>OZ024871.1:42263987-42863987 GCA_964017185.1 Rugalucina vietnamica | reverse complement strand
GATGTCGCCCGTTAGGAAGAAGTGGAAACACGTATACCGTATACTTCACGAACAAATGGGAATTTATTCCAAATTTCATCATTGGATTATTTTTGGCTCGCTGTCTTCCATAGCTTAGGTTATCAAAAAACAGAGACACAGTGACCTGTCTGAGATATTCATAGCGATTCGTAAACAACACATGTTGAAACGATCCAACCTTCCATAGTCATTTAGATTGAAAAAAGACCTTTGAGAATACAGTCTGAAACATACAAAGTTCATGATGTTCATTCTAGCCTTTAAATCTGCAGACTGTATATCGCTGTAGGCATGTATTGGATAGTTAATGATGACTGATTAAAATTACTTGATTATTGCAATTACTTTGTCCGATTAATTCATTATTTATTCCCTCACCTCGTTCATCCACAAATAAATATCATTATAACGCTCTAAAGATTTAATCCTGCATTGCGAATCTTATCACAATTTTAGAACCGTTCTTCTGAGCAAACAAAGTACAAATACCCTACTTTATAATGCTGCTAGTGCTGTTCTTTTCAATTTTGCTTCTTGTATTTATGATTTAAACTATATACAATCAATTCCAGCAGAATAAAACTGTCAATGTATACGAGTATTACATATACAGATGAAGAACTTTCCTTTGTTTTTGTTTAATTGTTTAGATATACTCTTCCCTGGAAAGAATCTGTAATCTCTCAACAGCCTGAAATAAATGAAAATCTTTTAAACAAAGCACCATATTTCAGTATAACGAGTGAATAATCCGTCAAAAAAGAAACCCAATTTTAAGGTTTTTTTTCCATAATGTCATCATAAATTGTTAAAATACAAATTATGATATAACTTTTATTTTTGACTAAATACTAAAAAAGAAACGCACTTTTATGTTTTTCCATAATGTCATCATAAATTGTTAAAATACAAAATATAATAAAACTTTTATTTCTGACCAAATATGCTAATGTCCATTCATAACAAATTTATGTATTATTATGAACATGATGAATATGTTTTCGATTCGGCGAATCAAACTAAAGGTACATTCGATTATGCGGCGCTTGAGTTGCACACTGTTAAAGCGAAACTATTTACGTGATTTTGTTAGTCCGCAAAGTCGATCAAGAGTCTTTCTAAGCCCAGTTTGATCGGTCAATGCCGTTTAAAAAGATTCAAATTAGGCTTCTGTCTTTAGTAGAACGCGGCGCCACATCTGGAGGTCATGATTCTGTTTGCATAAAATGGAAGTGGACTCACCTAAGTAGTAATGATGGGAAATCCATTCGTCAAAAATGGGTTAAACATTTAAAATTTGTTTGATAGTTCCATGTCGCTACATATGATTTGATTCTTAGTCTCTCTGCTTCTGCAACAGGAATTAAAGAACGGCAAATGACAGATTCAAACGATTACCAAGATTTCTTCTTATCTTTAAGGCGTTATACAACACATCCTGACGCCTGTGGTATGGAACTTATGCAGCAGTGGGAAGCATTTGCTCTGCTGTAAAAATTAAATATTTCATCGGGAAAAAAAATTAATCATTTTGCTCAAACCATTAATCATTTTGCTCAAGCCATTGATTGTGAGTACCCACAATCTATGTTTTGGGACAAAAATAAGGAAAAATGCATATCCCTGCATTTAAGGCGGTACTTATTTCACAGACATGTTTTCATGATGATTGCCGGTGGTCAGACTCTGCTGCCAAACTGCAAAAATGCACTCAACTGCACGAAAAGTATATAACTAAATGTTGTGAACCACTGCAGAAGATGAGGGTGAGGTAAGGCGCCTGTAAAATGGATTTAAGCCCCCCCCCCCCCAAGTAATTTTATATTACTGATCGTTCCAAGGCGATACTTCCGTTGTGGTTCCATTTGTTTTATGTTTTGGAGTCGAATTTTTGTGCTCTTTTAACCTTATGTTTATTTAAGTTCGAGTAACTGAGTGGCCGCCTATTGGGAAATAGCAGCTCACTCGGCTTACGCTTACGATATGTTTTCTAAGTATAAGTACCTAATTGTCAATTTAGTTTTCACCAACTCGGTTTTTGGAGTGGGAATTTTGTTTTTGATTGCGCCTTTTCCTGACCATTGCCTACTTGTACCTTTTTACAAAACTCATAAAAGAGGCGAAAATGGATTTGTCCACTTTAGGAATTTATATTTCATTTAGCTAAAATGGGTACCCGTGTCACTTATGCCCTTGCCGCTTATACTCAAAGGTGTTCAAACAAAGTGACATCTTCACGCGTGGTACGGTGATTTTTACAATGATAAAAAAAAAAAACTAGAAATGAGATCATTATTAAATCGAAATCTACTGGTGACAGTCGGATGATCAGGTGATTCCGAGAAATAGTCACCAGATATCATTGTGCTTTGTATAAATATTTGGGATCGTAACATGGGAAATTTCAATTCCTCAAACGGGACTGGATACATACATCAAACATAAGTGGAATCAGGCCTTAAGAATAGTTATCGTAAAACACTATTATTTGTATGTGGGACCCGTTAGACTAATATAACATGGGAAATTTATGATATTTGCAATGGCGTATTTCAACTTTGCAAGCTGTATATGATATACATTTAGGTCAAACCCAAGTGGAATCGGATCTAAGGAAGACTTTACATCTAACATCCTGATTTGTATATGTGTTCTGTTTTTAGATTTGATCTTGCTGTTTACGAACTTCGCGATGATGGCTCTCAATTCCTCGAACTCGACTGGAAATCCACATCAAAGCCAAGTGGAATCAGATATTACTCATGCATTTGACATTCTCAGAATCGTGCTGGCGTGTTCGGGATTCATTTTGAACGCCCTCAATCTAATTCTACTACACAGAACAAAGCAACACACGCGTCCACGTATGCGCCTTATCCATTGTTTAAATATCACCGACTTTCTGCTTTCGGTTGAAGTAATCTTGTTTATTTCGATAAAAAATGGACCATCGGAGTTGATACACTGTATCAAGTTTCTGTTGAAGTCGTTCGAGACACTCAACGTTCTGGTTGTGATGCTAATACTACTCCTGATTGCCGGTGACCAATGCATTGCAACAGTAAAACCAATGCATTACCAGCAGATAGTGACAGTAAAAAGGACGAATATGGCATTAGCATCGGTTTGGCTTCTTGGAATTACCATTATATTGCTTGGTACGGTGCTGTCGACACTAAATCGTGACGTTATACATGAAATCCACGTTTCTAGCTGTTTTCAAATCAAGCGTCAATTTACCTTTGTGTTCAACGCCGTCTTGTGTGTTTTGACTTTCCCTGTGTTCATGGTGATTTATATTGTCATCTATAGAAACATTCAGAAACTGCGTTCCAGAGACTCGCTGAGGGGGAGGAAAATATCCACCAGAAAAGCAACGATCACAACAATGATACTTATATTCCCGTTTATCCTGGTGTATGTGCCATGTGCTGTGTATATTCTGCTAGTCAGTAGTTTTCAATGGACAATCAACTGGCCATTTTGGAGTATATTCATGGCCCTTGTTGCGTTGCACACGAATAGTGATCCAATAGTATGCGCAATACGATTTCAGGAATTGAAAAATGGTTATAAAGCTATGTATAATGCATGCATATGTAAATGCTAATCTATGTGTTTATAAAATATTAACTATACTATTTAGATTTGTTATGATAAGCAGCTACATGAAAGTTTTAAAAATGACACTCTTTGGGGCGAATGTAACGTTTCTCATACAAAAAGACGTTATTGATATTGTTTTCTTTTTATATTTATATCTATTTTATACTTAGCAGTGAAATTAATGCATATCAAAAATGGATAACAGTGATATTTTCACTGCAGAATTGATATTCAATAATTGATATTTTCACTAGTGATTGATATCAGCCGATATTTTTACTGTAGAGTTTGGATTACTTTTGATGTTTCCATTCACTTGACGTCATTAAATGTGCCTCACTTCAGAAATTCAAATGCCTGTAACTCCGTTATTTACGAACGAAAACATAAAGTGTGGGTATTCATTTTCTTAGTTAGAACGTTAGGAACAATGTGGTACCAAAATTATTTGTGTTTTCAAAAATTTTTGGTTTTTGCATTTTCACCGCCTGCTTTGTGAATAGGAAAATGCCCGTGTATTGTATAAAATAAAAAAGAAAATATACTTTTTATCTGTAAATACCAAATATATATCATCTCGTGACTTGAAAACATCTAAATTTTCACTCGTGCTACGCACTCGTGAAAATTTTGATGTTTTCAACTCACTCGATGAAATATATTTGGTATTCACCTCAAAAAAGTAAATATCCTCTATATATTTATTTGGTACATTGCTGTTGACGGTTTCATGAAATATAAGTGTCCATTGAATTCCAAATCAGGCGTCAGTTCGCCTGTTTGTGTTTTCTGTTGATTTACCTTGCTTTTGTGTATCTACCAACACACAGAAATTGTGTGTTCCCTAGTGTATGATAATGTTTTTTCGTAGATAGTTTTCAACTGTATGTGATATATTTTCTTGGCACATTTGAGCATTTAGTTTGTCGCCGTGAAAATGTGCAACAAAATGTTTGAAAATCAGTTGATAAATGAAAACGTTCTGGTCAAAAATATTTTGAATAGGGATTTTCAATCATCGTGACAAAAATCTCATGAAAGGGAGGTAAATATTTTCCCGCATTTTTTATTTCTTCGAATTTAACTATGATTGCTCAAAAATTAAAATAAAATGACACGAATGACTTACCTTAGACAAAATCTTCATGATCAAGTAATGTAGGCGTCATACCTAGCCGATGTTAACACGCGATGGACACACGATTATGAAAATTTTCAAATTCGGCGGGGATCGTGAAGACATCGGGCTATTCGTGAGTGCATCGTTACCCATCGTATGTCCATCGGGAGATTTTTTAAGCCTTCGGCAGTACCATCGCGAGCGGCATCAAAATCTTTGACATGCCAAAAAAATACAGGAAGGACACACGATGGTTCAATTTCGTGTTGAGTTCGCGAGTACATCTTGGCCATCGTAAAGCCATCGTGAGGCCATCTTCTCACATCGGGACTACATCGTACTTGTGTCGTGTGGTCATCGGCACCATCGGCTAGGTTTTGCTACACGATGGCACTACGAGGGACACACGATGCTGCCCGATAGTGTTACGAAGGCAACACGACATCGGGTGGCCTTCGCAACGCCATCGTATAAGCATCGTATTTGAAAAATCTAGAACACGATGGCACTAAGATGGAAACACGATATTAACCAAAACTGTTATAATATTATACTTCCCCGGATAACGTGGACATACAAAACAAAAACAATTAGCACCCACACAACATTTTCTCAGAAGCCTCAAGTGGAATACTTTTTAAATCATGGCGTATTTCGATGAAAAAAACATTAGGAAAAAGAAGGCACAAGTAGGCAAAGACCAGGAAAAGGCGCAATCAGAAAAAGATTCCTACTTCTAAAACCGAGGTGGGAAAAAACCAAACTAACAATCAGGTACTTATACCATGAAACATATCGTAAGCCGAATAAGCAGCTATTTTTCCAATAGGTGGCCATTCAGTTACCTTAACTAAAACTATGAAGACACACATAAGGCGCCAACAGCACAAAAAATTTTAAAAACCAAGACATAAAACAAAAAGAACCACCACAGAAGTATCGCCTTGGAACGATCAGTAACACAAAGTTACTGGCGGGCTTAACCCGGTTTTACAGGCGCCTAACCTCACCCTCAGCTTCTGCAGTGGTTCATAACATCTAATAGTTCTTTGGTCCTCGTGGTGAATCTCTAACTAGTCAATGAATCAAGAACAAACAAATAAATCATGATAAACATCCCGATAGCACTGCTGCTATACATCAAGCTGGTGCTTGACAAAAAAACTCCTGCAGGAGCAACATCATCTCTTACAGGTACATGTATTTGGCTTGTTCATTACTCTGTCTTTAAAGCAGCGCCCGTTTTTCTTCTAACAGACAAACCCATTGCAGAGTTCGACAAACGAGCGTTTAAACAAGAACAGTTTTGTGCCAGTTTCATGTGAAAGATGGATTTAAAGTACTAGAAAACTGTCACCATGAAGCTTGAACAGTGTTGTAAAGTTACTGATATTAATTAACTTATTAAAATATGGACGTCAACAACGAAAGCATACAAAAATGCTTTCTCAAAAGAAACCATGTTTGCACGCAAATGAGACTGGGGCTCGTTCAACCACCAGCCTACAGTATATGTAGGTACCGTGTATTTTATGGAGACATGGACTGCAGTGGAACTGCGGAGTTGAGCAGAAAACTATATCAAAACAAAACAGATAAAACGTTATTTTGGAGATGACTGTTAATGTCTTAGCACATCATTCATGTACATTTTGGTAGATCCTTATCTTAGATAATCTGTTTGTTCATGGTATGGCTATGATTGAAATGGCTATGATTGAAATTAACACCCATATCGGAAAGTTTCTTTGTATTAAAAAAAAAAAAAGTAGTTCCTGTGCCACTCGCAACATTCCCTCCAGGGTTCCACTTCAAGAATCCACTCCAATACGGCAGCCTAAGACCACTCCAAGACTCCAAGCCTTGGCTCCAAACCATAAATAAAGATTAAAACTTGAGATCCTTTAAGAGCAGCTAGCACATTAATGAGAAAGGGGATGGGCCATGCCGCGGTTTCGACTGTTAAAGTCTCGTCAGTGACGCTTTAGGTATGGCAACATGGAGCCAAAGAGAATTGCTGAAATTTTGCAACTTTCAACAGGGTTGTCGATACAAAGACTAATATTATCTAAATGGGGCCAAACATATTAAACATTTATAAGAAAATGAATCTTAACCGATAATAAATTCCTGATTCACGTGATGCCTTCGGGACACAATCGGGAATACATTTAACACTTAACACGATGTCGTCAGGCCATCGTGAAGCCATCGTGAGGCCTTCGTGTATCATTCGCAACAACATCGTATGCAAAACTGCCAGTTCCTCTATCTTCGCGAGTCCTTCGGGTATAATCGTGAGCTATTCGTGTGTCCATCGTGTGTCCATCGTGTTGCAATCGGCAGGCTTCGTGTATGCGTCGGCTCAATATTGGCTTTTTACCAAATTCGTGAAGAAAATCGCGCGAAATTGAAAATTTCATATTCGTGTGGCCATCGTGTGTCAAAATCGGCTAGGTATGACGCCACCTTAAACATTTTCGAAAATCCATCACGATCATCGATTATCTCCCTTGCCAATGCGAAATCGCTCTTCAAAATTCATCTTGGTCATTAAAACATTATCTGGTTTTCAAAATTTTCGCCGGTCATATTAGGACAAGCTGAGACAAAGATTTTGGCATGAAAATAATTTCCCTACCGCCCTCCGCACAAAAATGCTATGGGCAAAAGTCATTATCAGAGGCAAAAACAAACAAACAAACAAAAAACTATACATTCCATTGACTCGCCGGGTGACTGGACATTGTGAACTAGGAAAGCGACAATCACGTTCCTATCTTCATTTGCACATTTCACAATTTCATCATAAACATTTCAAAATGTAAGTCAAATGCATTTAATCATTTAACTTGATCATCCTATTGTGCTCTAAAGTAAAATCATAATAATGAATCTAAAGATCCAGTGACATTTGAAAAGTTACAAGGGTTCATAATTCAATGACGTCGACTTTATCGGTTTATTATACAGTCAGCGGCACGCTGGTAACGTTCATTTCTGTCACCATGGTCACATTGCTTAACTTTCATAAATATTACAGAATTAATCACTTAAAATTCAAAAAAAATGTGACTGGTAGTTATAAATATACTGTATACAACACATAAAGTTCACAATAATAATAAATTTAAAGAAAATATGCCAATGGTTACACCTACGTGTCTTTCAAGACGCATAATCTTAACAAGTTATTTCATTTTGGCACGATTTGGGTATCATTATAAAGGCAAATTGTTACCCTTTCTAACAATATATACAGCAGTCTATCGTCTTTATTAACTGAAATACTATCCCAAAAGACAGAACTTTTTGACCGATCCTCGTATCTCGGCCATGCGGTTGAACGTTTCATGTGTCACTTGGCAAAGTCGACAAACAGCCATAGCATGGCTTGACTAGCGCGTTCCACTGAACCAGACATCAGCAGTGAAGAAGCGCTGCTTGTAATGTTCAAACTTGGACACCAGAAAAGTAAGAATAGAGGGACCAGGAATCAATGCAATTAAATTTAAAGTCCCAACACAGACAGCGGGTTGGAAAGAAAATACATACTAGAGGACCATTGGTCCTGTAGCTCACCTGAGAGATTATCACATTGTAAGCTCATGAGATTTAAATTAATTGAGAATCAACCAATGAAAGTCTATGCATGGACACTATTGACCCCCGGGGCATGGCCAAATTTGACCCAGGGGCATGACTGGCACAATTTATAATGGGGACTACCAAACATTGCTACATACAAAATATAAAAGCTCTGGGCCTTTTGGTTTCAGAGAAGAAGATTTTTTTAGTTTTTCCCATTGTAAGTCTATGGAGACTATCTACCCCCGGGGCGAGGCCAAATTTGACCCCAGGGGCATGGCTGGCACAATTTATGTAGAGGACCATTAGCCATTGCCACATACAAAATATCAAAGCTGTGTGCCCTGTGGTTTCAGAGAAGAAGATTTTTGATTTTTTTCCCATAGCAAGTCTATTGAGACTATCAACCTCCGGGGCCTGGCCAAATTTGACCCCAGGGGCATGAATGGCACAATTTATGTAGAGGACCATTAGCCATTGCTACATACCAAATAGCAAAGCTGTGGGCCTAGTGGTTTCAGAGAAGAAGATTTTTTTAGTTTTTCCTATTGTAGGTCTATGGAGACTATCGACCCCCGGGGCATGGCCAAATTTGACCC
Organism: Rugalucina vietnamica; assembly: GCA_964017185.1. Classification (NCBI taxonomy): domain Eukaryota; kingdom Metazoa; phylum Mollusca; class Bivalvia; order Lucinida; family Lucinidae; genus Rugalucina; species Rugalucina vietnamica. The sequence continues at coordinate 42,855,053 of OZ024871.1, read as the reverse complement.
CAGGGACATGATTGGCATAATTTATGTAGAGGACCATTAGCCATTGCCACATACAAAATATCAAAGCTGTGGGCCCTGTGGTTTCAGAGAAGAAGATTTTTGAAATTTTTCCCATAGTAAGTCTATGGAGACTATCAACCCCCGGGGCGTGGCCAAAATTGACCCCAGGGGCATGAATGGCACAATTTATGTAGAGGACCATTAGCCATTGCTACATACCAAATATCAAAGCTGTTGGCCTAGTGGTTTCAGAGAAGAAGATTTTTTTTAGTTTTTTTCCCTATTGTAGGTCTATGGAGACTATCGACCCCTGGGGCGTGGCCAAATTTGACCCCAGGGGCATGATTGGCACACTTTATGTAGAGGACCATTAGCCATTGCCACATACAAAATATCAAAGCTGTGGGCCCTGTGGTTTCAGAGAAGAAGATTTTTTAATTTTTTTCCCCATACTCTATGGAGACTATCAACCCCCGGGGCGTGGCCAAATTTGACCCCAGGGGCATGAATGACACAATTTATGTAGAGGACCATTAGCCATTGCTACATACCAAATATCAAAGCTGTGGGCCTAGTGGTTTCAGAGAAGAAGATTTTTTTTAGTTTTTCCAATTGTAAGTCTATGGAGACTATCGACCCCCGGGGCGTGGCCAAATTTGACCCCAAGGGCATGAATGGCACAATTTATGTAGAGGACCATTAGCCATTGCTACATACCAAATATCAAAGCTGTGGGCCTAGTGGTTTCAGAGAAGAAGATTTTTTTAGTTTTTCCCATTGTAAGTCTATGGGACCTATCTGTTGCCATGGAAACCACAATTTTGATACAATCTGCTCCAAAACCTAATGCCATCAATCCCCCAACCCAATTATGATTCACATTAAATTTGATCAAGATCGGCCTACTAGCTTCAGAAATATTCTTCTTTGAAATTGTGGACGGACGACGGACGACGGACGACGACAGACGACGGATGCCTACCTGCCTGCCTATCCTATAAGCTCACCTGTGAGCCTTCTGCTCAGGTGAGCTAAAAACACAACAAAACACTCCCCGACAACACGAATCCCAACAGGGCAGTCATCCGGCCAAGTCCCAACAAGAACGAACGGGAACGAGCACGACAGAGAGGCAGACACAACAAACGACATGCAACAAACAGCAGCACAACGAAGATAAACCACTTTTCCTGTGACACCGATTATCGTTCCAACAGGGGACAAGTATGACGAAGACAAACCACTCCATCTGGGACACAATCAACGTTTTTACCGGGCACAGCGCCGAAAACCACCTCTCCTGGGGACGTTCTCTATTTCATAAAGAAAGAAAATTAAATAAAAACAGTGCTCAATCGGCGAACACACGCAACAAAAACCCTTGGCAAAACTAAGCCAAAATCCCAACCAAATACACCGGAAATACAGCGATTATTATTATCATTAACAAAAACCATTTGCACGGGACTGCGAAATTACCATATCTATCAGTATTATAGCGAAAATGCACCAGCGACTACCAAAAACGGATCAGAATAAAAAAACAAACCAAGATCTCTACTAGCCATTTCTAGAATAAAAAGTGATTAGAAAGCCTGGAATATGCATTGGTAGTAGAGTAGAACGTGATACCTCTTGCAGACACAGCCTCCGGTTACATGATCTATGGATTCCCGAAGTATTTCTACTTTCTAGACTGAACGTTGAGAACTGCCAGGGTTTTCTCTCACAACTAGGCAGTCGACACATTAGAAACAGAAATGCTAAATATGTAAGTAAGTACACAATCAGTGAAATATAATCTGAACTCCTTTGAAGGCAATGGCGGTGTGAAAGGAGGTGTGACCATAGAGGCCCTCCCAGGGGTTTTGGGGATTCAGGGAGAAGGGCTATTTATTTTCAGGGATCTGGGGAGAAGGGTCATTTATTTTCAGGGATTTGGGGAGAAAGCAGGGTTTTAGGGAGCAGGGAGCAGGGGGCTGAGGAAAAACATTTTAGGGAGCTGGGGAGAAAGGTCATTTTTCTTTCAGGGAGCAGGGAGCAAAGACCCCCCTGGGAGGGCCTCACCATACCCTCAAATGTGTTTGAAAGCATCCAAATGAAAATACTGTACGATTTTTAAAATTATTATTGGTCAAGGTTATCATAGAAGATCAAGGAACTCTTAATGAAAACATTTCTAGAATAAAAAGTGATTAAATAGTCGCAAAAAACATATCTTCGGAATGACTGAGAAGGGGAATCACAAACCGCGTTTATCAGTGTCGACTCAAAGAACAGAATACATAAAAAACGTTTCGTGTTCGCAGCGATTGACGAAACGAGACTACTTGTGTAGAAGAAGGGCACCTCACTCAGTTGCACAAAATTGCTTCTTTTGACGCGTCTAAAATGATTAGCCATTAAAACTTTCAAGGCCTTCATTGGACATGATGACAAAAATAGCCAATTGTTGTATATTTGTATAAACATGAGTGTACGTCAGCATGAGAATTTCATATTTTGCTGCCGGCGAAACGGTATCTGAGGCCTATAACATCTTCTAGAAACAGATAAGATTAATGTCAATTCACTGTTTAGAATTGCTATTACGTTTGTTTTTGTTGCATTATGGCCCATTTTTTCCACTTGGAAAGGTGATTCAATAAAAATTCTTTATCTGAGATAACTCTTGACCAAATTGATTGTTATAAAAAGTGAACTCGTGTGCGCAAAAATGCGGTATTTTGAGTGCGCATGTCCAGAAAAAAGCCTTGAAACTACCTGTATCAAGTCAAGGCCTATCTCAGAGAACTTAAATTATTCTAAAGACACCACAGAGGCTACACTAAATATTCCAATAAATATAATTACTTTATCCGAGTGAATATTCACTTTTGGATGAAATTTCTGTGTGTGGATGGTGCTATAAAAATATTATTTCCAAATACCGTTCGGACTAATATCATGCATACATGATCATTTTTGTTCATTATGCAAATAGAACTTGCTGATCTGAACACACAAAATATGACCATACACGGGAATAAAACCCACGAGGAATCGCATTATATTAACCTATCTGACGTTCTAAGAATCACACTGGCATGTTCGGGATTCATCTTGAATGCTCTGACGATTATTCTTTTACACCGGACAAAGCACCCACTAAAACCTCAAATGCGTCTTACACTTTGTTTGATAGTAACAGACCTGCTCATTTCACTGGAAGTTATTCTGTTTTTCGCGATTACGAGTGGTCAGTCGGAATTTATACACTGCTTTAAATTCGTCTTACAGTCGTTCGAGACTCTTGTCGTCTTGGTGGAGTTGTTCATTTTACTCTTAATAGCTATCGATCAGTACCTTGCAACAGTGAAACCAATTCATTATTCTCAAATAGTGACACTGAGAAGGACTAAGATAGCTCTGGCTACGTCATGGCTTCTTGGGATTATCATTGTGACCCTTGGTACTTTGTTGTCGACAGCAAACCGCGACATTGCACACGAAACACGAGATACTTATAGTTGTCACCGAATTCAGCGGCAGTATACCTTTTTGATAAATGCCTCCTTGATTATTGTCGCCTCCCCTATTTTCATGACACTGTATATCAAAATCTATATCAACATTCGGAAGCTACGTTCTAGAGACTCGTTGAGGGGCAGAACGATGTCCATCAAGAAAGCGACAATCACCACGACAATTCTTATCTCTCCGTTTATCCTGGTGTATGTACCATGTGCTGTTTATATTCTGATTATGAGGATGTTTGAACTGAGTATAGACTGGCCATTTTGGAATCTGTTCATGGTGTTAGTCGCTTTCCATACGAACAGTGATCCTATAATATGTGCATTAAGATTTCAGGAACTGAAGAAAGGATATATATCATTGTTTTGTAGCAAGCCTTAAACACATGTAATCCTGTCTATTGAGGGTCATTAGCTAATCAAGGGAACGGTACTAGAACACCTGATGGCTTGACAATGGTTCTTAATACAGATAGGGACCCAAACAGGAAAGTCAGTATTGATCGCAGAGGGAGGCAGTCACAGTTTATCAGGGACCATAAAACCAATAAACACTTGAACACAGTTATTATCCTTCAGAGGCCTCTTTATTACCCCCTGCAGAGATGAGATAGTCACCTCATTATGACAGTCCTTTGATCTCTGGATCATATTGCACCATTAGGGGTCATTAACTAAAAAAAAACAACCGTGGAATCCCTTTAGTTTCAGATCCTATCTCTTTTAGAGGTGAATAATGTCATATTTTATTACAATTTTATCAAAGACGAAGCATTCGTACACGATGATGGTAAAAGCATTGGCGAAAAAATACTATTACAATCTAAAGCACATGAGTGTAAATAATTTACCATAAATGTGTAATCCTTTTCGAGAGATGAAATGGATGCCGACGAGAAAACAGTGCATCAATAGCTCCCAGAACTCCAATAAAGTGGCAGTTCCATTGCAATGCCAGAATTTCTTTAAACGGACAGAGATTCGTCATAAAAGGGGGCGTACAGCTAAAGGAAATGAAAACCAAGACAATCGATGACAGTCTTATTGAAATCATTACAAAACAATTGGAACACTCACTATGCATTGTAGTATATATGTAAACACTTTAAGATTTTTGACTGCAGTATCCAGTCTAGAGACTAAGTGCCCCAGCCACAATTGTATAAATCAACTCAGCTGACAAGTTTTATCTTAAAACAATTACAATTTGTCAAGAACAGACAGATAATGCTATTAGATAGCCATATACGATCATATACCCTTGCATAGAAAAGTTGTAGGTATGAATACAGTTTATCAACTGAAACACTACAAGCTGCATTTGAAATAAAACGAGTCATTTGGAATATAAAAGTGCATCAAATGAACTCCACATGCATGAAAAATCTAGTCACATTCTTTACACTGACATATGATATAATATTTTGCAAAAGGGAAAACTCATTGAACTGAACATAAATGATGATTGTGACTTATAACCCAGTAGTGACAGGAATAGTGACTGAACCAGAAAGCCTTCAAGATTACCCGAGAATATTTTGACAGTATCTTTTCTATTGAGATTTACGGGCACAAAGCTGTGCTCTGAAAAGGATCTAGTCCTAAGACTTTATCTTACTAATGTTCTTTGAACATACATATTGCACGAGTAATAAATTCGTGTATATGATTGGAATGAAAAGAATCACCAAATAAAGACAAGAAAATATTTTAATATTTATTTTTCCTCGAAATAACAAGTAAATCATAATAACATTAACAATAAGTAAGTGGCAGTACAATTACATAGGTTATGCTAAGACAGATACAAGTGACAACCAGAGGACCAATGGTCCTGTAAACGCTCACCTTAGATCTGCTGTATATACGAATGTTATAGAAAATAGTCCCAGTATAGGGGCAGGTGTAGCCCTTGGGTCATTATTTTTTCAGAATAATCAATATATCCATACAAGTTTTTCCCTTCAAATGACATTTTAACAGTTTACCCATTCAAATACATAGGCAGCCCATGTTGAACTTGCCTTAAAATAGGTCAAGGTCATCACAGGGTCATGATTTATACATGTCATCACACGGTCATGATTTATACATACATTGAAGTACTTGAGTCATCGATGCTTCATGCCAAGTTTCTTCGAAATCGGTCCACCGGTTCCGGAGAAGAAGATTTTTGAAGGGTTTATACCATATATGGGCATGGCGGCCATCTTGGTCATGTGACCTTGATTATTTATATACACATTGATTCTCCCATTCGATTGATGCTTCATGTGAAATTTGGCTTTGATTGGCCAAGCGGTTTCAGAGGAGAAGATGTTTGAATATTATGGTAATATACTTGTATAATGCCCCGGGGCCGGGGCAAATGAGCCCCTGGGGTCCATTTTTTTCAGAATCATTAATATTCAGTCCTACTGCCCATTACCTGCAATACTTTCACTTTAAATGACATTTTAAAAGTTTTCCCCATTCAAATGCATTGGCGACCTATGTTGACCTTGCCGTAAAATAGGTCAAGGTCATCCAAAGGTCATAATTTATTAACACATTGTAGTACTTCAGTCCCCGATGGTTCATGCCAGGTTTCGTTGAAATCGGTCCATTGGTTCAGGAGAAGAAGAATTTTAAAGGGTTTTTACCATATATAGGCATGGCGGCCATCTTGGTCATGTGACCTAGATTATTTATGAATACATTGATTCCCCCTTCCCATAGATGCTTCCTATAAAATTTGGCTTTGATTGGCCAAGTGGTTTCAGAGAAGAAGATCTTTGAATATTTTTGTAATTACATGTATATTGCCCCGGGGTGGGGGCAGAACAACCCCTGGGGTCCAAACTTTTTTCAGAATTACCTACATTGTACCTTCAGTCCATTTGCCCATTTCCTGCAAGATTTGCCTTTCAAATGACATTTTAACAATTTTCCCCATTCAAATGCATGGGCGTCCTATGTTGACCTTGCCGTAAAATAGGTCAAGGTCATCCAAAGGTCATAATTTATAGATACATTGTAGTACTCTAGTCCCCGATGCTTCATGCCAAGTTGCCCTGAAATCGGTCCAGTGGTTCCGGAGAAGAAGAATTTTAAAGGGTTTTTACCATATATGGGCATGGCGGCCATCTTGGTCATGTGACCTGGATTATTTATAAACACATTGGTTCTCCCTGCCTATAGATGCTTCATATAAAATTTGGCTTTGATTGGCCAAGCGGTTTCAGAGAAGAAGATCTTTGAAAATGGTGGACGACGGAAGGACGGACGGACGCCGGATCATGGCCATCCTATAAGCTCACCTTGTGAGCCAAAAAGGTAGCTTGGCAACAACATATTGTGCATGGCAAGTGTTAAAAGAATATGTTGGTTTCGCTACAAGATAAATATCCGTGTTCTGTTTCAATCATAAGAGTCATTGATGATGATCCTGGACATGTTCACCTGATTGTGTTAAAAGTTGATTGTTAGTGATTAATCACCATTAAAACTCTTATGGTTTTGTAGTCTAATTTGTAGTGGTAATTAATGGAATTGCAGAAAGCGATTTTCAGTGTTTCGTAATAACGTTATTTTAAAAATATTATGAATTAACTTAATACACGTAGATTTCTTAATTGTTGATAATGTTGCCCTTAATCACCTTCATGCCAAGAAGCTGACGAAACACACACACACACACACACACACACACACACACACACACACACAAACAAAAAAACAGCCAATTTGCAATACACGAGAATTGTTAAAGACCTGTACATGTATTCCTGTCTATTTTAAAAATCCCATGAGCTGATCACTGACAAGGAACATGGCACTGAAAAACCTGGTGACCTGACAATGACTTAAGTCTTAGTACAGGTAGGGACCCCAAAGAGCCTATTGATAGCAGAGGGAGTCAGTTTTCCTGCACATGTTATCTGGGACCACATTGGTATCACAAGTATTATTCTTTATAGGCCTCTTTATTACCCCCTTCAGTGATGAGATAATCACCTCATTATGACAGGCCTTTGATCGCTGGATCATTGCAGCAGCAGGGGTCATCAATGGAATAAATAGTGGTACCAATTTAGCTCCTTCTGAAGCTCTCCCTTTAATATGTTGAATGATATCTGAAAGATGGCAGCATTCTTATTTGAAGAGTTAGAATTATACCCAAAAAGAAAAGGTAAACAAAGAAAACGCCCGACAAGTTTTATGTTTTCTTGTAGGGTGCATCACTATTCTTGTTGACTGTATTAATCGGTGAGGCTGAAGTATGTAAAACTGGCCCGTTCCTGCAGGGCCAGAAACTAAACACGTTTCAAAATTATTACAATTCAGGACTCCAGTATCACAGATTTCAAATTCATTCACTGTTTGGAACACTGCTGATATCACTTGTTTCCACCATGTTCACTGCGCTTTCTTTATCTTAAACACGAAAATAGCACTTGAACAGAAGTACGCAGCTGTTACAGTGAACAGAATGATGTATCCAAGCCCTAGTTCACAATTAACACTTTGAAAGTAGTCCAATATTATTCCGCCAATAGGAGTGGCTAGTGCGTTGGGAAGGAGCAGTGCTTGTTGCCACACGGCAATGTCCTTGGCTTTATCCTTATCATGAGGTAAAACGTCCATGACCAGGGCAAAGTCAACGGACTGGAATGACCCAAAACCCATGCCTGAAACAATGTTTTCATTAATTAATTTCTGTAGTGCCTCAAAAGGACCACTTTTATATGATAGTTCAGATGGTAATATACCTGTAGCGTAATGCTGGTCGTAATAAATAGCCACTTCACAGACAGATTACATAGGAATCTTTATGAAACTTATCGTTTACTGAGACTAGTGCCATAGACAGTCAACTGACTTCTATTTATACGTAATTTTTCCGGACATAGAGACATAGAGGTGTTTAAAAAGAAAAAAAAAATGGTTCTATAAGCTTCGGTTTAACATTGAGAAGAACATTGTGTACGTATATGCATAAGTGTGACTTAGACGTCACTGTTGTTGACTATTATAAACACTCAAGGCTTACCGAATATAAAAGCGACACCACAGGCAATGTAGAAGGCGCTTTTACCCGACAGGATTATCAATACTGATATACACAGACACATTGCACCAGCTACAAAACGCAAGATTGAGATAATTATGCATTTATTGAACTGAGCAAAATACATGTATAATGACATGTATAACATGTATAATGACAGAAAATACAAAAAAAAAAAATTTTTTTTTTTGGATTCAGTTTTACGTCCCTTTCAAGCTTTTTCACTCATATCGAGACGAATCAATCGGTAGGTGGGGCGAAAACCGGAGTACCCGGGGAAAAAACACATGACACACCCGCAAGCAGAACATGGCTTGTCTCAAATATGAATTCGCGCCCCGTGCGAGGCGCGAACCCACATCGGTGAGATGATCGAATGATCAAGAGCACTGAAGTCAGCGACCTTAACCACTCGGCCACGGGGGCCGCCCATACAAAAAATAAATGTAAGTCACAATGTAAAAAATTCCAAAAATAATAGCACACGTGTACAAATTAGCTGTTTTCTTTTTTTCGTTTATGTTATGTGTTACTCTGTGTGATTTTCACTCAATTTCACTAAATACATTTTAGCAACTGACTGCATTTAGCAATGCAGCACAACTTAACCCACATGTTTTTCTAAATGAGCCACCCCGTGGGAAAACCAACAATGTGGTTTCCGAACAGGTCCGACACAAACCGACCTGTACAAGCACAGAAAAGAGCTAGGAGCTTGAAATTTCGGATGTAAGTAGAAGAGGAATTGTACTATCCGAGTAGCGAAAACAAAGGCGATGATCAGCTTCGCGGTTACCGCGAAGCTGATCTGCGTCTTTGTTTTCGCCTATGCAGATTGTTGGTTTTCCCATGGGGCGGCTCAAATGTATTTTGATTGTTATAAATGCAGATACAAGTAATTCTTACCTGCACACACTACAAAAGGTTTACGTCGCCCAGTTCTGTCTGATATTATACCAAAACATATAGAACTGAAATGAAAACGACTGATGTCATACCTCTGGGCCATTATCAGTAGACATAATCGTCAAAATAATAAGAGATTTTTGTATTTTCCTTCAAATTTGGCATTATAAGAAATTTGTAAAAAGCTAAGTCGCAGGGAAGGTAAAGAGTATAGAAGAAACTGCAATTTTAACAAGTGTCAATGGTTACGAAAATGGAATCTTATTTTTCAAATACCCACTTCTGCAATTCATCGATGTTCTATAAATGCAAGTTACGGACCACACAGACGTTTTACATTCAACGCGGTGTTCAATCTGGGGTTACTCTGCCTGCTTCATCGAAAAATGAAATAAAAATCACGCCAGATGCCCATAGAATTGAAAATGAATTCACCCAAATGATGAAGATGGGTGAATCCTTTCGTCAGAAACGGGTTATACACTTACCTGACGGCTGCAGCGAAAAGCATCGGTAACAACATTATAGCTACACATGTTGCCGCTGTCCAACAATTTGGTAGGTAAATCATGTCATGCAACCAATATTCCAGAAACCTGGAACATAGCATTACACGTATATCGATCAAAATTTAAAAGTGAAATCAAGAATTGAATTGTTTTTAAGCCAGATGAAACGGTTAAAACTGACACTATAGTTTGATTTTTCTCAAAATATCCTGCGAACGCAAGAAAAAAGTGGTCATGATTTGTGATTTTTCTGTCAGGAGTAGACTAAAAGTATTAAAATGTCCCATGTAATATAGCATCATTTTGTACCTTAAGATATTAAGGAGAATTCAGTTTGTTTTTACACTTACCCCGTTACAGTTGATACACCTTGTTGCATTAGAAATCTCGTCAAGAATACCCAACGGAAATCGTGTTCTGAAATGATAGTGAAATCACTTTATTTCCCTTTTTAATTCAAACAAGATTCCTTGCTATGATACGATCTGTAATATTGATACACACTCTTTAGACACAGTGTGTATTCAAACTATATGAATAAAAACAAAACTGAGATCCTTTAAGAACAGTGAACATATTAATGAGAAAGGGGGTGGGCCATACCGCGGTTTCGGATACTTAAGCCTCTTCAGTGACCTTACAGATTTAGCAACATGGAGCCAAAGAGAATTACTGTAATTTTGCATCTTTCAACAGGGTACAAGTTACTCATGTTAACACATGTAGATCGTTATGTTTCGTCTTCTAGTGGCTAACTCACATTTTCTTCATGGGGATTTTGGATACATGAACTATTTTGTGATGTCAAACATTCGTTTAATTGGCTCTCGGTGCACTAAAAGACCTATTTCCATGTCTACTGAGGGTCATAAGATAAGGGACATGGCATTAGAAAACCCAGTGCCCTGACAATGACTCAGAATACAGGTAGGGCCAAAACAGGAAAAATCAATATTGATTGCAGAGGGAGGCAGTTTTATTGCACGGGTTATCAGGGACCATAAAATCAATAAACAGTGGAACAACAGGTATTATCCTATAGGGGCCTCTTTATGACCCCCTGCAGAGATGTGATAATCACCTCATTATGACAGTCCTTTGATCTAAGGACCATATTGCACCATTAGGGGTCATTAACCGAATAAAAAGTGGTACCACTTTTAGCTTCTTCAGAAGTAAGTCTTTAATTCTTACCTTTTAGAGGTTCCCAAAACCCACAAAATATCGTGCCACAACCTACAAGTAGATACATGTATTACTGTCAGCATTTTTATTTCTTGGCATGTCATTCTTAAGGCTTTTTGTGTTGATGCAAATAGGGTAAATTAATCAGTGCAAAGGGTCACTGATGAGGGATCATTATCCGAAATTGTACAATATGGCCATCACTGTCCCTTTGAATGTTTTACTGCTTCCAAAGAATAGAACTTTTGTCTGTTTATATTTTAATTAGTAGACTGAAAGTTGCAGACCAACATCCAATGAGCTAGATCCAGCAACAACAAAAATTGGGTAATGAACCCTCATCAGTAGCCCTTTTAAAACCGACAACGAAAGCCAGACTATTGTTCTGTAATTTCGAAAATCTACACGAGAAGTCTAAATCAAAGACACACTCCTAAACGGGGTCAAATAATTTAAACATTGCTTAGTAGTATGTTTCTAAACGTGAGTGTGAACACTCTGAATATCTCAAAACTCAATATATTGCCCGTTGCAAAGAGTTGGTATATACTAACTGTTATAACAAATGAGCCGCCTCGTGGGAAAACCAACAATCTGCATATGCGAAAACAAAGACGCAGATCAGCTTCGCGGTAACCGCGAAGCTGATCAGCGTCTTTGTTTTCGCTACACGGATAGTACAATTCCTCTTCTTCTTAAATCCCAAATTTCAAGCTTCTAGCCTGCTTCTGTGACTGTACAGACCGGTTTGTGTCGGACCTGTTCGGAAACCACATTGTTTGTTTTCCCACGAGGCGGCTCATATAAAGAAGCTTATATTTTGACTTCCGCCAGAACTTACCGAATGGCTCTACTACCTCCTTCCCTGGTTCTTCTGTCGTTGTGACCACGGTGGCGACTAGAGTTAATATCACTGCAGCTATCGATATAGAGTATACACCTATCACTCCTATTTTCTGAAAGGAAATAAAATTAATAAATGTTAAAAATGTAAATTCGAAGATGTTTTTGTTGTGGATTAACTTCATCAGTGTTTTTTTTCTGTCTTCCTCTCTACCGTCTACTGTCTCATGTGTATAAGGTTGATACTAGAAGCACAGGTCATTGATAATCCGATCAATCTGACTGTTGAAACATAAATGTGCTATCTGTATATATATTATTTTCCGCATTTATTAATACGTTTGATAGTTGTTAGTGACTTGTAGACCCATAGTGGGTCGGCCGCTTATTGGAAAGGTCCTCAGACCTTTCCACTTCCACTGTGCAGTCAATTTTGAGCTGGTTCTATTTATTTTATATCTAAATTGGCCATCGCTGACGTCGAAAACAGATCGCTACAAGAAACCAGTCCAAATTCACTGTACAGAATCCAATACGCAGCAATACATATTCTGTAAACAATGGAGACACGACAGATCATCAACAAGCCGCACAACCAACCCCTTTAGTGTATACATTTCCGATAGATTCGGAGTGAGTTTGAAACAACGAAAGTTAAAAGTCTTGGTTTTGTTCAAACTGGTGTCACACCACAACCATCAGACAATGCATGTTTTGTAGGAAAATAGGGGCTGAAGGATCAATATTGCAAGAGTTATGCCACTTTGTTATCCTTAATGTTAGATGTTCGCTATTGTACAAACAGTGCATACTTTGTGAAAACTTCTCCTAGAGTTTTTAGTATATCCTTTTCATACTTTGCAGTTATCTTTCAGACATACTGAGGATGTGCATGAAGATTTTTTCTTTGTGAAAAAAAAATAATTTTTAACAATTTTACAGCGTTTTGAACTTAGCCAATTTTCATTCACTTTACATATTGAACAATGGCATATAGTGCCTACTTTGTGAAATCAACTGCTGCTAGAATTTACAGTTTATCCTTTAAATATTTTGCAGTTATTTTTCAGACATACTGAAGATGTGCATGAAGAGTTTCTTACTGAAGAAATAATTTTAACAATTTTATAGCGTTTTGAACTTGGCCAATTTTCGTTCACTTTACATATTGAACTATGGAATATCGTGCCTACTTTGTAAAATCAACTCCTCCTAGACTTTTCAGTGTATCTCTTTTAATACTTTGCAGTTAGCTTTCAGCCATGAAGATTTTTCTCGGTGAAAGAAAATATTTGAACAGTTTAACAGTGCCGATATTCGTTCACTTTACATATTGAATAATGGAATATAGTGCCTACTTTGTGAAATCAACTCCTCCTAGAGTTTTCAGTATATCCTTTTAATACTTTGCACATATCTTTCAGACATATTTAAAATGTGCATGGAGATTTTTCTTGAAGAAAAAACCATTGTTAAGAATATAGATAACTGCAGCTCTATGAAGAAGTTTGACGCCGTTAAAATACTTTGTAACTAGCAAACAGGGTTTACAAGTTATCACACTGCGGGGGTGGGGGTATACTGTAAGCCTTGCTTGTAGCCAATTTCTTGTTTCCTCTGAGTTCTCAAAAATGATTTACAAGTGAACCACCTCTATCCACTAGCAGCAGACCTTTCTATTGGATTCTTTTTAAAGAAGCCAACTTGTGTACTTTGTCATTGCATGTATATATTGGTTAGCCTATAATACACAAAACTACTTACATTGACGCTTACTCAATAATATATACTGATTGCTAAAATAATCCCTATTTGCCCCAAATACTCATTTAGACATATTATGTACTTCCTACCACTTTTTGTATTTCATGCAGTCTTTATATCTTTGACTTGACTTACTGTGAAAGACGTTCCTACTGCAGCTCCACATACATTTCCAGTTAATATCATTGCAGCCATCACACCTGAATTCAGACCTATAAACGAAACAAATCATTACCATATTAAGGACCCTCCGGTAGACCTCTAGATACAATCAGTCAATGCATTTCAAAATCTGCCACCATTTTAAGATGTACGAGTAAATGAGAAACGAGCAGAAGGCATAAATTTAAAGGGACTGAAAAATCGCAAATTAAACTGGGCGTCCAAATACGTAATTCTTTGAAATCGTCTAAGACATAAAGTGACTTAATAGTTTTGAAAAACTTAGTAAGACATAAAGCGATTTAATAGTTTTGAAAAAGACATTCAGCTTTGGTAATTCAATATTGCTACACTGGCTGCATGTGCAGTGCTATCAAATCCAAAACCAGATGAAAATAGCTCTTTTTATTTGCTTTAAATTCAATTCATCTAGCATCTAAAAGCTGTTAAAGTAGGAGAAATCTGGGTCGTTTTAGTGTCAATGTAGTGTCAATGATTTTCCTCTATAGTTTCAAATAAATCTAAATAACCAATAACATCATACCTCGTTGTGTTGGATGCGATTTATCAGCAATGAGAGCATTGTATGGCACTGTTATGGCAGCAAATGATGTGGTTACCATCAAGTAAAATAGTATGTACAAAGCTGAAACAAATACAGACATTTTCATGTACTAGGTATTTTGCGATAACTGACTAATAATGCTCAAGTACTCCATAAAATAAGACGGTTAAAATACCTTTATAGAATAATTAAAAAAGTGAAAGCATCAGGAAATGGCGCAATCAGAATGAAAGTACCACTCCAAAAACCGAAGTAGAAAAAATTACTTAATTGACAATCAGGTACTATTACAAAGGTGCTGTGCATGCATATGAAAATGGAAGAAAATTATGTTGCAGTCGGTTTTGAAACAATCTAAGTTAAACACAAAGGGCTTCGTTCATAACAACATACTTAAACTTCCAAATGGCTCCTCTTGTTGACCAGCTATATCTTTTTGACCTTCCTTTGAACTTGGCTTGTGTGGGTTAAAGAGTGACCCCGTGTCTGGAGCGCCCTCTATGTGTCCATCTACAGGGTGTCTGTATGAGGAATTTCTATATGGCTCGCATCGAATGGCCATGATATCCACATTACACTGAAAGTTACAAAAGCTTTTTAATTAACCCGTTAATGACGAATGGACTTGTCCATCATTATCATTTGAGCCGCCTCGTTGGAAAACCAACAATGTGGTTTTCGACCAGGTCCGACATAAACCGGCCTGTACAGCTACAGAAGCAGGCTAGAAGCTTGAAATTTTGGAGTTAAGTAGGAGGAATTATACTATCCGAGTAGCGAAAACAAAGGCGCTGATCAGCTTCGCGGTTACCGCGAAGCTGATCTGCGCCTTTGTTTACGCCTATGCAGATTGTTGGTTTTCCCATGTGGTGGCTCATTTGCATGAGTCTACTGTCATTTTAAGGAAATCAGGAGTGATATTAATTCTTCATTTTATTTTTCGATGAAATTCCTGTATGCTATCTCAAAATAGCCTCAGATGTTAAGCCGCGTTCTGCTTTTTGTTCAAAAATTAGTAACAAAGTCATGTTCAGGTGTGGTGTAAAAATGATAGTTAAATATATATTGGATAGTAACGAGTAATAATGCATAATGCGCATATACATTAACAGTTGTTGCATTGGAACACATTATCAAAAATCACAATATCATTCTATAATACCTTTTGAGTACCATTTGATTCTGGCTTCATTCTGACAAACTGGCTGAAATTATATGAGTACATTTAATATAAATCTTCATTCAATGTGCAGGAACTATTCAAGTACAACGTTTGTGTATTTTTTTTTTTTAATAATTATTTGAAAATTAATAATATCTATAAACAGCTCTGTAAGATACTGTTACTAGAAATTTAACAATTTTGAATACCATTTTCAAGTGAAATTTGATTTTCTTCTTGTGATTTTATTAGGTGAGATCTCTATAAATTTTAACTTTTGATGCGCTACTTTTTCATTTCAGTATTACAAGTTAAACTTATTTGCTATAGATGTTGTTGAATAAGATATCGTTTTATCAGAAACGAAACTTTGTTGGCACAGCTGTATATTTGAAAGGCTCACATTTCATGATGTCAATCAATATAACACGCACTGAACCCTAGGAAGGCATTGCATCAATGAAGAATTAGTACAGTATGTATTCTTGACTCGAAAAAGCCACTTCTGTGGAGTATTGTATCCTCTGGTATTTGGTATCTACGATATTATTTCCAAATGGGAACATCATTGCTGTCTTAAGAGTTTTAGAAATGTATAAAAAAATGAAATACCGTTATTTAAAATAATAAAACCAATATTAAAGGTCATATCCAAAGGTTTTGATTTTATAAAACTAAAGTAGACATTGATAAAAGGAACTGATTGCCGAAAACCTCACCAAATTATCATGACAGGTTCCGGGGATAGCTTAATTTGCAATTTGGTATTTTATCTTATGAATATTCATTAGTGCCACTATGACATCATAGAAGCACATAGGAAATTTTCAATATCATGCAAACAAACAATTAAAACAAACAACTTATCATTTGAAAATAAGTATAAACCATTTCTACAACTGAATGTGTAAGTTTCAAAACTTTTGATCATCATTTAAGTGAATTATTTTGGTTTTTAATTTTTTCGCGTAAATATAATGTTGACATTCAAATACGGTCCCATATCTTTTGAGCCGATCGGTATATTTGTGTTTAGTTTTCGACAAACAAGTACCTATACCTAGAACAAATGTATTCAGCAGACAAAGAATAAGAATGTTCTAAAATAACTTTTGTATATCCCCTTTAAATAAATGATTACTTCCGTATGTATGAAATGCATGTTTGTGTGATCTGAAATGTTTTTTCCATAACTAATATATTACATTTACGCAAATCGTGTTATTCTGGACCCTGCCCCAGCGACAAAGCCAAAGTATTTTTTTGCATTAGGCTTACCTCATGGATACATCCGGTGAGCTGATGGCCATTCCGGTCAAACCAATACTGAAATATATGAACCAGTACACATTAATTGCATCAAATAAATCGAAGACCATAACCCAGGCTATGAAATAAAAATAAAACAAAATACTAATTTGGCCAAAGTGGCTGATTGTTACCGAATAAACCAATTGTCTTTGGCTGTATCATAATAATAATAATAATAATAATAATAATAATAATAATAATAATAATAATAATAATAAAAACCAACTTATTTCATTAAGTCCCCAGTATCCAGAAAACACATTATTACTTATCCTAGTCATGTGAAGTTGGTCATTTATACAATCGCAATGTACAATGTCACTTTGACGGGCCTTCAGCTAAGAGATTCGAGTGGGAATTGAAAATTGCTGGTGGGCGAATATTACCCCAGAGGCAGGCAGCAATTCCTCCAAACGTGATAGATCTACTTCTTTCCTGAGCTCTTAATGGTCTTCCAGTAGACTTTTCAAACTATTGAAAGAATCATAAAAGTATAGATGTTTTCCCATATCTGATCATACCTTGGGTAAGATCTTCATTGGTGATAAGTTAACAAGGGTGGTGATAAGTCATTTACAAATTTTCAGGGTAGGAAGAATAACTTTTCCAAGTGACTGATTGATTCAGTGCGTAGTTATTACAATCTCATTGGAAATTAGTTTTGCAGGTAAAAAAGAAGTTAAACCTAATCTCCATATAAAATCTTGGAACATGATTTCTTCACAATAGAAAGTGGCGAGGGCTGTTGATTCTACCGTGAAAGGTCACCCCTGATATACTTATCGTTTTGTATTAAAACCTGTCACATGGAGATCGAAAAGAAGGTAATGGAAGGTAAATTGCTATGTTCCTAACTAACTTCTGAAAGGCTTTCATAGTTCATGTCACGAGGTTCCAAATCTTATCTTCCCAATGATCTTTATCACAATAGAAAACAATCATGAATCCTTCGTAAACATATCAGTAAACTATCACAAAACAGATATCATGGGAAACAGAAATGGCTTACATGATATTAGTACATTTCCTCATTAAACTTTATTCTGTATGTGAATATTGACATTTCATCAACACAGCAATTAATACATGAGTACCCACAATCTAGTTTTACAAAAAGGCTTTACAATGTTTGTTCATCTTCAATTAACGGACCTTCTCTGAACCTCTGTAACCCCAATCCCCACCACCAAAAAAATAGTTACCCAGCCTATTCAAACCCAAATGTCATGTCAACATCCTTTGAGAAGTTCCTTAAGAAGTCGTTTGAGAAGTTATGAAACCATTTCATTGTTTAACCTATCGCCAATGAAGATCTTACCCAAGATATAGGAACACATCTCAATGATTCTTCCAATAGTTTGGAAAGGATATTCGAAGACCATCAAGAGCTTAGCAAAGAAGTATTGAGAAGATCTGTGGCACTTGCTGCCAGGGGGCGGGATAAATAGATGCAAAATGTTTTGTAATTAATATCTTATTTTAGTATTGCTCCACTGTCTGACATTAGCAATTTAACAGATGAGATAATCATGGCATATTCGACAGTATACCTACCAAAGAGCAATAGCACCAAGGATCATAACAGGACGTCGTCTACCAACAGCGAATGTACTTCTGTCACTTTTCATACCTATCAGTGGACTGGCGAAAAACGTCATGGCTAAAGTGAAAGAAGTAAACCGAAAACGTGAATATCTTTCCTAATGTGCATTTGAGCGTACAGTACAGCCAACGCGATGTTACTAAATGTCCCATTCGCGAACGCAGTATTTTGGCAATTGCCTTCGATGGCCCGGACAGACATTACAGGGATTTTTGACGAAATTCTTAAGACGGTTAAAGAAAAGTAAACATCGTAAACAAATATGGATACATGCAATGGATTATGAATAAAAATTCATGAATAAAGATTAAAACATAGATCTTATAAGAGCAGTGAACATATTAATGAGGAAGGGGTGGGTCATACCGCGGTTTCGGCTACTCAAGCCTTTGAATTAGCTTTGTACTGTCAAACAAACACAGATATAAGTTAAGTTGTAAGGCTCTTGAAATACTAACCTGCACCAACGGCAACCATTCCACCTAACCATCGACCTTTGGCTGCAGACCCAACAAGGGACTGAATCTGAGCAGGAATAACTATAGAAAGACAAAACCTCCATAAGAGCATCGTTATAAGACTGACGTGCATCTAGGTCGAAGGATAAAACTTCCAACCGTTTGCATGTAGGTAAATTATAACAGTGCATTTAATATATGAACTAGGTTTTAATGAAAGTTCAAAAGCGATGTACTTTCAAAACCTAATTCCAAATGATTACGACTTCCCAAGTAGAACAAAATCATACGTTGGCCAAGAGAAAGAAATCTGAAAACAAGGAAAAATTTCATTTAGAGTGTTCGTTGAGTGTATAAAATGGGTTCTTAAAGTCTTTGCTTTAAGGGGGCTGACTTTGTCTGAATGTACGTGTCAATTTACCTTCGACGGAGAGTAGAAGAAACATTAAACTGAGACCAAACCAGGCAAGATTCAGAAGGATGATTCGTTGTTTACTTAGCACATCTGGGGCTTCTAGCACTAACTGTTCCTCGTCGCTATTCACCCTTAAATAATATATAAGAAATGCATGTTAAAGGTTCTAAACAATCATTGTCGAATGAGAACTTTTTTTTTAAATTAGAAATACATGTATCAATACAATAAAACCCTCATGTATTATTATATATGGCAATGAGTTAACGACAGTAATTGTAATTTACTGTTAACTGTTACAGCGGAAGAAGAGTAAGTTCCTAACTAATGTAATTCCTTCTAAGCCTCTTGTTTAACTATCAAGTCAACCATTTATATTTTTTGAAGGGTTTCCAAGTTGATTTGGAGGTATAAAGACATTTCAGAAATTGTTTAATGACTTCTCAAAGAATTTCTAAAGGAACTTCTCAAAGTGTGTTGACATAACAAAAGATTCATGATTGTTTTGTATTGTGATGAAGATCATTGGGAAGTTAAGTTTCAAAACCTCATGAAATGAACTATGAACTCCTTTAAGAAGTTGGTTAGCAACATGGCAATTTACCTTCAATTATCTTCCTTTCGATCTTCATGTGATAGGTTTACAAAAGGAAACGGATTAGTATTCCAGGGGTGACCTTTGTAGACCCAACCGGATTTACCACTTTCTAATGTGAAGAAATCATGTTCCAAGATTTTATATGGAGATTAGTTTCAACTTCTTTCTATACTTGCAAAACTAATTTCCAATGAGTTTGTAAAACTACACAAAGAAACAATCAGTCACCTGGAAAAGTTATTCTTCTTACCCCTGAATCTGTGAAGGACTTATCACACTTCCCTATATCTCAACGATTCTTTCGATAGTTTGAAAAGAATATTGGAAGATCATTAAGAGGTTAGTAAAGAACTTTGCCCGCCATTTTTCTCTTCCTCCGCTGTAATATCTTTGTCAATGCTTATACTTATAAGTGACGACGTACTGTAAACTTAAATAGCATTAGTACAACGTCTTAACCAACGATTATTACTGACCCCGGACTTTCGACTTTCTCTTCAGTGTACATTGGAGGCGTCTTTTCCTTGTCCACAAATGTCAAACTGGCAGAGTCCGCTGTTTTTGTAGGTGTATGATTAGCTTCATCCATTTCAGTTGGTGGACGGTCGTTGTGCATTCATTTTCACTAAAAGGCAAGATAACGATGAGATGAATTAACATATCTTTACACGTACATGTATTTTGATCTATAAATGTACATGTACTTTGATGAATACATAAAAATCCTTTGATAAATTCATCATTGGGTATGCGATTAACCAAACACTTTCTTACCCCGGGTTCTCATCTACATTAGACTCCCTTCGCTCCCAAGTAAGTCGCAAGTCTTTAGGCCTATATGTACCAGGGGTTTTGGAGAAATGCCATTTATTTTCAGAGAACTGCGAAGAACAAGAAAATATTATAAGGGTGCAAGTAGAAACTATTAGGGTTTAGGGATAGCAGGAAGCTGAGAAAAAATAAGACGCATAAGGAAGGATCAATTTTTATTTCAGGGCTAATATCATCATGGTAAACCCTTTAGTATATACGTGGTGTAATTATCGTAAGCATCGATAATTTGACAGATACAGGCGCGTCACCCATCCCCATTGCCGAGAATCGATTTTCTCATCTTGAAGACATCATCAAATTAAACCATTTCCATCAAATATTCATTTGACTTGGCTATTTATAATGCATGTAATTATAACTTTCGATTGATTTCTCGTTCCGTTATAGAAATAGTGGCACTGCTGCAACGCATTTGTAGGCAATCGTTTTTTGATCGAAATATTTAGAAGAACAATACGCCACAAAGAAGACTGCTTTATTGACATTGGGAACACAAAATGATCATTTCTGGTATCACAGCCTACTTCAGTTGTCATGATATTGCGTGTCATTGGCTCTTTGATGACTCATGAAGACAGAAAATAAAGGAATCTCTAGAACATTTCAACATACATCTATAGATCTGCTTTTTCTATCCTGGTGTCCTTTTTATGGGACATAGGCAAAAAGTATAGACCCAGATGTGACGCCGCAAAACGTGGCGTTCCATCTGGAGCTATACTGTTTACTTAAAGGAATTTCATCGTAAAATGACTTAGAAATGTAAAATCACGCCTAATACCCCTTTCAGTGAAAGTGGACTCTTCCAATTGATGACAATTGGAATGAAGATCGGTCACAAATGGGTTATGGGCATAGTCACGAAACAGAAAGACCACACTATTCCTCCTAGTGATTTGGTTTTTAGTGTTGATGTGTTCGATGGTAGAATGGTCCTAGTTTTTGCGATACTGAACGGCTTTCAAGTTCCAGACACAGTGTGATAAATGTCATTTTTGTTTCCTGATCAATACAGTATTAACCACTGCAGAAGCTGAGGGTGAGGTTATGGCCATGTAAAGTCGATTTAAGAGGCCCCCAGGGGGGGGGGTCTTTGCTCCCTGCTCCTTGAAGAAAAATGACCTTTCTCCCCAGCTCCCTAAAATGTTTTCCTCAGCCCCCTGCTCCCTGCTCCCTAAAACCCCAAAAAGTTATGCTTTCTCCCCAAATCCCTGAAAATAAATGACCCTTCTCCCCAAATCCCTGAAAATAAATAGCCCTTCTCCCTGAATCCCCAAAACCCCTGGGAGGGCCTCATTTAAGCCCGCCAAAATTTTATATTACTGTTCGTTCCAAGGCGATACTTCTGTGGTGGTTCTTATTGTTTTATGTCTTGGTCTTTAATTTTTGTGCTGATAGCACCTTATGTATGTTTTCATATTTTTAGTTAAGTTTGGGTAACTGAGTGGCCACCTATTGGGAAAATGGCTGCCCATTTGGATTACAATATGTTTTCTTATTGTTGGTGCCTGATTGTTAATTAAGTTTTTCACACCTCGGTTTTTGGAGTGGGAATTTCTTTCTGATTGCGCCATTTCCTGATCATTGCCTACTTTTACTTTTTTAAGTATCCATAACTTTAATACAATTAAATCTGTGCTCACCTGATTTAACTCAGTATAAACCTGGCGCCCTTTTTATGGAACCTAGGTAAATAGAGCAGCCGCCAGATGTGACGCTATTCTGTTTCATTGAAAATGTATGAAAATTTAAAACCACTCTTGATTCCTTAAACATGAAAGAAAATTCATTCGTCAAAAAATGATTTAAATCTGTGCTTACCTGATTTAGGCTATCATTTACACCGAAGAAGCTGTTTTATCTACTCGCGCTATTCATTCCTCTTCACATTCCACAATAAACACAACCGTCGTTCGTCTTCCTTCTTTGTTATCCTTTATTCTAAACCTGCACTCAATTAATTATTGATGTAATCGATTAGGTTTTGTGTTCCAGCAATACTGGGTATTGACGGCTAACAGAACACCACGCAGACAGTAAATTCCATTTCCTGGATTAATTCTGCAGCTTCTAATGCCAGTAGCAGACAACCTATCATCACAGTGATAACTTATGGCTGAGACGCAGTGTGGCAAAATATAGCCAAAATTCAGATCAGTATGGGTACCTGTACAGTAATGTCTTGGTTGTACGCTTAAATTTAGCTATCTGCCCTAGCTTTCTTATTATTAGGTGATCCGTATGTGGAAAATCACGAAGAGTTTGATCATGCTGCTGATGATAGTCCAAGAAAACTTAGATTCCGATGGATGTGTAACGCAGACAGATCTACCTAGATATCAAAAACGGATATGTTTTCTTACAATCGAAGTATTGACTGCTGACGTAATCTTAACACGAGAAATCGGATTGCAAGTCTCGTTGGGCTATTGTTTGAGGCAATGAAAAGGTACAAGAAGGCAATGATCAGGAAATGGCGCAATCAGAAAGAAATTCCCACTCCAAAAACCGAGGTGGGAAAAACTAAATCGAAAATTAGGTACTTGTACTTGGAGAACATATCGTAAGCCCAGTGAGCAGCCCTTTCCCAACAGACGGCCACTCAGTTACCCGAACTTAAATAAAAATATGAAAACGTACATAAGGTTCAAACAGCACAACAAATCGACTCCAAGACATAAAATCAATGGAACCACAACAGAAGTATCGCCTTGGAACGATCAGTGATATAAAATTATTGGGGGGCTTAAATCGATTTTACAGGCGCATAACCTCACCCTCATCTTCTGCAGGGGTTCACAACATTTGGTTAGTTGTTCGGCCATCGTAGTGAATCTCTAACTAGTCAATAAAAACGAGGACTCAACAGATTCAGTAAGCTGTCAGACGATGGAGATCCCTGTGCGCCGAATAACTTACTGAAACCCGGAGGAAAAGAAAAACACCAGTTGAACCCCGGTGAGCCAAGCAACAGACAAGAAGCTCAACCAACTAAAATGAATAGCTTTATGTCGGTGCCATCATAGAGTCTGACGCCCGACCCACCGGCGTGCAATTTAAGAAGGCAGAATATAGTTATCAACCATGATTGAGTTAAAAATAAGCATGCAGACTGTCGCATAACATTCAAGTTATAACCTATACGTCTGTAACGTATTATGATTTCTTTTCTGAACTGAAAATAAAAATCATCCTTCCTATAAGTTTCTTAAATTTGTAAACCAAGTCACCATAAAGTTCTGGTTCCGAAAAAGAGTCTTCAGTCCAACATTAAATTTAGAAATTAAATCATAGTGTCTGCGATAAAATTTAGAAAATATTTTTCGAAGTTTATGATACCGATAGCCCTGCTGGAGCTGTTAATCATTTATTTCACGCGGTCATTAAAGTCGCTACATAATTACAGAATCTAGCAAACCAAATACGAAATGTTGCGAAATGTATAAGAAACGCGACGAGGATCGTCACCATCCAAAAACGGAAAATTTACTATATCAAAATCAAAGTCATCGCGTTTATCATAAATTTTTAGGAGAAATAAATCCATTTGCAATAGAAAGATGTAAATGCAAAAAGGGGGCTTCGGTATCTGTGGTGTTGGCCTTATTCAACCGTAGTTCAGGTGGATGAATTTGATTGACCATGCCTTCAATATAAGGATTGTCAATGTTCTAAAGGTAATCGAGGTAGCTAGAAGTCGAATTAAAAGCCTCGATGACATCAGCTTAATTGCCATGGTTAAGAGATTCCATGAAACCTCTTATAGTATAAAAATAAATCAGCTACGATAGGAGCGCAATTTGTACCGTCGGAATTCCAATTTGTCTGTATAACAAATCTTATATAAATATCATCCAGGAGACAGGATAAGGCATCGCATACATTCTGACATGACCAAAGTGTATATCAACTTTGGCCAGAGGAAGTGAAAAAAGCTTTTCTGTCATTTCAGGCCTCTTTGATGAGACCTCGCCACTTAGATCGCTCCTGTGCAGTCTGTTGTCATGTCGAAATGCTTCAGGGAGGCTTTGAGGGTGTCTTTGTGGCGTTTCTTCTAGCTACCTTCATAGAAAACTTTCTTTGGAAGTCGCTCATCAGGCATTTTTATAACATGGCCAGTCCATCTTAGATGTGCTAGCTTTAAGACTATGCATGCTTTGTATCCCTGATTTCTCTGGAATCTTGTCTGCCACTTGATCTATAACGCTTCCTCATACAGCTTACGTTCCAAGTAGATTTCAAAGTATTGCCTTATCTAGATGATTAATGGGTTAATTAGGATCTACCTGGATGAGGCCATATAGAGGAAAATACCTTCAATGTGTACTGATATTGATTTTAAATAACCCCTTCATTGGCCTCTAATTGAGAGAAACTATTTCCGCTTGAAGTCATAAGGGTATTATGCAATTCAAAATGTAACTTTAAACAAACGAATAGGATTGAGTCTTCTGGTCTGCTTTCGAGATAATGACCACCAGATCATAGACTGTGGTTAGCGGCCTCCGTGGCCGAGCGGTTAAGAGCGCTGTTTCTTAACCTCTCGATCATCTCACCGTTATGTCTGGTGTGGTTCTAGTCCCGCTCTGGACACAAATTCTGCTTGCGGGTGTGTCAGGTGGTTTGTAATTTGTGTATCACTGAACCACTGCAGAAGCTGAGGGCGACGTTAGGCGCCTGTAAAATCGGTTGAAGCCCCCCCCCCCCCCCCCCTAGTAATTTGATATTACTGATCGTTCCAAGGCGTTACGTCTGTTGTGGTTCTAATTGTTAAATGTGTTTTGGCGTCGAATTTTTGCTCTGTTTGAGCCTATGTACGTTTTCGTATTTTAGTTCAGTTCGGGTAACTGAGTGGCCGCCTATTGGGGAATAGCTGCTCACTGGGCTTACGATATGTTGGTATAAGTACCTAAGTGTCATTTTAGTTGCTTCCCACCCCTCGGTTTATTGAGTGGGAATTTCTTTCTGATTGCGCCATTTCCTGATCATTGCCTACTTGTACTTCTTTTTCCTCGGGATTCTCCCGTTTTCGCCCCACCTACTGATTGGCCCGTCTGATATGAGCTGAAATAATCTTGAAAGGGACGTAAAACTGAATTTAAAGAATAGACTGTGGTTGAAAGTGACGGAGCTTCATAAACAACTTATTGGAAAAGCTCCCTCAGGACCTTTTCCACAGTGTTTACTTTGAATATGAAGAAAATTGTACCCTTGATCGACTGCTCTCCCTCAATTACGCGTTTTGTCACATAAAGCGCTTACTAAAAACTAGTGAACCCGTCTATAGGGACTAGACAGTTCACCGCAATCAATTTAATTTATCAATTGTTGACACTCCCCGTCAAATAGCGGTAAATATCTAGCAAGCAGTCTCGATCGTGGTGACTGCTTATCATAGCGCATCTAGGTTTACATCGTATATACCCTGACGAGGGGTACAGAAACTATTGAAACACTGTATGGCTGACTTTTAGTGCATCACAACGCACTATGTGTCTGTTTCTGGTAGTGTGGCTGCAGGTCAAAATTCAGAACTGCAAAATGGTTTTCTACAAATCGACATAGTCACACTGGTCAAGCTTCATTACAAGAAACGACATTCATGTATAGGAAACGAAACTGAAATGTATGAGAATCGCGAACCGGAGAATCAACAACACTGAAATCTAGAGCAAAAGGGAATCTCTTAAAACAAACGGCTGCTGACCTTTTCATTGGTTTCTTTTTAAAGAAGCCAACTTGTTTGTTTGTTTTATTGAGATTCAACGTCTTATTCCGTTGAACATTTATTTCATTCATTTTGGGACGGAGCCACTGCTTCCTTGGAATTTAATATGGCTTGCTTGCTCGGCGTCCCTTATGAGGATCGAAGGCGGGATATCTCGATTCGGAGTCCGATACTCTGCCAACAGGACACCGCGTTTTATGCTTGGTGCAAAACTTTATTCCAATTCGTCCCAAGGCATTTCCGCGTACTCTTTTGACTTGAAATCCTGATTCGATCAGTATCAACGAGTGCATTGTATCAATACAGTGCCCTGCGATTGGTAAAATTATTATCTCGTTCGTTGTTGCCGTTACAAGCCTTTCCAAGTGCTGTCAGTGCCGGTTGTCACATGATTATCCTTGAGGCGCACAAATTGACCCAGATCAGAATATCTGTCATATTTATAATACCGTGGAGAGCTGATGATCATAAATACTCTACGCTCTGTATTATGGCTGCTTAGGATAAATTGCCTCAGTTTCGCTGAAACTTGGGTGTAATACTTCCTTTGTCTTTCAGGCATTCAATCTTTGTCTCAGCGTTTCAAAAGTATAGTTTAATGAGACAAATTAAAGAAGCTGCTCCATTTTGTATGGTACATTACAATAAACATCTGTGCAAAATCGATCCAAAACTCGATCAAATGATCCTGATAAAAACAAAAGCCTGTTCACACATTCAAAGGCATGTATTGTGTGAAACTCCAAGATTTTTTGATTTTATAGTTTCACGAGGGTTGGCATACACATTTCGAATTTCCAAATCATACCTATTATATTTTGATATTTGATCCGCTGCATGGTAAAACCAACAATTTGCACTGGCGAAAACAAAGCCGCAGATCAGCTTCGCAGTAACTGCGAAGCTGATCAGCGCCTTTGTTTTCGCTAGACGGATAGTACAATTCTTCTACTTTCTAAATCCTTAATGTCAAGCCTCTAACCATTTTCTGTGACTGTACAGCCCGGTTTGTGTCGGACCTGTTCGGGGCCCAAATTGTTGGTTTTCTCATGCGAAGGCTCAATTATTTTTGTTTTCAACCTCTGAAACTGCAGCACACCACCGTAGACCCAGCTTAATGTGAACATGTTTCATATACTGTAGGGATAGAATCACCCATTAAAGAGGTTGAACATGAAATTTGGGAATTTTAAAAGCAAAGAAATATTTTGTTACAACCCCTCTCACAGATGGGCATGTTAGGCTACCATTGGAAAACTGGCCCCGATGTTACTGAACATTTTTTATGCTCAGCTCAGCTGAGACTGAAGATTATCCTGCTCATAAATGTTAAAATGCCAACAATGAGCAGAATAAATTACCAGGATAAATTACTTGTTTTTGAGTTTTGAACCTGAATTATCCACTAATTTTGACAATTTCAATACTTATGAGCAGTTGAAATTTCATGCTCAGCTGAGCTGAGCTAGAAAAAAGTTTTATAACATCGGGGCCTGGTCCCAACCCAGCAGGGTGCAAATGCGTCAGCCGATCAACAGCTGTTAGACATGACGTCAGTACCTACCTATGTGATCTATATTTTTATCTACATGTATTATGAAAGAAGAAATTGATTTGCAATATCTAGGAAAAGTATAATCTATTAATAAAAGTATACTGGAGGAAAATTAGAACTGGACACGTGTAACATGTTGGTGAAAATTCAATTAATTATCCCAGTGTATTTCAGCTAAACAGCACAGCAGCGGTGTTACCTTATGTGAAAAAAGTTAAACGCCTGGTTTGCATTTTTCGACTTAGAAAAGTGTGAGTTTAGATTTTCTTGAGGTTTTTGAATACCTAATCAACGACTCTGTCATGATGAAAATTGTCAGTTACGGTATATCTTTTGTACCTAACATGTACCTAATGAATTTAATATGGAAATCAGCACAAAAGCCGGGTGTTACTATCGACATCATAGAAGGGCCGGACAAAGGGTCTTCTAGCATATGTGAAAAAGCGTGTGCATTTGCAATGCCGTGGCCTGATCTGCATTTTCCTACTTCAGCAAAGTTAAAGTTTGACTTTCCTGAATCTTTCATGAATGTTTCATCGGCCCAGTTTGCGACTGGCTATTCTGTTTCCTCTTGCAACGATACTGTCGTCTTGGACATGGTCTAATCAAAGTATTCCGTCTGGTTTAGTGCTGGTGATTTAACAACCGAAACTGTGGTCTGGCCAAACATCCAGGCTTTCTTCTAACGCATTGTTTCTGCTTTCAAAGAAAACACTTTAAGGCTTTGCATCTCCCTCCGTCTGGCAAATATTTCTCTTATTTGACAGGTCTGGATGTCTTTTTGGTTCTGTTCCCATTCCAAAGAGTTTACGCCTTCTTCTAACATGTCGGTTAGAATTGCATTCAGTCCGTATGATCCTATTAAATGATGATATTAAGCAGCGTCCTCTATGGGAAAAGTTAGGATCAGCATGTCATGGACTGACTTTTTAATGTCTCGACCATTTGTGGCCGACGTTACTTTGCAATGTCACTGTCCTCCATCTTCTCCGGCTCAGTTTTAATGATAAAAACCACTCTCTTACCTAACGAACTGTCTCTGCTTAAGAATGGTATCTTCCATCTATTTGGCAAACCATTCCTTTTTATGACAGATATGATTCACGTTCTCTCAAAAATTTATTTTCAAAACTACTTGGGACATTTATTTCTTTGACGGAATATTTCCATCGGTGTTCCGTTAGGCCTGGAGCAAGTCACGAAGTATATCGGAGTGAAGGAGTAAAACTGGAATATGCAGGGGTAAACCTATTTTTCTTATTTTTGCTCCAAAACATAGATTGTGGGTACTCGCTAGAACCGCCTCGCTGAGGCGGTTTTAACGTGTACCCACAATCTATGTTTTGAGCAAAAAATAAGAAAAATATCGAAAGTTTTCTACAGAAATTTTTAACGTTTTACAACTTAAAAAATCTCTGTATATTGTTGCATGGGCAAGTTTTCATAACGTCAGGCAAACTATAGACTATTTGAAGACATTTGCTTTTTAGACTTAACAAAACAGAGAATCAATGAGTAACTAAATGTGACATTTTAGCAAAAGTGAACACTTATACTTTCTATCTATTATTTTAAAATACAGGAAATGTTTGTCGTTTAAAAGTATGCTGTTTTAATTGGCTCAAACAAAAAATGACAAATATTTCGTTTTTTCTACTTATATCATAAGCCTCGGGATGATGGTTGCAATTTTGATCATTTTGACTTATAACCCTCGTAGGAACAGGTTTCTCAGAAATGTTTTCAAATTGTGAAAGTCTCATCAGCAGAAGAGCCCCAGATGTGACTCGATTATAAAACCTGCAATGACGACCCTTTCATGTGACTTTTTTGTCCTGATTACATGTTCACGAAACATGGAGCCAAAAGCAAAGTCACCTTTGACGCGACAGTAAACATTGAAAAGAGCATAACCATCAGGAAAACATGTCCGTGCAATGAATACCCCCGTAAACCCCATTTTTATATAGTAAAACTGGGGTATGCAGGGGTATACCTATTTTTCTTATTTTTGCTCCAAAACATAGATTGTGGGTACTCGTTAGAACCGCCTCGCCGAGGCGGTTCTAACTTGTACCCACAATCTATGTTTTGAGCAAAAATAAGAAAATATCAAAAAAATTCAGCTAAAAATTTTCAATTTTTAAAGCTCAAAAATTCTCTGTATATTGCATGGGCAAGTTTTCGTAATGTATATAACATACAATTCTAATCAAGTTATCAATAATACGAGATGTTCTAAGACAAGTGGAACTGAGTAAGAGTAGATGTACCATGAACTGATACAAATAAATAAATAAAAAACGTATAATTCGGCAAATAGGTTACTGTATGGGCGTTACCTCATGAATACATTATTGGGTATGGTCTACTTTTGACCTAGGTAAAAGCTAAAGGTATACAGTTGAAAGATTCAACTCACATGTTTTCCGTTAGACAATAAGAAAGATTAGTCTAATTCACTGGATTGGACAAAATACTGGTAGCTGATCTCTAACGGTAAATATGTGACAGCACTCTAGGCTGACTGAGTTCGACGTTTCCATAATCCCCCTACTTGAGCAGAGGGACTAGCCGACCACGCCCAGATATGAATATTAATAATAAAGTTGCCGCCTATGCAGTGACCTATTTGCCGAATTATATAGGTAAAAATTATTTCATGTCACAAATTTACCGTTATAAATATGAATGACATGTCTGTTCTGATTGGACAAATGCATACATTTATTTCATATAGGTGATGACCAATCCGTGACGTGGGTCTAAAAGATTTTCATTTATACCCAAACACCATGTGGTAAATACAGGACAAAAAATAACAGCACACGTGAAAAGCGTGTAGATACAGTAAATACACTAAAGTCCAATTCGCATGCGCAAAAATACACGCGTGTAAATATACTCCGGTGTGCATATATACTCATGGAGGTATCAGGTGTCATTATAGCTTCATGATATACTCCAGTGTGCAAATCAACCTGTGAGTAAATTTAAATTGCGTTCACATGGGTTTTATGATTTATCACCAGGAGTATTTTTGTATGTAAATTTATTATTTCTGGATTAAAACCTGTTCATTTAAGTTTTCTGTATTTGCAAAACAAGAAGAGGCTGCTCAGTCAATGCGTTCTTGTAGAGGAGAATCATGTAATGGTCAGGCATAACCTTAGCAGTTGTACAGTTCCCTTTTATCATCCTTTCACATGGAATTACTGCTAAAATGCCACAAGAATCCTCACCAAGAATGATGAAGAAATAGTGTGGCTGTTTGCACTCCATATGATCTAAAATGTGATGAATAGCAATAAACTCTTATTTAGCAACAATGTCCACAGTTTCAGCAACTGTCACATAATCAGTTATGAACAAAAATGTGAAAATTTGTTATCTAAAATCAGAATTTTGACTCGAAATAATAAAAAAAAATACTCATGGGTATATTTACTTTGCGTTCACACGGGACAAAATAGTAAATTTGCACGTGTGTATTTGTAAAAATAAAATTTGCATCTGGTCAGACCCAGGATTAAATTTACCCAAGTGTAATTATACTCCGGTGTGTATTTGCGTACGCATGCGCCATTTGCTTACCCCGAGTAAAATTTGCACACTGGAGTATATTTACACGCGTGTATTTTTGGAGCATGCAAATTGGACTTTAGTCTAAGCAAACTAAAGATTTTTTGGTAAACCCAAAACAAATGTTTCTTGGATTTTTGTAGAGATACACCTTTCTTAGACAACATACTAAAAGTATACCACAATCGGAGAATACGAAATTGATTTTTTTTTGTCTTTTCTGGTGTACGTTTTGGTATGTTTTGCTATCCAAAACATTCATCAGTACATGTAATATATTGTGAATTTACATCTTTGTTATTTTCTCTTCATGAATTATTCTGAAAATATTAAAACATGAAACTTGCGCTTATGATTGTAGATTCGAACATTTTTGCTCAGTAAAATTGGTTGTTGAAACTTTATAAGCACTAAATTACCCCACCCACTCAGTGCAAACGCATACAATTGGCTGTGTATGTCAACATTCCCAAATGTTTTGTAGAATACAAGATCATATTAGAATATACACTGAAGCAGAAATAACTAGCAAAGTCTTTGAAAAGGTCATAAAGTGAGGCGTTGTCAAGCATCTTGGGGCTTATCAGTGCATGGTTTCATGAATTTATAGGTTTCATGAATTTATAGAAATTGTTAACTGTTTGCTGGCTTATATTCTTTATAAGTAGACACAAATGTTTTAGACTGTTCAATGCAAATGAAAACATTTATGTATAAGTTGAGGCGCATGATGATAAGCTTCTTTTCTCGTCAAAATTTAATATGACGTCAAAACAAGGTTAAAGCATCAAAGGTCACTAGGTGCAGAATCGTTCTTAAGTAAAATTTTAGATCCGGGGGCGGGGGGGGAGGGGGGGGGGGGGCTAACTGAATATAGGCTGCTTCCATTAAGAATAATTACTAATACATGATCATTGTTCATTATGATCCCTGGAACGTAAATATCAATGATCAATGGTCCTAGGAGATGAACTTTATAAGCCATAGGCTTTCGTTCAAATCCTATTCTTTTGATATTGTATGTTTCATATATATGCATGTATCATGAATTTGAAATAAATACGTTTAAACCAATGGTCCTCAAAAGTATATATTTATATGGGCTTTGTATAAAGCATAGTTTCAATGGCAACCCATAATGCGATTTACGGTAATGGGAAAGTATCTAATGTATAAAATCTATAACATTTCTAATTATAGCTCATGCTGCTACTAACCTTTTATAACTGAACTTGGTCTCAGTGTACAGGATAGAGCCATTTAACCAATGGTAACATACATGTATGTCAGAAACATTATTTGCATATTCATAAATATTAAAAAATAAACTATTTAAAAGGAGAGAAATAGGAGGAAAAAAAATAAGGCTGATAACCTACTAGTAAGTTAAGCTGCAAACCACCATCGTGGCAAATTGTCATAGCATTGCT
This sequence comes from Rugalucina vietnamica, assembly GCA_964017185.1. NCBI lineage: Eukaryota > Metazoa > Mollusca > Bivalvia > Lucinida > Lucinidae > Rugalucina > Rugalucina vietnamica. The sequence goes on along the minus strand of OZ024871.1, from coordinate 42,821,875 downwards.
GAAAAAATATGAAGAATTCACCCATGGATGTATCATTAAATAATCTCATTTGTGTATTCATGAATACAGGTTAGAAACTTGTAAAAAGGGATGGGGGAAACATTCGTGGAGAACAAAGCGGTGTTATACTTATTTTAAAGCACGTTTTCAACTGTGTATTGTCCTAGAGTATTGAATGAACGATTGCTAAGACAATGTTTGACATGTGGTCTGGTGTAAACATATCAGGATTTCTACCTTCTAATGTTTCTAAGCTACTGTTGGTTATTGAGAGACATAGAGTCAAACGGTCAAACATGCATCAGTCGTTTGCTGTCGAATATAACATTTAGTAAAGCCAGTTAACGATTATATAGTCACGTTGGGACAGAGCCTTGGCTCTCTGGGTAGAAAAAAGTACTCAAAGGAGTACATACGTCTTGTTTAAGGCACAACAATGCATCCTAGCAGGATTAGAAATTAGGACCCCTACAATCCACCACTTTGCCACAGCTACCCTTAGTATAAACTTATCTGACCTCTACCCCTAGGATGTGAATGAAAGCCATATATATAGATTTATGGAAAATAATGAATAAACTAAGCCTTAGTGGCTTCCTTCGGTGGTTATACTTGAAACACTTTTTGGATGTCATGACGTCCTGATTTTGGGTAAAAGTCCCATACAATGGAGGCAACATCCCATCATGACCATTGCTGTTGACTGGGACGTTAAGCATCAATTCAAACAAACAAACAAATGAATAAACTAAGGTGGTGTACTTTATTAATCACATGTTTCCAAACTGCTAATGACCATACAGAGCTGAAAATTGTGCCAAATGATTGTTAAAGCAATACACTAATGAAATGTAGTTTGATTTAATATTATCTGCTAAAAATGCTAGATAATATTATAAATTGATGGAAACACACGAAAAAAACTATTGGATATACCTGCAATGCCACTGTTACTCATCTGCTGAAAAATAGCTGAAAATTCTGGAAGTGATTGCTAAGACTATGTACTAATAAATGATTATGGTCTTGTTTAAAGTAACTTATCTGCTGTTTACCTCATTAGATTTGAAGGAAAAACTTATAAATTAAAGAACAGTCACAAAACACATATTTGTGGTATGTTTTCAGAATCTCCTGGACCTTAGCTACTGATGTCTTTAGAGAGCTGAAAAGTGTGTTATGATTGTTAAGAAAATGCACAGTCAACTGTTTATGTTACTCCTTATCTTCTAAGATATGAATGAACACATTACAAATTTGGGCAAAATTACAAAAGAGCCAAGGTGGTATACTTACAAAATCTTCCTTAATTCAGTTGCTGATAGCCATGGAGAGTTTAAAATTGTGTCATAATTGCTAAATCAAAACAATAGTCATATGTTGTCTAGTTTTAGCTTAATATTAATTCTGTATTCTGAAAATGAATACAGCAAAGACCTTATAAATCAGAACACATTTGCGAAAACCAAAAGGGGCTATACTTACAAAATCTCTTTTAACGCAGTTGGCAATGCCCTAGAGAGCTTAAAATGGCATCTAATGATTGGTACAACAATGCCATGGTGATGATTGGTCTGATTTTTGACATATCTAACTTAAGATATAATTACATTAATGAAAGCTTAAACAAGTGTATCAGCTAGACTCTACCAACTTAAGGCATCTTGAAAAGAAAACTACACTAGGAACACGTTTATCATCTTTAATTATAAACATTACCTTCCTCTATCTCCTTGAAGCGCATTCAAAATACGAAATTTCGAAATTTTGCATTAGTGAGTGGGGTAAATGAGTGCTTATTGTAGTTTATTTTACTGTGATTGGCCCATTTCAAGGCTTTTGTCAACTAAATTGTAACAAACATACCAGATGAAGCCTAAGGTGTGTTTCTATGTTTAAAATTCAACCTCAATTTATGCATAGACCCAGCTACAGTAGCTGAGAATACTTCTTCAACAAAGATGGTGATAAAAAAATCAAATTTATATCTTCCGATTCTGGTATACTTTTAGTATGTTTATAATACAGGTCTAAGGTCTTAAATCAGAAAAGAATTTGTGTTGCAATTTGTTTTTGGTCCTCCAACCATTTTAATGGGCTAACTTTGACATTGGCGGGTTTATACCTCGCAAGAATGCATAACACCAAAGTCAAACTCTATTTACATTGCACATGCATAATTCCACAGCCATTGTTATGAGATATTAACAACAAATGTAGATGTCTTTGAATTTTAATGAAGTTCCTTCATAATGTAGCATCTTCTTGGATAAATGCTAAACATCGCATTTCTGTACACAATCATTTGTAAGACACATGGAACGCATGACGACACGCAAAAACGACATGATATTGTCACAATCACCTACTGCTTGATTGCAGTTATCTTTCAACTCACACGGCTGTAAGACTTTGTTCAGTTCTGCTTATTACGGTCAGTCATTTGATTCGGACTCAAGTTTGTGACTCTTCACTCTCATGAATATTCATACGGAGGTGGGGGCGCCGACGGGGTTTTAGGTGGGGTTAAATCACTAGCAGGGTTTGCTCCATAGGGACTTAGATTTGGATATAATCGACTCGTGTCAGTCGCACCATACATATTATTATGCATTGCAGGTCCATAGTCGTTTACAGGTGGTGTGTAACCAGTGTTGTAATTGTATCCGCCAAAGATGGTCTCGTTTTGTGGAGCATTTGGATAGTTTGCAGCAATTGGAGGGTTTCTTTCTCGTCTTTTGTTTATTTTCTTCACCTGACAGCAATAGTTTAAACCGAATAACACAGACATCGCTGAGATTATGCCGCCTATTCCAGTACACAACAGTGCCCATGGAAATTCATATGGCGATGCCCCCTCTAACGTTTTCTCTATATCGATCAGATCCTTGCCGACCATTGCTGATGGATATAGCGAACAGCCACCTGAAAGAAAATAATGTCGTATTTGTGAAAACATCTCTGCACCGGCATGATGGAGTTTTTAAATTCTCATAATCATTTTAGATCCAAAAGTTCACCACGAGGACCCAACAACTGACTAAATGTTGTGAACCACTGGAGAAGATGAGGATGAGGTGATGCGCCTGTAAAATCGATTTAAGCCCCCCCCCTCCCTCTCCTAGTAATTTTATATTACTGATCGTTCCAAGGTGATACTTCTGTTGTGGTTCCATTTGTTTTATGTTTTGAGTCGGATGTTTGTGCTGTTTGAACCCTATGTACGCTTTTTTATTTAAGTTCGGGTAACTGAGTGGCCGCCTATTGGGAAATAGCTGCTCATTCGACTTTTGATATGTTTTCTAAGTATAAGTACCTAATTGTCAATTTGGGTTTCCCTACCTCGGTTTTTGGAGTAGAAATTTCTTTCTGATTGCGCCTTTACCTTTTTTTTCCTGGGCGAGACCAGTACTAAGGAGGTTTTTTTTTTTGAGGGTTTGTTGTTCCGGGAGCACCCGAAGGCTCAACCGAGAGGAGGTTTTTGGAGAAGCCCGGGATTACAAGGCGAGTGACTTAACCACTGCACCACGGAGGCTTCTAAAAAAGATACCAGTGGCTACCTTTTTTTTCCTGGGCGAGACCAGTACTATAGTAGGTTGCTCTTTGTGAGTTCAACGTGTTGTTCCGGGAGCACCCGAAGGCTCAACTGGGAGGCTGATTTTTGTTGTTGTTTTAGGAGAAGCCCGGGATCGAACCTGCGACCCCTGGTTTACAAGGCGAGTGACTTAACCACTGCACCACGGAGGCTTCTATCATTGCCTACTTGTACCTTTTCACATGTTTTTGCTATCTTTTTATTATACGTCAAGATATTAATCACGTTCGAAATCTTAACCTTAGACCACTAAAAACTTCCTATTGTCGGAAATGTTTGCTCAAGAAGGAAATGCCATTTTAAATTTGCACTAATCAAACATGCAATCCTAAATGTTTTTATTTAAAATCGAATAAATTAAGCCCCTATCTCACTGGAATGCGACAACTGGAGACTAGTTCGCGAATAGTTCGCGACTATTTCGCGACAAAGATAAACGGTATAAACACAACTTTCACGTTGCAGTCTCATTGAATATACATTTTTGCGACAAATTCGCGAATTTCGGTCTAATTTTGAAAATACTATCGCGCGACTGTCGCACGACATTCGTGAGAGTGTCTCACGACTTTCCCGCGAATTCATTTAAACGCGTACGACAGTCGCGCGACATTCGTGCGAGTGTCGCGCGACATTCGTGCGAGTGTCGCGCGACATTCGTACGAATGTCGCTTAGTTTTATTTTCTCGCCAGATAGTCGCGAGGTTTTCGCAAGACTGTCGCGCGACCGTCGTGCGACACTCGCGCGACATTCGTACGAGTGTCGCGAAAATTTCGCATTGTAAATTCGCCAAAATTTCGCGGCGACAAGTTCGCGACACTCGCACGAACGTCGCGCGACCGTCGCACGACAGTCGCACGACAGTCTTGCGAAATATTTTGGAGAAAAAATTCGCATAAAATTTTTCAACATGTTGAAAAACTTCGCGACCAGTTCGCGACTAGTTCGCGACACAAGAAATTCTCACGACACTCGCGCGACACTCGCACGAATGTCGTGCGAAAGTCCCGCGACAAAATTCGCAAAACAGTCGCGAGAAATTCGCATGCCAGTGAGATACTAGCTTTAGTTTTTCTATGATGATTATTTCAGACGCATCACGAGAAAACCGGAGTTTCGCCTATGCGAAAACTAAGGCACAGATCAGCTGTGCAGTAACTACCTTTGTTTTCGCTACACGGATAGTACAATTCATCTTCTTCCTAAATACATGTACGAAAATTGAAGCCTCTAGCCATTTTCGGTAGCTGCACAGGCCGGTTCGTGTCAAACTTGGTCGGAGACCCCGAAAGCCGGTTTTCTCGCGTGGCGGCTCATTTTATTTTAGCCTACCAGAAAGCGCCATCAACATGGCCACCATGACAAATTTGCAGGAACCACTTGAGTTTCTTGAGCAGGCCAGGACAAAGATAGATACGAAGGAGAGACCGGTACCAGCTGTCGTTAGTATTTGATACCGAAGTCGGTGATTGGTCACTACTGAAAGAAACCAAAAAAAAAAACCAAACAATTTGGGTTTCCGACAAGGTCTGACACAAACCGGGCTGTACAGTCACGGAAGCAGGCTAGAAGCTTGAAATTTGGGGTATAAGTAGAGGAAGAATTGTACTATCCGTGTAGCGAAAACAAAGGCGCTGATCAGCTTCGCAGTTACTGCGAATTAAGCTGATCTTCGTCTTTGTTTTCGCCTATGCAGGTTGTTGGTTTTCCAATGAGGCGGCTCATTGATCAACGATCGACAAGACATGTGAAGAGACGCTATTTAATGGATACCACAAGTAAAGAAACATACGAGTATATTCATGTATTTGCCAGCCGCCCTCAATAGCCCATATTTTGGTGGCTATGTGCTTCATAGGTTTGGTCAAACCGACTATATTTTGAAGTGTATACTTAGACTTATAAACATCAATTCATATCAAAATTTATGAACATGGCTCGGATAGCAACCTTTGACAAATAGTATAAATGAACACTATCTCGAGTGGCTGTCATGTATGTACAAAATCAAAACCAAGAAAGAAAGACATTTCGGCCATTAAACACAGTTTCACTTACTGTCATCCAGTGTTGTAACGTAATTACTCTTCACCTCGCAAGTGTCACCAAAACACACAATGGCGAACCATATCCCATCACGTATGCTAACACCTATCCCTACGTCCGATGTGATCACGATCCATCCTGGTCCCACCAAACCCACAAGTTCTAGAATAAAAGCAAGAATCACAAAGACACTGAGAGTTCTGACAAATTTACTTTCTTGTTGAGTCACAGTTCGTTGCGGAGACATTTCTTGTACAAGTTGTAGCTTTGATCACTATGATAAGTTATTATTTTGTTTAATTGTATGTATCATTATTATTTATGTTTAATCGTATAATATTATTATCAATATTATCTCATATATCCGTATTTTCGTTTCTACGAATTCAACTGGGAAAACCCCATTTCAGTTCAATAGTTGAACATAATATCCGCCATAAAATAATTCTTATCTTATCAGTGTTTAGTTTAAGCATACAATATTTCACAATTGTTTTCCGGTGTCAACATTGGTCTGTGCCTCTTATCAGCAACGCAGGTAGTTCAGGTACAGCAAAATGTGTCATTTGTTCGTGCCCCGAGATAATTGACATTGTCAACAAAATGTGAGAGTGACGACATACACATTCATTAACCTTAATCCAACTATATATTATAGCGACCCCTTGCTCTCGGTAGTACTGAAATACTCGAGTATTATAAAGAAACAACAACAACAACAACAACAACAATGATGATGATGATGATGATGATGATGATGATGATGATGATGAATTACAATAATGTCAACAAAAGCACCAGCAAGAAGAGCTAAAAGAATAGAGAACAGTTAAAAAAACATGGTAAAGTAAGCGATGCCCAGATAGCAATAATATGTTGGACCCACGTGGGCACGATGTTGACCGCCCACATTCACTTCGTGGGCCCGACGTCGGCAGTCCACGTGGGCCCAACGCAAGTTTGCTCGTGGGATCGACATGGAACCCTCATGATGGCTCCACATCGGATCCACATATGCCTGAATGTCGGTTCCACGTCGAGCCCACATTTGTATATTTAATTTTATCATTACAATTAGTTAATATTCTATTACTTAATTTATTTCTGTAACTTATATAGTTCTCATATTTTGCATCCTCTTATGAAGAAGATGCCCAGTGTGCTTGTAAGCACGACTGTTACTCCCACTGCACAAGAGATGCAGCTTAAGGGGAGCAATTTAAGAATACATACATGTCTGAGTTGTATTGCATACTTATTTAAACATTTTTTCATTACATTTAGGTGTAAATGTAGTTAAAGGTGTAATTGCATATTTTAAGAAAATTAACAGTTAATGACAACCAAACATGACAAATATTTTTAAAGAAATATAAAATATACTGTTGTTTATTTTTAGTTTCTGTCATTGTTGCTTATCGTCATTAATATTTGCAATTATTATGTAATCTTGAAGTGTAATGTGGGCAAAGCGTCGGAAAACCCACGTTTAACCGACCTTACAAACGCATCAATTTAAAATGGTCCCATTTTTGTTATTGGATCATTTCAATTAATGTTTACTGTGTTTCGAGTGTTTCAAAATTAAACCCCTGATTTAATTATTGCGTAAGTATTTATACAAGTATGTTCTGCTTCCAACATAAATGCGACGTTGGTTCGATGTAATGTACTCTGGAAGAGTAAAAGTCTATAAAAATGTGATTACTTACTCAATATGTTAGCCTGAATGGTGAAACGCAAGATATTTGTTATATATCAACGTTATTTAATAGATTTCATAAGCCGATTAGATGGCTATATTACGTTGGACCGATGTGGGTCCAATGTTGGCAAATCCACGCCCACATTTCCACCAACTACCCACGTGGGCCCAACGTATCCTTGCTATCTGGGTGGTCAGGGTCTGGTGCAATTAGAACGAAAGTCCCATCCTAAAATTACAGATGAAAAAAGACAAGGATCCGAGGTTCTTTTACAAGCTCAGTGAGCATCTATTTCTCAAATTGTGGCCACTCAGTTAAGAGCTAGAACTTTTGTCAAGTTCGAATTTGATCATCAGCTTAACCCCTGAAGTGCTGATCATTGCTGTAATACAAAATCACTCACGGGCTTAGCATTTCAACGCACCGAAATTTGTCGGAAAATGTTTCTTCGTCACTATTATTACATGTAGTTATATATTTAATGCTTTACAGCTTTTCAAGAAACATGTGAGCTTAAATGTTTTCAATAAACAAATATGAAGGCTCATTTCCTTTCTCAAGTATATTGTCACTGATCTTTAAGATATCCGGTTTGATTTCATTAGGTACATACATGTATGTCAAGTCATCACGAATATGATATAAATACTCATGACTAATCATCATTCTATGATTTATCAGTTAGATGATACAACGCGAATAAATAAATAAATAAATAAATAAATAAATAAATAAATAAATAAATAAATAAATAGTATAATAGTATGAATGAATGCATAAATTAAGATTACAGACCGTTTACATTGATTTTGCCTATAATTCACGTGAGCAGTAAAATAGGAAGCACATTTTTTCATCTTTTGAGGTAGCCTCAAGAAATGTTTGTCATTTAATCCCCATAACTTTATAAATAAATAAATGAATAAATAAATAAATAAATAAATAAATAAATAAATAAATAAATAAATAAATAAATAAATAAATAAATAGCATGATTGAATGCATTAAGATTACAGAAGGACCACATTATACCTTTGCCTATAATTCACGTGAGCAGTAAAATAGGAAGAACATTTGTTTTCATCTTATGAGGTAGCTTCAAGAAATGTTTGTCATTCAATCCCCATAGCTTTATTAATAAATAAATAAATAAAAAATAAAAAATAAATAAATAAACAATTTGTGCTTACCAGTATGTGATCGTTTAGGTTTAATAGTTCATTAGAGTGTCATAATTTTACACAATATACAAGCTACAACATATTTGATATCCAGTCTATATAGACTTATGAGACACTTATGTTTTGCTTTAAAAAAAAAAAAAAAAAAAAAAAAAAAAAAAAAAAAAAAAAAAAAAAAAGGAAACGTGCATCACAGATTTTCAAAATGTACATCAGATAAAACCTAAGAAATCACATATTAACAAAATTGCAACATATGAAATATAAGAAGCATTCATACACAATAAAATTGAGAAAAAATATTATGGAAGAAATCATTAAACCGCTAAAAGTTTGCAAGTCAATAAGATTGTATATTGAAATATGGAAAGCAATTATCTTAAAGAATGTATGCTGCAAGATGTATACACCAGTAGACCTAAAGGAAAGAGTCCGCGAGTCTTCAGTTCTAGTACTTACTCACCAAGACCTGGCATCGGAGCGTCACATTAGAGCTTCTCCACGAGCCACCACCCATAGCTCTAGGAACGTACATGTATGTGACCAGAGTAAGCGGGGAAAAAGGTTTTTACATGCCATGACTGGAATACAATATCCATCCAGTATGTGATTTCGGTGAAAGATGGTGTCAAACATATGACACGTAGTCTGTTTGTGTTAGTACCTGTTTGTCACTTCAATTTTATCCCGCCTTGGATTTTGGAGAGGGAATTTCTTTCTCGTTGCGTCATTTCAATTGCTTACTTTTACTTTTTTTTCCTTTTCAGTAACCTGTGCAGTAAAATTACTGTACCTCCCTCTGTCATCAATAATATTTGAGCCACCTCGTGGGAAAACCAACAATCTGCATAGGCGAAAACAAAGACGCAGATCAGCTTCGCGGTAACCGCGAAGCTGATCAGCGCCTTTGTTTTCGCTCCTCTGATAGTAAAATTCCTCTTCTACATAAATCCGAAATTTCATGTTTCTAGCTCTTTTCTGTGCTTGTACAGGCCGGTTTGTGTCGTGCCTGTTCGGAAACCACATTGTTGGTTTTCCCACGAGGCGGCTCATTTATTTATTTATTTATTTATTTATTTATTTATTTATTTATTTATTTATTTATTTGCTTTTTGGACCCCTACCTGCATTCAGTGCCTTTGTCAGGCCAACAGATGTCCCGCTATCAGGACACAGACCACAATTAATTTTACTATATAGTTTTAATCATTTGTTTCGCCTCACATCTTCTGTACTGACATTGCTGGCTTTATTTTGAAACCTTTCTCAGAGTCTACACTGTGTGACAGTACTTTTATTCAGGATTAAAATATGGGTTGACCTGTAAGCTAAGAATATATTCTACCCAGAATGATATAGATAACAGTAATGCAACATGATCAGTCAACTTTGCATCCAGTAAATAGGGGAATTATTTTTGTGTGGAAGTACGAATATCCGTATCGTGTACAAAACGAATCAGGGGAATTAATTATTGTGGTCTGATTCCATCATGGCAGGAATACACACCTTTGATAACAGAATGAACAGAAATCAAGACGATAAATCACACTAGTATAGGCTATCTATCTATCTATCTATCTATCTATCTATCTATCTATCTATCTATCTATCTATCTATCTATCTATCTATCTATCTATCTATCTATCTATCTATCTATCTATCTACATACCTACCATCCATCCATCCATCCATCCATCTATCTATCTATCCACTATCTATCTATCTATCTATCTATCTATCTATCTATCTATCTATCTATCTATCTATCTATCTATCTATCTATCTATCTATCTATCTATCTATCTATCTATCTATCTATCTATCTATCTATCTATCTATCTATCTATCTATCTATCTATCTATCTATCTATCCGTTCCTTCCTTCCTTCACTCTCTATTTGTCCTCATTAATTGATTAATGCGATAATCCATTAATTTGTTTTCACCTTAATCACACATAAGGTGACAATAACCGTGTTTGTTAATTAAAGGCGATGTGTGAATGCTTTGTCTTTACAGCGGTTATCATTTTGCTTAAAACTGGTTAAAATTAATATACTGAGCCAAACTTATAACGCAACACGGTTATGGAATGTTTTTCGCATTTTAATGTAATGCATGGTGGTCTACCACACATATGATGGTCAACAATCGCCGTGAATAAATTGGGTACAAAAATTTTGGTTTTCAGAGCATGGGGCACTGAGCTCGAATCTGTCAAAACTGTTATTTGGGTGGCATGCGTCGCCTAGGAGATTCTGGAAGTCCATTTTAACACAGATTGCTTCTGTATGGATCGTCCAGTGAAGCTCGATGCGGTAATTGCGAATTGCCGTCCATCTGTACCCAAAATTTTAAATCAAAGTTTGCATCATTGAATACTAAACGTTTAATACTGTGTATTCCATTGAACGCAATAGAAAATGGAATTGGTGAAAAATTCTAACGGCGAATGTTTTTAATGAAACCTTTGTGGAAACATGTTCATTTCGTTATTCAGCATTGTTAAAACACACAATAGCATCCAATTGTTGAGTCAGGACCGTCTGTAACAAATGTTAAAATGTGAGTAAACTTTAATAGTTGGGGCAAAAATGAGTCTTCAACTCTGCACAAAATTGAGCAAAATTGATCTTTTGACAGTAAAATTACTCATTGTCTAAAGTGGAGCAGGGGTAATCCTGAAAACCGACATTAATTTCTAGGGTACGAATACATGTCAAATGACGCGTTCTGGAAACTCACAATGCATTTCATTTTTTGCAAAGACCCTACCTCTGAAAAATGATTTTAAAATTTCTAGAGACGCATAACACAGAATGTTACAACCAAGATGTTGTGAGATGTGTCGATCGTCCGGCAATTCAGTAGAGACAAAGTTTATTTGATAAAGTTTCGAAGTATAGTATGAAAAATAAACCAATGCTGCGTTATAAGTTTGGCTCAGTATAAAATACATATAATATTGTGTATCTCAACATGATGAACAATATTTATTCATAAAGATTTGTCTGCTAACTTGTTTTCTTGATACTTAACGTTTTTGTTGTTTTTGGACGTCTATGTGAAAACATGCCGTCTCAGGTGATAGCGGACTCGGCCCGAGGGCTGATGCGAGAGTCTCGGGCTGATACGGGACTACACAACGTTAAGCACAAGAAAATTTTTGAAAGCAAAATAAAACTGGGGGCTTTCGTTTAATGCCGTTTAAGGGGCTAGCGTTTTTTTAATGCAATTGATGGCCAGCTAACAGCATTTGCTTGGCTATCTATCTTCTGATACTGAGTCGATCAATTTCTGATCATCACCTTAGGTGTAGGGTGGGTGGCTAAATTTAGAATTTAGTAAAACACTTGAGGTGGACCATGAAAACTATTTACAAGATATAGATGAGAGGCATACTAAAACGCATACCTCTGGGCCAATGATTCAAATAGAAGCCTTGAATTCCTCAATTGTCTTGGATGAGACCACTGAAGAAGGGAGACTATTCCAAACCGGAAAAGTTCAGGGAAAGGAATTTTTCAGGGCATCACTATAGGCAAATGGTCTTGTATATTGTGATTCATGCGATGCCTAAGTACACCTTAGGTATTTGTCTTTATCAAGAGAAACTGTACCGGAGTGTATCTTGTAGAAGAATGTTAAGGAGGACCGCTCCCTGTGGGACTCCAGGGATGGCCACTCAAGCTAGTCTAGCATATCACCGATGCTACTGGTGTTCCTACTTCTCCTGCAGGTCCACCTGGCTGCAGTCCTCTGCACCATCTCCACCTTACCAGTCTGAGTATCATTATAGGGATTTCAAATAGGAGCTGTTTACTCGAGTTGAGGACGAACCAATGTTTTGTATGCAACTTCCTTAGTATGCATAGGTGCCAGTGCCAAACTGCGCCGAAGAAAACCCAAAGTCTTAGTTGCCTTGCATGTAATTTCGGAAATATGTTGACCCCAATCAAGATCTTTTGTGATAGTTAAACCTAGGTATTTAGCGAACTGAATCTGTTCTAATGTTTGCTGATGCATTGTGTAATTGAACTGTATATGCCTGCTTGGATGTAGCCGGGTCACATCCATTGAATGACATTTGCTTACATTGAATTTCATTTGCCAATCCATTTTCCATTTGTCCAAGCTATTCAGGCCATCTTGCAAAATCTGACAATCCAATGATGACTTGACATTCCTGTATAAAACACAATCAGCAGCAAATAGCCGAACAGATGACCTGATATTATGCGGAAGATCATTAATGAAAATAAGAAATAGGACCGGACCCAAGACCGATCCTTGTAGGGCACCAGACAGAACCGGGACTGGATCTGAAGCACCGCCATCTACTACCACTTTTTGAGAGCGCGCAGAGATCCACGAGTCGATCCACTTATGTGTAGGTCCTGTAATCCCGTAGAAGTCAAGTTTGTACAATAACCTTTCATCTGGGGCCTTGCCAAAGGCCTTAGCGAAGTCCACGACAATCATGTCCGTCTGTCTGTGGCCACGACTCACAGCTCCGTCCAGATTACTAACCAAGGCACGATACAACTGAACTAATTGGGTTTCACAAGACCTTTGACTACGGAACCCATGTTGACAGTCAACACGGATGCTTTCAAGAGCCAAGTGGTTTTTTTATGTTGCTGACTATTATATGCTTTAGAGTTTTGCAACAGATACAAGTAAGCGACACCAGTCGATAATTAGCTGCATCATATTTCTCACCTTTCTTAAATACCGGGGCTACACTTGCCTGTCGCCAATCATCTGGTACAGCACCCTGAGCAAGCGACTCATTGAAGATATAGGCCAGGACAGGAGCAATCAGAACTACATTCTTTCAACACACTAGCACTCAGGCCGTCTGGCCCGGGCGCCTTATGTGTTTAACACTAAGACATAAAACAATAAGAACTTAGAACCACCACAGAAGTTAAGGGTTTTCTGAATCTGAATCAGAACAGGTCACTGGTGACACGCCAAATGACATTTTTTCACCAGGGGTTCGGATGGGGGAGAAATTAGTCCCTAGAACGCACGAGTGAAGCGAATTTGGACACAATCATCTGACATTTCAGCAGTAGAAAACAGAGTCAGGGAGGTCATTCCAGTCCCTGATAGTCTGGGGGAAAGAAACTACATTTATAGGCCTCTATACTAGTAGATGAAAGCTGAAATGCATTGGAGTGACTATTTCTACAACGCTTAGTCTTGGGGATAAGGTCATCTATAGGTATTCTGGCTTTCCCCTTCAGATCTTTGTATGGCAATATAAGTCGATTATCCGTCCTCCTTTTCTTGAGAGATTCCCATTTGAGTTGTTCAAGAATGCCAGTCATAATTGCTTCCTCGAAAGTATAATTCCTACTTACAAATCTAGCGGCACGATTCTGTACCTTCTCCAATTCCTCCCGGAGGCATTTAGTATGAGGACCCCAAACAGAACTTCCATATTCCAGGACTGGGCGCACCAGTCCTTTATAAGCTGCTTCTTTAACATCTTGGGGGCAAGAAAATAAGTTTCTCCTCAAGAATCCAAGTGTTCTGTTGGCTTTAGTTCAGATATTGGTGATATGGGTATTCCACTTCAAGTCATTTGTAAGTGTTACACCTAGATATTTAATAATCAACATTTTCCAATACTGTACCCTCGATGGTGTAGGAGGCCTCAACTTTATTTATCCGCTTATTTGTCAGCTGCATCATGTTGCATTTGACAGGTTGAAATATCATGCCCCATTTTCGGGCCCAGCTCCCTAAAAGGTCAACGTCTTTCTGAAGTTTCAATGTATCTTCAACTGTTCTAATTTCACGGTAACAAACACAGTCATCAGCAAAAAGCCTGATTTGAGAGTCAATGCCAACGGGTATGTCATTTATGTACAAGGAGAACAATAATGGACCGAGAACGGTGCCCTGTGGGACACCAGACACAACACGGGCTCAGTCAGATTTAACACCATTAACTACTATCCTTTGCTGCCTGAAGCACAAAACAAGCATTTATCCATTCCAATGTCTTTCCACATATACCATACCTAAACAATTTGCTTTTAAGAAGTTTGTGTGGAGGAGTGTCAAAAGCTTTTTCAAAGTCCAAAATGAAAGTGTCAACATGGCCCTTTTTGTCCAATATTTTTGCCCAATCATTTATTACTGTAATCAGCTGAGTTCACAATTATGCCATTTCCTAAATGCATGCTGTTTGTCTGACAAAAGATTATATTGATCAAGATGACCCATGATATTTGAGCAAACAATATGTTCTGGAAGTTTGCAAGGAATACAAGTAAAAACACTGGGCGGTAATTACAAGCAAGGGACCTGTCACCTTTCTTGAAAAGTGGACAAATATTAGCGAGTGACCATTCCTTGGGAATTTCACCCGTATTGGTAAATTGCTGGAAGAGATGTGCAAATACCGGTCCTAATCCTCTTGCCAATTCTTTTAGGACTCTAGCGTGAAGCTCATCAGGTCCTAAGGCTTTAGAGGGATTCAGACCCTTAAGGAGTTTTGTAACAACAATTTCACCCATGAATGGGGCCTACCTATCTATAAGTGGGACTTGATTGTGTACCGTTTTGGTGAATACATCTGTGAACTGACCATCAAATTCTTTGCTTTTTCGAAATCTGATAGAGCAATACCACTTCCGTTTTTCTTTTTCAAAGGGGGAATGCCTTGGGTATCTTTCCTCTGACTATTGATATATCTATAAAATCCCTGGGATTAGCCTTAACATCCCCTACCAAGTTATTGACATACAGGTCATGCTGCTTCCTTATATCAGCTTTGATTTCCCGTCTTAAGTTTTCAAATTTAGATCTAATTTTTTTTGCACAACCATTTTTCTTAGCTTTTGCATGAGTTACATTTCTTTTCTGAGAATCTTCCTCTTTATCATGGGATAGAAGAGACGGAGCGACTTGTTTTTGATGGGATGTGCTTATCTGCCGAGTCCTGAATAAAAGATGTAATAAGATTGAAATTTTCCTGAACCGAACGGGTATCCAAGTAGCCATTGAAATACTTTTCCTTTGCAAATTTCAATGTTATTGCCCTCATAGATTCATAATCACCTTTCTGGTATCGATACACCTTCCTCCAAGGTTTTGTAATGGGGTGGAATAACAATCTTCAGCTTTCCAGAAACAATATCATGATCACTGGGGCAATCTGGGGAGTGAATATCTACAAACTGATTGGGAAGAGAAGTGATAATCAAGTCCAAAGTATTTCTTTCTCTGGTAGGGAAGTGGACCAATTGCTCGAACCCATGATCATTCATAATGTCAACAAAGATTTGACCTTCAATCCTACTCAATGGTGACCCACATTTGTTGTGTCTGTCCGGCCAAACAATATCTCCAAAGTTGAAATCCCACAGAACATGAACTGAGGGGTGGTGGGGGGTATTTCCTTTATGTTTATCCCTAATTTTGTTAAGCTGTATCAAATTTCTGTAGGTCTTCCAAAGGTGTCAAGTTTTCATCACTATGGGGTGGCCTATACCAGTTTGCAACAAAATGTGCGGTTTTATTAGCAAATACTTTTACCCAAACTGATTCCGACTTATTTTCTAATTCCATGATTGGCATGTGCGGAATATCCTTGTGAATAAATAACATGACACCACCACCATCAAGAGTTCTATCCTTCCTGTACACACTATATGGGAAAGTTTCCGGAAACAATTCTGAACTTGAAATATAACTGTCAATCTTTGTTTCTTGAATCGTTACAATCTGAGGTTCATGAAGATCAATGAAAGCCAACAACAAAAGCTTTTTACCTCTACTGCTGTTGATGTTTATACTGAAAAAATTCAACCCACTTATAAACTTGTTTTTACTTGTCGAAGTTGAGGGTGCTGAGAACTTTTCCAAGTGAATTAAACCTATTTTCACTTTCCAAGTTTACCTGTTCGTCGAAAAAATGAGTCTGAAAAATTGAAAAAAAAAAAATCACATTTTGGACAAACCTATGTACAATTTGTGTTTTGCTTGGTTTCATATTGTGAATCGGATAGAAAAGAGCAGTCATTGTGCACCCACACATCACATTTGTCACACTGAACCGCCTTGTGGCAATTAAGAACTAATCCACTGCAAAGGCTACACTCAGCCTTGTAGTTCGAACAATACCAAGATTCACTACCAGATTATAATTCTTGCAATTCTTCCGTTCCTAGATTGGCACATGATGCGTGGAAACACTTTTCACAATCTGCACATTCAACTACCTGATCAGCCGCCTTACAGTATTTTTACAGAAACGACACTGAAATCTAGGACCCGGGTTCATTTCAATGTCTCTGGCCAAAACAATTAGCATGAGAAGATTTGTTCCATTTGAGTTCTTAAAGCTGCGTAAACCCTCTGATCCTCTTTTGTTACCAATTTAGTATCGCCTTGGAACGATCAGTAATATAAAATTACTGGCGGGCTTAAATCGATTTTACAGGTGTGACGGGATAGTCTCCCTTGTAGAATACGTTGGTGCAACGTATTAGCGGCATATTAGCGGGTAGTAATATGCAAATTAGAAACTCGAAACTTTGTGATTCGAGTAAGTGTTAGGTATATAGCGCAGTAAACCACCCTTGGTGGGTGAGCATGCATTTCCACCGACGGGGTTTGCTGTGGCTTGGCTCGGCTGTTCGTTACACAGGAATACAGTCGTATTATTTTAGGTGGACAATTTATTTTTCGTTTTCGTGGAAAAACTTAGTTTATATAAACTGTCAGTGGTTCATGTTTGGTGTGGAATACGGGACAAAACCAAGGTGTAAATGGACTCCTTGATTTGACAATGCTTGCAGAAGCGCTAAACGTGATAAACACCGTGCATTAAGACAATTTAGGCTCACAAATTCTAGACACCATTTGAATATTTACAAGAATCTTAGAAATAAATTTAAGAACATATGTCGTGATAAAAAATATTCATATGCAAAACATAAAAGGCAATTATTAATATCATCAAAAAACGATCCGCGGAAGTTCTGGAATATACTTAAGGAAGGTAACTCTGTCAACCGCCAAACAAATTCACTGATAAGTTGTTACGAGTGGTCGAATTATTTCCGAAATTTGTTAAATGTGCGTCATAACATTAATGATGGCTTGAATATTGCTCCTATTCCTGATGATAGACGTAATTTAGATGCAAGCCAATTAAACACGCCTATATCGGAGGCTGAAATTGTAGAAAGTATCAAACATTTACATATCAATAAATCTCCTGGGCCTGACGGTATTTGTATTGAGCTATATAAATGTATAATGCACATAATAACACCTTATTTGAAAACCTTGTTCAATGAAATTTTGGACACCAGTAATTTTCCTGAAGATTGGGGTAAAAGTCTTATTGTTCCCATACACAAGAAGGGGCCAATGTTTGACCCTAATAATTTCCGTGGAATATCCTTAATGGACTCACTATGTAAAATTTTTATGAATATTTTAAGTATTCGACTTACTAAATGGTCTGATGAATTTAATGTAATTGATGAAGCCCAAGCTGGATTTAGAAAGACATATTCTACGATTGATAACTGTTTTACATTAATGGCAGTAACACAAAAATATATTTCTAAGAAAAAGGGTCGATTCTATTGTATATTTGTTGATTTTGCTAAGGCGTTTGACAGTATCGATCATGACAAATTGTGGGAATCATTTAACAGAAAAAATGTTAATGGAAAATTTTTAAATATTCTTAAGTCAGCATACTCTAAATTGAAATCTTGTGTTAAGATAGATGATAAGCTTTCTCAATTTTTTGAATGTACTGTCGGAGCAAGACAGGGTTGTGTAGCTAGCCCCATTATCTTTTCATTGTTTATCAATGATCTTGTTGATTATTTACGAGTACATTGTGGAAATGGTATATATGTTTCTCAAGAAGCTGATAGTTTGATATCTTTATTATTTGCTGATGATGTAGCTGGCTTTTCTGATACCGTTAGGAGACTTCAACGCATCATTGATACTATTGCTAATTTTTGTGATCTAATTGGTATGAAAATAAATTTAGGAAAAACTAAAATTATAGTATTTAGAAATGGTGGATTTTTGAAAGATATTGAAAAATGGTTTTATAAAGGAGATCCAATCGAAGTTGTTTCTTTTTATAAGTATCTTGGATTGTATTTTACTCCGAAATTGGTTTGGTCAAAAACAAAAGATATGCTCTCTAAACAAGCCTTAAAGGCAATTAGCAATATCTATAGGTATCAAAGAAATTTTGGACGGTTTAACCCCAAAGATATGTTCAAATTGTTTGACACTATGGTAAAGCCAATACTTTGTTATGGTTCTGAAATATGGGGGTTTACGTACTCTGAAGTAATTGAAAAAACTCACATACGGTTTTGTAAAAGATATTGTAGCTTATCACCTAATGTTGCCGACTTTTTTGCACTAGGAGAATGTGGCAGGTTACCATTATGTACTACTTATATGTCAAATTGTATCAAATATTCGCTGAGACTTTTACGTATGCAAGAATCTAGATACCCGAAGCAATGTTATTTTATGTTAAAACGACTTGATGAAGTAGGTAGGAAGACATGGGCTAGCAGTGTTAGAGAACTTCTCTTTTCGTATGGATTTGGTTATGTTTGGATAACTCATGAAGTGGGCGATGTTAATAATTTTCTTTTACAGTTTAAACAACGTGTGATAGATGGATGTTTACAAAAATGGCGCTCAGATGTTGATAACTCCTCAAAGGCTGAACATTATCTGTATCTGTATGGAATTACGTCGTAGATACCACTGCTGGCTTTTACACGACGGGAGGAGTGCGCATTTAGTCAAAATGTGTTGTTGAAAGTTTGTTTCTGAAGCAGTTGACACTATCAGAATTTACAACACTATCATCCAGTTTGTTCCAATCATAAACTGTTCTGACAAAGAATGAGTTTCTGAAGTTGTCAGTTTTGGAGGGAATTGGTTTGAAGCACTTGGAGTTGTTAGTAACGTAATTTTCCACAATGTTTTTGTGATCAAAGTCTGTGTATCTAGTAGCCCGTATAGCCCGCCTTTGCCTCTGAGGTTGTATGTAGTGATCCTTGTTGATTGCCGGTACATGCCCTTCCACCACCTTGTACATCAGCGTCAGCCTTGAATCTCTGCGACGATCTTGGAGACTTGGTAATTCCAGATGTTTCAACATTTCAGTCACACAGCCTTCATGTCTGGAGTGATAATCTTTCATGATGAATCTAGCAGCTGACCGTTGGACATTTTCGAGTTTTGAAATATCCTGTTTAGTGTAAGGGTCCCAAATCACTGAGCCGTACTCCAATTTAGAACGTACTAAAGCCAAATATGCTTATAAATGTTTTAAATCTGTATTAGATGTAGAATTTTATATATCATTTGATATTCCTTACGAACTTAGGGCTATCTTAGCTAACTTTAGATGTTCTGGTCACAAACTAATGATAGAAAAGGGTAGACATGATGATATTGATGCCCAATTTAGATTTTGTCCTATTTGCATAACCGAAAATATACATATTATGGAGGATGAATATCACTTCTTCTTTGAGTGTACAGCATATGAACATATAAGGGATATGTTCTTCAAAAGAACCTGGTTAAGATATCGATCACTAAATATGTTTTATACCATAATGGGCTTAAGGGATAGAAATAGTGTATTAAAAATAGCTTCTTTTCTTAAACAGGCCTTCACATTAAGGACCACTCTGTTGAATAATCAATGATTTGGTTAGCGCTATTAGCACCATATATCTATGTATAAATGAACTACATAACTAACTTTGGTAGAAGGGTCATGTCACTCAAAGTATGTTATGTTTTGTATATACATGTATTGTATTTTGGGCTGAAGGCCTATATTACCGAATAAAGATATGTTATGTTATGTTATGTTATGTTATGTTATGTTATGTTAACCTCACCCTCAGCTTCTGCAGTGGTTCACAGCATTTAGTTAGTTGTTCGGTCCTCGTGGTGAATCTCTAACTAGTCAGCGGCGGCGGGGAAAATTTGTTGGTCCGAACACGCTTCCCTTCGTGTCATTTGCAGGAATTACTTGATACAGTGCGCCGTCCTTCGGATCGGGACGTTAACTGGAGGCCCCCTGTGCAGGGATAGTCATCCCCTGTGCAGGTTAAAGATCAGAATCAGAATCAGAATAGTTTACTGGTGAAACGTCAAACTGACAATACTACACCAGGGGGGATGGGGCTTGACCGGTTCTATCCTCATGCATGTAGGCTCATTCTGCAGACACACCGGTGTACAATGTACACCAAGAATAATCAGAAGTTGATTGATGGGAGTAGCAAGAAAACAAAGTCTAGGGCGAAACGACCAGGGACAGACACGACGGAAATGCAGCTAGAGACACGATGTCTATGCATTAGTAGTTGAAGTTTGGCGGGAAAAGTCTGATAAAATCGACAACGAACACATGAAGTACCCTTTATTCTAGGTTGCCTTCCATGGTACATATTTTCATTGACATCTAGATGTTCCCTTTTCGACCAAATCCTATTGTAGCCTGGTTTCTCCTGCACTCGTGGACCTTATCATTTTTACAATGGATGGTACTTAGCCCAGTTTTCATCCAGGGGTTCCAGTTTTCGTGGTATGATACATTTTTTTCAACTGAAACTGTATTTTCTCGAAAGATGTCACATTTACTGGCGTCTACCATCCACATTGTGCAAGAAAAATAACAAAGATTATCATTATGAGGGCTGTTCCATATTTTTCATTGATTTGAATCTGAATATGGAACTTGCGCTTTATTCAAAATGAGTAGATATCTTTAAAATGTTTTCAGTATCACACCTGACAGTGAAATATTTTCAAAGTTACGTATTTCAATTTACAAGGTGTAATAAAGTAATAAAACATTACAATATGTCAAGAATTTTTTGAAGCATTGAAATTGACAGTCTGTTTTTGAATGACCCACGAATTCTGGTGCCTTACTTTTGATGACGTCAAAGATCAATACGTCATACAAAATGGCGTCTGTGTAAGCTATAAACAGAAATACAATGAAAAGGTAAACTGGATATTAAATACCAAGGATTATTATGCATTATTCCATATTTATTTAAGATCTGACCTGTTTCTATCACCCTGGAGTTGCCTTTGAATTATTAGTACCACGAAAACTGGACCAACCATCAGAATTGGAATAATTTGGAAAAAGAACTGATCA
This sequence comes from Rugalucina vietnamica, assembly GCA_964017185.1. Classification (NCBI taxonomy): domain Eukaryota; kingdom Metazoa; phylum Mollusca; class Bivalvia; order Lucinida; family Lucinidae; genus Rugalucina; species Rugalucina vietnamica. Next base: position 42,800,129 of record OZ024871.1, on the reverse strand, counting down.
ATTTCGTATTCACTATAGTCTATACTCCGACCCTACGTTACCGCGGATGATACGTTACCGACGTATTTGCATATCTCGTGATTTCCAGCATGCTTCGGGCCCTATCGGTTTTTTTACATTCGAGATCCTACGACGCAAACGTAAACCCTGAGTTTGAGGCACATTTTGGTAGATATCAGGATATGTCTACATAACTGGCAATTAACATGATATTTTTGTCAAAATCATATGAAAACATAAGATTTCACCTACAATCAAGACCCCCTCTACCCCTAAACTGCCTCAATTAGTCTTAAAATGACATGTATTTTATTTTTATACCGGGAATGTCGGCAGGGTCTGTCACAATATGAATGCAGCATAGGTCACATTATCCAGGCCTGTGGAAATATTAAAAAAATTCACTTGTCCAGGGACAAGTAAACTAAAAAAATTTACTTGTCCTGACTAAAGTTCACTTGTCCAAAAACTAATCGTCAAAAACCATATTTTTCAGTTTCTTACCCTGTTGTCTAGATTGCTGGCCTGACATACAATATTAAAACTTAAAAATAATGACCAAGAATTGGCACAGTCATGCACAAATCAGTCCTTGAGACTGTGAAACTTATAACCAAATGTATCAAAAAATAAAGCAATGATCTGAAACTGTAACAATCAGACAAATAAACATGTCCTTAAAACTCAAGTGTGCTTTGACCAGGATCTGACAAAATCGATCAAAAAACATTCTGAAATCATGCATAGATAAAAAAAATGATAAGAAATGAACAGCTACCAAGGATACATGATCAGTATCATTACATGCACACAATCACATGCCCATTACAAAATATTTAGTTATGCACAACAGAGGGCTCAGGAGTACCCCTGGTAGGTGATTTTCTCCTGATCCATCTTGTCCATTGATATATATTGGATTCTTTAACATACATGATAGGAATCAGGGAGATTTGTCTTCCATTTCAGGGAGGTTTTTGAAAAATGTATAGGTAAATAAAAGATTCTTTTCAGGGAGATTTTGAACTTTTGTTGAAAAGTGGTTCATTTTAGAAGAATTTTTAAAAATTTTGTTGCTCATTTCCTGGAGTCTCCCTGATGATGAGGTTACAGTCTGTCCTCCTAAAAGATAAAGAAAATATTGAGTGCTTGGTTAATATAAAACCATAATTTTGTTTTTAGACGAAAAAATAGCAACATTTTACAATACACAAAACAAATTTAAAAAGACACAAATGATAAATTTATGCTCTTTGGGTAACTAGTTTACAGCTACAATATTTAGGTATACTTTTTGTGATTCTTTTGGATAGTTGCTACAATATTGGGCCATGAAAGCCAAGACAAGAAACTATCAATTTCGTCCAAACTAAATTTGGGTTTTTGATTTACCCGACCTGTGTTTTTCTGCACACAAAATTATTGGGTCAATAAACAGCTGACATGACACGCTCATTTCATAGAAAATATGTCATATTTTGTGGAAATAACTAATATTTAGTTCACTTTATTGGATAGAAGACTTATGCAGCTTCTGACCTGGTGAAAGTAAGATTGTTGAGGATTATTTTTTCACTTGTCCGTGGACAAGCAGATCTTGAAACATTGCTTGTCCGGCACTTTCACATACCGAGTCGGGCAAGTCGGGCGTGGTATTTCCACAGGCCTGCATTATCGCCTCATTTGGAAGTATCCGCAAACGATTCGGAAATGTCGTAAGTTTAATGGGAAACCCGCAAAAGTATAGATGAGTTCATCGTATAGTAGGAATAGAATAGAACAGAACAGTTATTACGCATACATGTATTTAGACCGCGATTTTTTTTATAAGAAACCTAGACAAACATTTATTTTCTGTGTAAACAACATAATTTATCATATATTTATTTGCTTTTTGTTAAAATATTGCCATGACTTCAGTTGCCCTTTGTGCATTGCTCTGTCTTAATTAGTGAAAAATACTAACAGCTATGAAAAGTCCAAACTATGAAAATGTTTATGTTGCCTAAATCTCGAAAATAATTTCAAAGATGTTGATAACCTTGAATGTTGTTTGAGAATATATGTTCTTCTTATCAATAACTTTCCGACATCTCAAACTGATCAGTTTTCCATTAAGATGAACTCCGCAGTAATACAGGAAACAAAAATTGACCACTTTACCTTGAACGATATGACAGCAATAGGAATGAATTTGCAAAACGAAAAGTGAAAATTTTATTTTTTCCTTTTAGAAAAACATAGGAGGAAATGATAAAAATCGAACAAAGTGTGAACTAAAGATATATTATCTTGCGTATTTTTAGTGAGCCAATAAATCATTAGTGCCGCGGTAAGCTAGTCAACCAGTATACATGCTATCTACAATAGAAAAAAAGAAAACCAAAACACACTTTGTGTTGCTATATTTCAACATTTCTAACAATATCTCTCGGACTTCACATTTATGTGGTGAAACATGATTCTCTGGCCTGTGTTTAGTTAACACATTTTGGACTTCATGCTGGTCTGAAGTAGGGGTGTAACGATATACCGATATATCGGTATACTGCGGTACGGTGCTCGCGGTACGGTATACTGGTACGCCCATACAAGGATTCCGGTATATCGTAACACAGTCCGGGTTTTATACTAACACCCAAAATAATCCAAACGAGTACAACCACAGACTGTGTATTTACAATCGGTCCTGCTATCGAATTTTTACAGGTAATTAGTGTGAAACCAGTCCAATACATGTGCGTATTTGCCTCCCCTGTTGAGCTGTCAATCATGTGGTTATTTTTGGAACATACATCTATTTCGGCACTTTAAAACAACCTGACGTCGCATAAAAATTTTGCATGTTGTTTACAATAATATCAGTCATAGATGTACTACAAATGTTGTAAAATTGATTCCCATTCTAGTGCAACAAATTTTGGCTTCGATAAGAAATTGAAAATTGACTTTCCTGTTTGTACGATATATTCAATACGCATTGCGATATGCATTTCCCGTACCGCGATATATCGCGATGCGGTTTTAGTGGGCGATACTCAGCCCTAGTCTGAAGCGGTTACTTTTCCCTCCCATGTACTGTTGGAATCAGTAATTGGTCCTTTTAAAATTCAACTTCCAAATATGGGAGGTCAGCCTCATTTTGGTCACAGTCAAGATAAATCATTTATTAAATGTCAGACGAACTTCAGAGCATAGAAAGCAAATAAAATAATGTTGAAAAACTTTGCAGAGAGACCATTTTAAGTGATGGGGGTGAAGAGAAAATGTAAGACATAGTGTTTTAATATATTTTCACCATTTGCAATGAAAGCTTGCCAGTAGTCAAGGCACTTTATTGAAAATACCAATCAAATGATAGATTTGTTTCTGGGTTACCCAAGAGATTACGTCAACACCCGGTAGGCGGCGCCATGTGAGTTATCTCGTGAGATTACTGGTTCCCACGAGAACTAGCAATATAAGGATATGGCGAGTGTAAGAACATCGCCATATAGCCAAAAAAGTAATCATAAAATCAATTTATAGTATGCACTACAGCGTTTTTACTTAGCAGTTTAACTCCTTGTTTTCCCTATGGCAACTCGCCATATATTTTTGGGACTAAGAGCACTCTATATAAGGAGGAATCCACATTTTTGAGATATATGTACAACCATTTATAAGAAATCATCAAAATGTGGATTCTTGACTATATATAGAGGGGTCCACATTTTCCAGCTTTAAGGCATTTCATGGGAAACCCTTAATATGTGGATTCCTGATTATATAGGGAGGGATCCACATTTTTTAAGTATAAGGCATTTCATGAGAAACCCTAAAAATGTGGATTCCTGTCTATATATAGAGAGGGATCAGCTTTAAGGCATTTTATGGGAAACCCTTAATGTAGATTCCTGTCTATAGGTGGAGGGATTCACATTTTTATACATACAACCTTTTGACATTCACGGAATAAGGACAATCCTTGATCAGTTGTACTTGATCGAAAAGCACGATCTCAAATGACGAGATCATCCTTAATGAAGCAACCAGACAAGGTTCAAGTTTAACCAGAGAAAAGCCCGGAAACTGTTCTACAATATGGCTGCTAAAGATTGCTTCCTGGAGACATGCTGACTGAAAAAGACCGACAGGAGGTTAATTTTGATTGCTTTTCCGATCACAGTATCTCTATTATACCAAGTTGAGATACTGATATATCATTTGGGACTAAGGTATCCAAAATTTCTTCTCTATATACGAGGAATCCATATGGGTTCCCTTATGATGGAATATACCCAATGCCGTAACAATGTAATAGGCAGAGTCTAGAATTTCTAAAATAACTTACACAAATGGCACCAAACATTTAAAGAAATTGGGTTCATTCCGAACTGTAAAGTTGACCTTTGACATCGACGTTGTATATGCAAATGATAACTTACACAGGGTTTGTTTCCCGACAGTAAGATTCAATGTTACATGTACATAAGAGATTTTGGTGTATTTACTATCTGAACAAACCCTGATTACTTCATTTTGTGTACACGAACATGTGTTGTATGAAACTAAAATGTAGAACAGGCTTTTTTTCAATATGATATACTGTAATATCATCACTCAATACAGATTCCTTTTTACTTTTAGTCTGACATGCATGAGTGAACAGTGAAGATGTCTCTAGAAATGGATTCCAGTTCCAGGATACAGTGCTCCCTTTGCCTGGAAAACTTCAAAGACCCTAGAATTCTGATGTGTTTCCATTCTTTCTGCCACGACTGCCTGGCAGCTTTCATTACAACCAAAGGTGTTCAACCTAAAACATTCTCATGCCCACTTTGCCGAACAACTCATAAATTGCCAAAGGAAGGTGTGGCTGGACTCCAGAAAAATTTCTATCTTGAAGATACATGCGTAGACAAAAGTACTCAAAACATCCCAAAGGTGCCACAGCCTGCTTTTGGTTCACACCCTGCCTGTGATGTACATCCTAATGAGGACTTGAGGTTTTATTGTCATAACTGCAGTCATGCCATATGTAGAGATTGTAAGATTATTTCCCACGAAGGGCACAAGATTGATATGATCCACAATGTATTCAAAGAGATGATAGAAAAGGTTGAAAAAAGTTTCAATGATACAGAAAAAGTGATTAATGAAAAGGAACAGCATGTGCATTTAGCTGTGAACAAAGAAATAGATAACATTAGTGCAAGTATTAAAGACAATGTTGAACAGTGTAAGGACTATATTGATAACTTTGGAGTCCTTGCCAATGAACTGATGGGACGTCATATCCATGATATGAGACGGTATCTTGGATTTTGTGTTCGTCCTAATGCTAGGCACCAGCGAGAAAAAATTGAAGAATTTAGAGAAAAGCTATCAGACATTGGAAAACTGACTCCAAACAATGAAAGTGTGAAAGCCTTAAAAGAGCTACTTCAGAAAGATGTAGAACTTTGAGTATTTTGATAGGCCGGCTTATGATGGGGATTTTGATGCTAGTCAGCTGGAGTTTGCTCTAGGTCAGCTGAGGGAGAACATACAAGAAGGGATTGCTGTGTTTGTTTCCACAGATTTCACCATTAAAGGTGGCAAAGTGAGAATGGAAAAGGACCAGATAAAATGGTAATGTCCATTTCTATTTTGAATATGAACATGATTTTTATCGCACCTGCTTATAGCAGGGTGCGAAATAGGAGTCCAAATTTCTGTCCGTCCGTTCGTTCGTTCGTTTGTCCGTCCGTCAACATTTACGTCGAAGTTTGGTTTTCTTGACATCAGAGATAGCTGCGAGTCTGAAACCTTGCATAGTAATTGTCCTTGACATACCCTTCAAGCACACACCTTAACCCGGTGCCCTTGACCTATATTTCACGGTCCACTGTCTTTGAAAATTTTACGTCGAAGTTTGGTTTTCTTGACATCAGAGATAGCTGCAAGTCTGAAACCTTGCATAGTAATTGTCCTTGACATACCCTTCAAGCATGCACCTTGACCCGGTGCCCTTGACCTATATTTCACGGTTCACTGACTTTGAAAATTTTAATGTCGAAGTTTGGTTTTCTCGACATCAGAGATAGCTGCGAGTCTGAAACATTGCATAGTAATTGTCCTTGACATGCCCTTCAAGCACGCACCTTGACACAGTGCCATTGAACTATATTTCACGGTCTATTGACTTTGCCCGATGCAGGTGCGATATCGACCTCCGCGGAGTTCTTGTATTATTTGACATCCACATTTATGATAATGATAAGTTTTTTAAGCGTCACCATTTTATGCACCAGTCATTTGTTACCACGGCTCCCCCACCTACTGGGAAGGGCAGGAATTATAACTTCAGTTTTCAATGCCTGGTTATAGACCCCATCCTCAGGGGACAAACACGAGGTCAAAACTATGCTCTTTGCCCTGCCTTTCGCAATAGAAAATCTCCCTTGGGTAAGGATCTTTATCAAAACCCCATTATTTCCCCTTAACTCATTATCCCCTGAGACCTTATCTCCACTCATCCCCTGACCACATTATCTATTTTACTACTGTGTCTCCCTAGACAGATTTCTTAGGTATCAAAAAGAGAGCAGTATTTTCAATAAATGCATGTGTTTAAAAAAAATGAAATTACGAGGGTCATTCAATAAGTAATGCAATATTGACCATATTTTTTTGTTTGAACATGTTAATAAAGTTTGATTTAGCTTTCTTGAAACATAAGTTCAATTCGCCCTCTGCGAGACATTTCAATACCTAATCACATGCTCGACTTCTTGTTGCCTAGCAACAATAGAACACTGGGAAAAGGCACTTGGCCACGACTCTTAAAACCGTTGCCGTGGTGACAGGAAAACCAAATTAAACGTATTCACTTCATTTTCTTACACAGAACTTAAAATAGTTGCATTTAGTCTTCAAGATAATGTAATCTGGTTGTTAAATTTCAAATGACACCCAATCAAAGTTGAAAAAATGACTAAAATTTCTCGATCAAAGGGTGGAAAATGGGGGTAGAGATACAATTTCTGCTACAATTTGACATCTAGTTTGTTTAATCGAATATTTATACGCCTGTTTGTTTCTGCTATTGAAGCTTTGTAAACTACTTGGTATAAAATGCAATTATCAGATAACATATTTTGTTGCCTAGCAACCAAAATCTAGGGAAAATGCATAAAACCGAAATTGCATAGGTTCTGGCGTTGCTAAGCAACAGTTGACACGCGTCGGCTGTATGAACATTGCAGTTGCCTAGAAAGTTCTGGATAAGGTGACATTACACAAACATGTCAATAGATGGCTATTTAAAACACTTTCAAAGAAATACCAAAGCTTTATGTTTATTTATTTGATTTTTGAAATGTGCTTTTCGCTGCCAAGACACCTTCGCTGCCATTCTATGGTTGCTAAGCAACATAAAGTGTATGGTCCGATTTAGTTGATGTTGATTTCCCTGAATGCAGATTGAATCAAACTTTCAGAAATTAAAAACTTTACCTATGTCAGATAAAAATACATAAAAATACGCTACATATTGCATTACTTTTTGAATGACCTACGTAAAAGCTCTGAAATAAAACAAGAATTTGTAGAAAGGAATTATGCACTAGCTAGTATCTATGAAATTTAAATAATTTCTTACAGAAAATGGTTGGATTATACTAGAAAAACTTACATGTAAAATGATGATCCAATTAAAATCCACTGTTCTTTAAGAAAAGAACACTAAAATGAAGCAGAATTTCATCACAAAATAAATAATCCAAATTCTAACACTTCTTTAAAGCAATACTTCCACATATTTTGGGATTATTAGGCACAAAACACTCTAATTCATGTGCTTGAATGAAGGTACATCCTAATACAACACAATTACATAAGATTTTAACCATTAAAATGCCCTTTTTGCTAGTTTTTCCCTCTGTTTATTTTGAAATATGAATTCCAGATGTCCTAATTATAACATGGGATTTGATTGGTCAGTTCAAAATAAGGCTAGAAACAGACATGGTTTATTGTTTTATTGTGCCACTTAAATGTGGCACTAGGGAAGAGGATAAAAATTCCAGATGCCCCAATTAAGTGGCGCTAGGGATATGAGATAAGATTTATCTGCCTCATAAATGTGGCGCTAGGGGATAATGAGTTAAAAAAGTAATTGCCCCGCACTTGAGCCCGGCTATCCACTCCCTTCCCCATAGGTAGTGGGGCATGGTTACAAACGTCTGGTGCATTAGTTATCTGTCTGCATGTAAGATAACTACTACAGTAAAAATTGCGCTAACGACCACTTGAATTGGGCGACCACCTACGTTTAACGACCAGTTTCAATTCCTCCCGACGATTTTCACTATATTTTATCATTGGATTAAGCGACTGCCTCGCTATAGCGACCAACGACCATGTTTTTGACTAAAATTTTGCATTCTTGCGACCATATTTAGAGCCAAAAGTTTGATCGTTCTCTTGAACGGTCACTTCGTAGAGCGTTGTTCACACCTGTTTCATGGTTATTAACCCTGGCGTGGGTTTTCATTATACTATTGTTAAATTGTTTATTGTATTTATAACAAAGTCACTGATGCATGGTGACGTAATTGGTCTAATTACCGGAGCATAAATCCTTCTATTGTCTGTCTCCCTCGTCGCAACGGTTGATCAGCAAAAGCTCAATACAGTAATTAAAAGTGATTAAGCGTTAAGAGCTTGTGTGATTATTTTGTTGATTCTGCAATGTTCATGAAATCAACGACGTTGTTTTGTTTTTTCCGCCATACTGGCAAGAAAACACAAGAATCGATCTCTTTTATCCTTTTACCCGGTAAATTCGGCGTTTCAGTCTAATATTGTAAGGGAAGCAACTCTTAGACGCTCCATTCCGGCAAATCGTGATACCCCGCCTTGTTTTGAATCGAAAGTTGAGTTGATAAATTAGACCGGAAATCGTTCGAAAGGTAGATTAAATTTGCTGCAGTTTCCGATTCTTTTTACGTTTTTTGTTCTTCCATCTCTGTTTTCTTGCGTTCAACGTTAGGTTAGTCCTTCTGAGGGTAGTTGATAGAGCGAGATGATTCTGTTTGACAAGGTCAGTGAGATTTGTCAGGTGTTTACCCCCGGGATGCTCCCTTGCTCACCCCACCCATCTATGAATTGTTTCGTGGATTCGTCTCGATGTGAGTGAAAAAATTCGACAGGCATAAAAGCGATTAAAAATATCCTTGCCCAAGCAATACACTCCCTTTTGGTTGGAGAACAAAACAATTAAAGAACCGTGGAAAAGCTCTAAGAAATCACACTTCTTGAAAAAAAAAAAGAAGACACATATGGCTCCGAAAAGCATTTCCTAATTAAAAGACCACCTTCATTAAGAGACCATTTTCCATCCTTCCCTTGGGCGGTCTTTTAATACAAGTTCTACTGTATACATTCTAGAACACAGCATAAATGAAATTTAATGTTGTATTTAAAACAGTTAAAACCCCCTAAAAATCATATAGTTTGACTTCACAAATCGTTTCTATATCTACATTATTTTCTTTGAATTTATGTTTATACCATTGCCAAGTATTGTCCTTAATCAAGACCTTGTAAGCTCCCCACACCTCAGTGTCCCTAGGAAGGGACAACTCTGTGGCAATATGACTGAAAGATTATTTACTGGGACATTTAGCCAGAATTAAACCAAAATTAATATCAGATGTATCATTTCAGTTCAAAACGCCAAATCCAGGGAGATGAACCTTCAGACAGTGACAGTAAAAGATCTAAACCTGCCAGCGCAATAATCAGTGGACAACCACAACCAGTGCGGGCCACTCAAAGGTATTTAAGCCACCATTATGAAAACATGCCCATGCAATATACAGTGATTTTTAAAGTTGTAAAAAATGAAAATTTTCTGTGGAAAAGTTTTGATATTTTTTTTATGTTTGCTCAAAACATAGATTGTGTGTACACGTTAGAACCACCTAGGCGAGGCGGTTCTAACGAGTACCCACAATCTATGTTTTTGAGCAAAAATAAGAAAAATAGGTATACCCCAGCATACCCCAGTTTTACTATATAAGAGTGGGGTTTAAGAGGGTATTCATTGCACGGACATGTTTTCCTGATGATGGTGAGAAAACCAACAATTTTGACAAGCACAGAAAATGGCTACTATCTGTGTAGCCAAAAAGGCGCTGAATCAGCTTCGCGGTTAGTGTGCCTTTGTTTTCGCAATGCAGAGGGTCGGTTTTTTTCATGACACCACTCAATTGTTTTTAGGCAAGGTATACACAAACAGCTTCTTGGTCAATGTTTTTTACTCTTGATGCAATATGTTGTCTTGTATTTGTCAATTTTCCATTGGATGAAAATGGTTTATGATTTTGCATTTCAGTCTACAATAATGGGGCATGGTGGTGGTGTGTTTAAGTGTCATTTGCCAAATGGAGAGGTCCTGGGACAGGGTTTGAACACCACTGGTGCAAGACACATCAAGTGCCCATAGTACTGGTTATTGACCAGTGACTCTGTCCAGACATTATTGAAAAATTTGTTGGCATTTTGTTTTGTCATTCTAGGAAAAGGGGGAGGAAGAGGAAGTGTAAACTATGGTTGCATAGGCCAAAACACTTTGGAAAAGGTAGACAGAATGCTTCAGGGTAAGCCTGTAAAACCCTCTGAATTTTTTATGCTTGTAAAATTTTGATGTCATGCAATGATGGTAATTAAGATGGACAATCACATGACTAATATCGATTTTTGTTTACTAGTATTTGGACATAACCAGAAAGCATTTGGGCTGTAATTTTTTCTTTAAGCTTAATAAGATTTCATGTGATAAAGTGCACATACATATATATACCACAGAACGGTAGGCTCTAAAGTGATCAATCGTTTTTAGTCGTGATTGTAAACCTTGGTAAAGTTTAGAGTTGTCCCCAAGGAACTTCTAAATTTATTCAATTCAAGGTTTTTCCAGTCTGTAAGATGACTTTTGATGCAAAGATTCTTGTAAACAAGCAGCAATTTGAGCTATATAGATACAAACATTAAACACATTTCATTTTCATCACTACTAGACATACATACAGCACTGTGATTTAAGTCCTTGAATTTTAAAAATCTTAAGACCAACTTGTTGATTCAAAGTTTCTCTGGTGATTAGTTTTTGTTAGCTCACCTGAGCCAAAGGCTCACAGGTGAGCTTATACTATACCCATGCTCCGGCGTCCGTCGTCGTCGTCCGTCGTCTTCGTTCACAATTTCAAAGATCTTCTCCTCTGAAACCGCTTGGCCAATCAAAGCCAAACTTCATGTGGAGCATCCTTAGGAAGGGGGAACGAAAGTTTATATAAATGGTCCAGATCACATGACCAAGATGGCCACTATGGCTATAAATAGCAAAAACCTTTAAAAATCTTCTTCTCCAGAACCAGTGGACCGATTTCCACGAAACTTGGTATGTAGCATTGGGTACGCGGGCTCATCATAATTTATATAAATCATGACCCTAGGATGACCTTGACCTATTTTATGGCAAGGTCAACTTAGGTCACCAATGCGTTTGAAAGGGAAAAATGGTAAAATGCTGCTATTTAATAGGTAAAACTTACTGGGAATAGGCAAATGGACAGAAGATTAATGTTAATGGAAAATTTAAGCCCCTGGGGGGTTGTCTGCCCCTGCCCCGGGGCTATATACATGTATATTTCCATAATAATGAAACATCTTCTCCCCTGAAACCGCTTGGCCAATCAAAGCCAAACTTCATATGGAGCATCCTTGGGAAGGGGGAAAGAAAGTTTATATAAATGGTCAAGGTCACATGACCAAGATGGCTGCCAAGGCTATAAATAGAAAAAACCTTTAAAAATCTTCTTCTCCAGAACCAGAAGGCCAATGATTTTGAAACTTGGTGTGAAGCATCAGTGACTGGAGCTCTACAAATTTTATATAAATCATGACCCTGGGATGACCTTGACCTATTTTACGGCAAGGTCAACATAGTTCGCTCATGCATTTGAATGGGGAAAAGTGTTAAAATGTCATTTGTAGGGAAAAACTTGCAGGAAATGGGCAAATGCACTTAAGATTGATGATTCTGAAAACATTTGGACCCCAGGAGTCTGTCTGCCCCCACCCCGGGGCAATATACATGTATATTACAGTGATATTCAAAGATCTTCTTCTCTGAAACCACTTGGCCAATCAAAGCCATCCTTTATGAGGAGCATTGTTAGGAAGTGGGAATGAAAGTGTATATAACTGTTCAAGGTCACATGACCAAGATGGCTGCCATGGCTATAAATAGCAAAAACCTTTAAAAAATCTTCTTCTCCAGAACCAGAAGGCCTACGATTTTGAAACTTGGCATGAAGCATCAGAGTGAGGAGCTCTACAAAGTTTATATAAATCATGACCCTGGGATGACCTTGACCTATTTTACGGCAAGGTCAACGTGTCACCCATGCATTTGAATGGGTAAAATTGTCAAAATGTCATTTTAGGGGAAATACTTTATGGAAATGGGCAAAGGGACTTGACATTTATGATTCTAAAAAAATTGACCCCAGGGGCAGGTCTGCCCCCACCCTGGGGTAATATACATGTATATTATCATAATGTTCAAAGATCTTCTTCTCTGAAACAGCTTGGCCAATCAAAGCCAAACTTCATGTGGAGCATTCTTAGGAAAGTGGAACGAAAGTTTATATAAATGGTCCAGGTCACATGACCAAGATGGCCGTCATGGCTATAAATAGCAAAAACCTTTAAAAATCTTTTTTTCTAGATCCAGAAGGCCTATGATTTTGAAACTTGGCATGAAGCATCAGGCAGTGGAGCTCTACAAATTTTATATAAGTCGTGACCCTTGGATGACCTTGACCTATTTTACGGCATGGTCAACATAGGTCGCCCATGCATTTGAATGGGGAAAATTGTTAAAATGTCATTTGAAGGGCAAAACTTGCAGTATATTGGCAAATGGACTGAAGTTTTATGTTTTCAAAAAGAAATTGACTCCAAGGGTTGCTCTGACCCAGCCCTGGGGTTATATACATGTATATTACCATTCTAGTCAAACAAGTTTATTGGTATATATCTCGGATTTCAGGTGAGCGTTTACAGGACCATTGGTCCTCTGGTTTTTAAATCTAACATGGTTCTTTGTGAAAGTGACCTTAAACTCATATTTATATTTGAAAATAAACACTTGTGTACATCTACATTGAGATGCTGATGTACTGTGTGCATGTTGAGTATACACATGCAGTGATGTACCATGTACCATGTTTTCTTATTACAGTTGTAGTTCCTGGACTACTGACACCAGTATAGCTGATGGTAGACAGGAAACAGTAAGTAGTCAGTAACAGCTTTCATCATTAATGGCATTATTATTATTATTATTATTATTATTATTATTATTATTATTATTATTAGCTCACCTGAGCCGAAGGCTTACAAGGTGAGCTTATAGGATGGCCATGCTCCGGCGTCCGTCCGTCGTCGTCCGTCCGTCCGTCCGTCCACAATGTCAAAGATCTTCTCCTCTGAAACCACTGGGCCAATCAAAGCCAAACTTCATGTGGAGCATCCTTAGGAAGGGGGAATGAACGTTTATATAAATGATCCAGGTCACATGACCAAGATGGCTGCCATGCCCATATATGTTAAAAACCATAAATAAATCTTCTTCTCTGGAACCGGTGGACGGATTTCAACGAAACTTGGTATGTAGCATCGGGGATATTGGCTCATCATAGTTTATATAAATCATGATCTTGGGTTGACCTTGACCTATTTTACGGCAAGGTCAATTTTGGTTACATAGGCTTTTCAATGGAAAAAAGTGAAAACATTTAATTTTTTCAGGAAGTTTTGTAGCCTGTGACCTGAAAGTTGGTAGATACAAACAACATGTTGAGTTAATGAAGTGGTGTGAGGAGGGGGGGGGACTTGCTGGGAATATGCAAACAGACAGAAGATTTATGTTGATGGAAAAAATGTCCTCAGGGGGTTGTCTGCCCCCACCTCCGGGCTATATACATGTATATGGCCATAATATTTAAAGATCTTCTTCTCTGAAACCACTTTGCCAATCAAACTTTATGTGGAGCATCGTTGGGAAAGGCGAGTGAAAGCTAATATAAAGATTTGGTCCCGTTTCGCCTACTCCCATTTCTCCTACTCCCGTTTCGCCTACTCCCATTTTGCCTACTCTGGACATTCAATGAATTCCCGTTTTGCCTACTCTTGCACTTTTTGTCAGCAAACACATATTTTTCTTTTTCAATCTTATTGTAATTTATTTCTATTCTACATATTTCATAGTGAAAATAGATATGTGAATATTGTACTTGTTTTAAATGTTAAAATAAAAATAAATTTAATTTAGATCAACAACTAATGAGTTTGCAATGTTTATATGCTTGCACAAGCCATAACAATAATCATTTTCTTCAAAAACAAACATTGAATAAAGAAAAACACTTATTTCACTTTTCTATGGTAAACTTTAAAATGGTTTTGCATATTTAAATTAACATCATGCTTTAAAACAACATTATATCTTGTTATTCATCCATATTGAATGAGTAGGCGAAACAGGAATAGTAAACACTTCTGGTGTAGGCGAAATGGGAGTAGGCAAAACAGGAGTAGGCGAAATGGGACAAATCATAGGCGAAACGGGAGTAGGCGAAATGGGAGTAGGCGAAACGGGAACATCCCAATATAACCAAGGTCATATAACCAAGATGGCTGCCATGCCTGTAAATAGTAAAAAAACATTATAAATCTTCTTCAGAACCAGAAGGCCATTGATTTTGAAACTTGGGCTGAAGCATCAATAAATAAAGCTCTACAAAGTTTGTATAAATCATGACCCTGGGATGGACTTGACCTATTTTATGGCAAGGTCAGCTTAGGTTGCATATCCCAGTTCTCAGGTGAGCGTCTTGTATACATGTATATTACCATTCTAGTCAAACAAGTTTATTGGATCTCAGGTCTCAGGTGAGCGTTTACAGGACCATTGGTCCTCTGGTTATTTTTATTACATGTATTCATTTTACTATTACCTGTATTTCCTGAATTACCACTTAATGCTGAATTTGAATGCTTGCTTGAGCAAAAAGCAAGTATGAAATGTCTCCTCTGAAACTGCCAGACTTCATGCTAGGTCACATTTGGTCATGTGGGCTTTTCAGTGGGAAGAAGTGTAAGCAATGGATTTTCAGAAAGCTAGTTAATGAAGTAATGTGAGTATTCAAGGTCAAATTCATTTTTTTACTTTGGCCAAAATGACTAGCCAAAAGCCATTTTTCAAACCAAATCTCAGGTGAGTGTTCTCAGAACCATTGGTCCTTGTGGTGATTCAAGTGTACTTGATGTATAATTTGGGGAGCATGGTTACCTAGTTTAGGGCTCAAAAGCAAGAGATCCTGGATTCAAAGCCTTCACTGCTGATTATGTCCTTGAGCAGTGCACATGTACTGCTTGTATCACTGATTCTACCTAGGCAGCATTGGCTCTACCTTGACATGACTAAAGAATGTTTTGTTATTATTAGAACATCATTTTTCAGCCAGAAGCTGATCTACCCCCTAGAGGAAGATGGACCAATCAGCTAAAGTTCTTACGTCAGCAAGTTATGAAGGGGCAGAAGGGGTTGCTCAACCACAAACATTCCTGGCCCTTTCTGCAGCCTGTTGATGCTGTAAAGTTGAATCTTCCCGTAAGTGATTAATGTGATATCCTTTTTTGTGGCGTTTGGGTTACATTTTTTGTTGAGATCCAGTCATGTAAATTACCTTTGACCTATATAGAAACTCTTGTGGCATCGTGGTTAGTCTACTTGCCTTGTAATCCAGGTAGTTCATATTTTATCCAGGGCTTCACTAGTCTTTTGGATGAGACTTTAAACTGATGGCCTATCTCTGTATGAGCTTTGCTATTGTTGGAATCTTAAACCCCAAATAAACCGTTGACCTATCTGTATGTAGTACACTTTAGAAATTTTTCAGTTTTAACAGCATGTGGAATTAGGATTGTTTTTGAAATATGAATGATAGGAACTTCTGAAACTGCCAATGATGTCTGCAACATTGCAAATCGGGTTAAAAATTATGATACAGAATACAGTAAGGATAGAGATCATAGCAACTGATAAAAATTTTAACCATGACACCAGGAGGGAAAGAAAGTACAGGAAAAAAACACAAAAACAAGACTGTACTCTTTGGGCAACATTTGTAAAGCATAGAGAGATGATGTATAATATAGGGTCAAATATGATTTTCCATTCATTAACATCCGGAGGGGAGTGTTGAAAATCTAGGGTGTAGCCCGAGGTTTTCAACACTCCCCGAGGGACCTAGCGAATGTTAATGAATGACAGAATCATTTTGATCGCTATTATTGCATAAATTTAAAAACCAAATAAATAATGGTGCAGTTTATTAGCTCACCTGAGCCGTTAGGCTCACAAGGTGAGCTTATAGGATGGCCATGATCCGGCGTCCGTCCGTCGTCCGTCGTCCACCATTTTCAAAGATCTTCTTCTCTGAAACCGCTTGGCCAATCAAAGCCAAATTTTATATGAAGCATCTATAGGAAGGGGGAACCAATGTGTTTATAAATAATTCAGGTCACGTGACCAAGATGGCCGCCATGCCCATATATGGTAAAAACCGTTCAAAATTCTTCTTCTCCAGAACCACTGGACCGATTTCAACAAAACTTGGCATGAACCATCGGGGACTAGAGTACTACAATGTGTTTATAAATTATGACCTTTGGATGACCTTGACCTATTTTACGGCAAGGTCAACATAGGTCGCCCATGCATTTGAATGGGGAAAATTGTTAAAATGTCATTTGAAAGGCAAATCTTGCTGGAAATGGGCAAATGGACTGAAGGTAGGTAATTCTGAAAAAAATTTGGACCCCAGGGGTTGATCTGTCCCCACCCCGGGGCAATATACATGTATATTTAAAAAATATTCAAAGATCTTCTTCTCTGAAACCACTTGGCCAATCAAAGCCAAATTTTATAGGAAGCTTCTATGGGAAGGGGGACCAAGATGGCCGCCATGCCCATATATGATAAAAACCGTTCAAAAATCTTCTTCTCCGGAACCACTGGACCGATTTCAACGAAACTTGGCATGAAGCATCGGGGACTAGAGTACTACAATGTGTTTATAAATTATGACCTTTGGATGACCTTGACCTATTTTACGGCAAGGTCAACATAGGTCGCCCATGCATTTGAATGGGGAAAATTGTTAAAATGTCATTTGAAAGGCAAATCTTGCTGGAAATGGGCAAATGGACTGAAAGTAGGTAATTCTGAAAAAAAATTGGACCCCAGGGGTATGTTACAAGAATATTCAAAGATCTTCTTCTCTGAAACCACTTGGCCAATCAAAGCCAAATTTTATAGGAAGCATCATTGGGAAGGGGGAATCAATGTGTATATAAATAATCCAGGTCACATGACCAAGATGGCCGCCATGCCCATATAAGGTAAAAACCTTTCAAAATTCTTCTTCTCCTGAACCAATGGACCAATTTCAACAAAACTTGACAGAAACCATCGAAGACTGAAGTACTACAATGTGTTTATAAATTATGACCTTTGGATGACCTTGACCTATTTTACATCAAGGTCAACATAGGTCGACAATGCACTTGAATGGGGAAAACTTTTAAAATGTCATTTAAAGTGAAAGTCTTGCAGGAAATGGGCAGTAGGACTGAATATTAATGATTCTGAAAAAAACTGGACCCCAGGGGCTCATTTGCCCCAGCCCTGGGGCATTATACATATGTATTATACCATAATATTCAAACATCTTCTCCTCTGAAACCGCTTGGCCAATCAAAGCCAAATTTCATGTGAAGCATCTATAGAATAGGGGAATCAATGTGTATATAAATAATCAAGGTCACATGACCAAGTTGGCCGCCATGCCCATATATGGTATAAACCCTTCAAAAATCTTCTCCGTAACCAGTGGACTGATTTCGAAGAAACTTGGCATGAAGCATCTATGACTCAAGTACTACAATGTATGTATAAATCATGACCCTGTGATGACCTTGACCTATTTTAAGGCAAGGTCAACATGGCTTGCCTATGTATTGGAATGGGTAAACTGTTAAAATGTCATTTGAAGGGAAAAACTTGTATGGACAGTACATGTATATTGATTATTCTGAAAAAATAATGGCCCAAGGGCTTCTTCTCCGGAACCAGTGGACTGATTTCAAAGAAACTTGGCATGAAGCATCGATGACTCAAGTACTACAATGTATGTATAAATCATGACCCTGTGATGACCTTGACCTATTTTAAGGCAAGGTCAACATGGCTTGCCTATGTATTGGAATGGGTAAACTGTTAAAATGTCATTTGAAGGGAAAAACTTGTATGGACAGTACATGTATATTGATTATTCTGAAAAAATAATGGCCCAAGGGCTTCTTCTCCGGAACCAGTGGACTGATTTCAAAGAAACTTGGCATGAAGCATCGATGACTCAAGTACTACAATGTATGTATAAATCATGACCCTGTGATGACCTTGACCTATTTTAAGGCAAGGTCAACATGGCTTGCCTATGTATTGGAATGGGTAAACTGTTAAAATGTCATTTGAAGGGAAAAACTTGTATGGACAGTACATGTATATTGATTATTCTGAAAAAATAATGGCCCAAGGGCTTCACTTGCCCCTTAACTGGGACTATTTTCTATAACATTCATACAGTGGTGTTATGGCTAAAAACCCAAATTAGCCGTTTCAACGGCTAATTTGTTAACGGCTAATTGTAAAATTTCGCGGCGAAATTGTGTGTAAAATAAAAGTCAGCGCGGAATTTCGCCGCGAAATTCCGCCGCGAAATTCCAGATTTCGCGGCGAAATTTCGCAGCGGAACACGGCGAAAAAAGTATACCTGTCATTACGCATAAAATTCAATTGACCGGCGTTTCGCGGTGTTTCGCGGCGAAAAAGACGACAGTCACAATTTTTTTGTTGTTGTTTAAATATAATTTTAGATTGGATGTTTTTATTTCAGTTCTAGTTGTATCAATATTTTGTTTGCGTCACAATTTTGTATAATTATCGTTTTAGTCCCCACAGTCACAACAGTTTTATTGTTTAAATTTCATTTTAATTTGTATGCATCTAGTATTACTTTTCATCCTGTATAAATATTTTGTTTTCTTTTCAATTTTGTATAATTATCGTATTTTATTCGTGTCTTAACTAGTTTGAAGTTTCTGAGACCCTGATTATCGGCTTTGTGTTGTTTTTTTTTCATGCTTCTTTTTCAGATTAATCAGACTTACCCGATAATATTAGATCCTGTTATCTAGCTTAATTAACAGAAAAAAGCTCATAGCAACATAAGGAATTTTCATGGTATGATTGCCCACAGATTTGTTTGTTTGTATTGAGGCTGAACGTCCCAGTCACCAATTTTTATTCATGTCTGGACGAGCTACCGTTTCCTGGGTATTAAGTAGTACTGTGGGTAGTCAATGTGCCTTGCTCAAGGACACAACACGGTGTCGCCAGTGCGGATCGAACTCAGGACCTCTCGATTCGGAGTCTGATGCACTACAACTATGCCACCGCGATCCCAACCCACATATTAATACAAGTCTTTGGATTCAACATGATGAAGCAATCGACCTCAACTCTGTTTTGGACATTTAATCGCCTGTGGCTAATGACACTGCTCAAAGCATCAATGATTTTCGATTACGTCAAGTGGATTCCGTTCCGTTGAAATCAATTCAGTCTAAACGACATTTGGTCGCATACGACCTTCACCGGGTCCATACGATATTCGGTCGAATACGAGGAATACAGCAACATACATGTACAAAATTGTGTCGAAACTGTCGATTTTTGCTAACCGTTTTGAGTTAAACAGCATGTTGTGTTCCTTCCAAAACCCACACGTACGGATGGCTTGGAACACGTACATGCATATCAAATGACAAAATCTCATTGTATACATGGCAAAATACACTAGAAATGGGAGGATACTGTGTTTAAAACAAAGTACTGACGTCAGTATATAAAGTTTTCTGTTTATCTTGGAACACATATATACAGTAAGGGCCGTGTACGCACCGTGGCAATATGAGCGCATGCCGCATTAGATTAATTAGAACAAAGTTGAGCGCAGAAGCCTAGTGGTGGATTAAAGGAATTGACCGGAATCAAAATGTCCTGTGTTCGATTCTATATTCGTTGGGTTTCGTACTTGAGCAAAACCAGCATACATATATTACCCTGAAAGTGTTGTCACCATGGGACTGTTGACTGTTAAACTGATCTTCGCTAGTTGTACTTCTACAAGGCAAGTATAATGTATAAATCGATATGATTGTGATTAGTCTTGTGCTGGCATTCATAGAGGGTGATCAGAGTGGTAACCAGAAAGCCCAAATGTCAATATGCCTCTTTTTGTTTTGTCGTTTTACATGGTTGAGCTCAAATTAAGTTATCGTAGTTCACATCTTAAACGCTATAAAGTGAAGCAATTGAGGAAAATTTACAAAAAAGAAAGCAAGGAATCTAACTGTTTATTTAGCATTACCATTTAGACAATGTTTGTGCTACAACACAAGGCACAAAGTTAGATGGCCCCTGCCCATTGGGACCTTAAGAAATATATAGGCTGCTTGTGCCTCCAGGCAAAACTTATACGCTATTGACAGATCATCTGATTACTTGTTTACTGCTCAGGTCTGTGCCTGCCTTGGAAAAATGGTTTCAAGTAACCATCCATACATATAAACAGTATTGGCTTAGAGGGATCGTTATATTTCAAACACTTGTTAGATATCATGACGTCCCATAAAATGGAGGCAGCGTTGATAACGACGTAAAGCATCTAATCATACAAAAAAAAAAAAAAAAAAAAAAAAAAAGTTAGATTCAACGAGCTGGCGCATTACTTTATAAATATTTTCGTCTTTCCGTGATTTCGCTATCGTACCACCTACGAAATACCAATGGAAAAGTCGCGTTATGCACGTATTTCATTTCTATACATGCATAATCGTACATATTATTATGTGCACGTAATTAACGATCTATACATGGAACAGATGAATCATAGTGTGGTCATTAAATTAAAAATAAATAATTTTATGTTAACATTTACAGGTATTTCGCCGTGTTTCGCGGCGAAATAGGAAATTTTAACTTACCTGTTGTAAACGTTAAAAAAACGAATTTCGCCGCGAAAATCCGCGAAATTTCACCGCGAAAATCCGATTTTCGCGGCGAAAAAATTAACCAATTAAACGTTTAAATTTTCCCTTGGCCGGTGAAATTTCGTGGTGGTTTCGCCGCGAAAAATCACAAGTGATCAGCGCGAACTGTGCAAAAGTGGGTTTTTAGCCATAACACCACTGTATATACAGCAGATCTCAGGTGAGTTTTACAGGAACATTGGTCCTCTGGTTTTACAGCCTCGTCACATTTTCATATGCGTAAAAACTTTCATTTTTATGCTCATTCCTTGCAGACTTCAGATTCTCTTTTGTTGGCACATGCTTTGCGTGGTGTTTGACACGGGTATTTAGGGGATAACTGTATTCAAATTTTTCATTTGGGGCGGTATATCGTCGGATATACGGTCGGAAATTTTGTTTTACGGCGACGCGTTAGCGGAGCCGTAAAACATGATTTCCGACCGTATATTCGACGATATACCATCCCAAATGAAAAATTTGAATATTGTTATCCCCATTCTAATGTACTTTTTAACTATAAACATCGAAAAATGCTTTGTTTTTCACGAAATGTGAGCGTGTCGAGCGACGTATAACCACGACGTTAACCAATCAGAAGCGACGTTGCTCATGACGTTAGGTTTCCGACGGTACATCGCAGAATATACTGTCGCAAATTTTTGACGTTATCCAATAAGACGTCGCGTAACATTCTCGAGTGCATTAGAATAATGCATTAATGCAGATGAAGTCCAAATGAATTCTAAATGCCTTGTGATTATATTAAAGTATCATTTCTGTCTCTATATGACAACTGTTGGTGGGAAGTTAAACTCCAAATCAGCCAACCATTCTAGCCATTTGAGTTCACCATCATATTTTCCAGGACTACTATGACATTGTGACGAAGCCAATGGATTTCAGAACCATTATGTCTCGGTTGGAGAGCACCTACTATCTGACAGGTCAGGAATGTATAGAGGACATCAACCAAGTTTTCACAAACTGCTATATGTACAACAAACCAGGAACTGTAAGTCACATCTTATGTATACTCTATTTGCTCTTTTTAGTGCACAGTGCACTTGAGTTTTCAAAGTTGTCTAAAAATGCTGATCAAATTGCTGAAAAAAGCTGTTCCGGCAAAGATTGAACTCCTACATGTTCAAACCTATACAAAATATTTGAGCCACGTTATGAGAAAACCGGATTTTGGTATATGTGAAAACAAAGCCACAGATCAGCTGTGCAGAAACTGCCTTTGTTTTCCCTACGCGGATAGTACTATTCTGAAAATGCAAATCTGAAATTTAAAGCCTCTATCATTCTTCTGTCACAGTGCAGGTCAGTTTTATGTCGGACCTGCGCGGAAACCCCGAAGACTGGTTTTCTCGCATCGCGACTCATAGGACACATACTAAGATATTCCTGAGACAAAACTCATGAATGATACTAAATGCTAGATGGTCAGTGTGCTCTTATTCAGGTGTTGCTTGGAAAAGATGTTGATGTGCGCTTATTGGAGCATGTGTGCTTATAAGAATGAATAGGGCATGATTTATAAAGGTAAAAAGCAGAAGTGAGAAAACTTAGCTCAGAGTACAGCTGGTATACTATGTGAAAAATTGGTTTGAGGTGGCATAAATTGTAAATGGTCATTTTAGACAAATATTGCTGTATATACTGTACATGTATGTACATTTTATCATCTTTTTTATACCTCCCATGGGAGTTGTCTTTGACCCAAACATTAGTGTTATCATCAGGTTGTTTTGTTTTATCTTCAGGACATTGTAAAGATGGCTGACACATTGGAGAAGATGTTCAAGTCTCAACTGGCCAAAATGCCTATAGAAGTAAGTGCTTTCTTTAAAGGAATACGCTCACAAAGATTCTCATTCATTTAAAAAGATAGTGGTCAGAAAGACAAACATTTTGCAACCAATTATATGAATATCGGTTCAACGCTTTTGTAGTTTTGGTCAGTTTTCAGTTTTACAATGGCGGCCTATGACGGTGGCGGCCTATGACGGCCGCCATTGAGTTCACCAAAATTGAAAAATACTAATTTACACCACTTGGCTCATTTTTTACACTCAAAAAGTGAACAAGATTGCTTCAGTGAATTAGAGGAAAGTATTTTTCACTTATATTTGCTTGGGAATGGCTGATATTTTCAATTTTATGATTGTGAGGGAGTGACGTCATACTCTCACAGCCTGGTTTTGGACGCACACCACCAAAAAGTTTAAACCCATATAACTTTCTTATTCATGAAATTTGCTGCAAAATGTTCAGCTAACTTAAGTATTTCATACAATGTGTACATAGAAGTTTGTGATCCTATTCCTTTAAGGATTAAATCTGACATTTGTTTTATGGTTTAACAAACTAGTCAACAGCTGTTATTTTGGGACTGAGCCACTGCTTCCTGTATCTTTACCAGTACTATGAGGGTCAGTGCTATTATATTTAACCTTATTTTGTTGTAGGAGATAGAGATCAGTGCCAGTGAGATTCGTTTTAGGAAGAGTCTTCCATTTTCACCAATCAACAACACACCAGACTGTACACCAGCTTCCACCAGTGCCTCAGCACCATCTCAGCAACCACCAGAGGAAATGCCAATGAGAATGGACACAGAAACAAACAGCAGCATTTTAGAGCAAAGTGTATCACAGAAAACACCAGTAGGAACAGAGTCAGTGTCAAATAGGACATTGCCAGTGGTGAGTGAACCAACAGATGCACAAGATGTGACAAAATCAGTGCCAAATTATACTGTATCGATGAACTCACAAGCTTTGACAAAATCAGTGCCAAATCATATATTGCCAGTACACAGTGTATCAATGACCACACAAAATGTGGCAAAATCTGTGCCAAATGGCACATTATCTGTACCAATACACAGCGTACCAATTAACTCACAAGCCGTGACAAAATCAGGGACAAATCGTGCATTGCCAATACAAAGTGTATCATTGAATGCAAAAAATGTTACAAAATCAGTGCCAAATCATGAATTGTCTATACATAGTGTATCAATGAACTCACAAGCTATGACAAAATCTGTGCCAAATCATTCATTGAACACACAAGATTGGACAAAATCAGTATCATGCAGGTCATTACTAGCACACAATGTGCCCAAAACTTGTCAAGTGATAGCAAAGTCAGTGTCAAATGATGCAGTGCCAGTACAGAATGTATCACTGAACACACAAAATGTAACAAAATCAGTGCCAATTTTGCCAGTGAATAAGGAATCGGAATTTCCACAGGTTGTGATGGAATTAGTTTCGGATGATAATTTGTCCATGCAGAGTGATGAGTTTGAAGACTTTAATATAGCAGCAGAAAATAATGCATTGCCTGTTCAGGGCTCACCAGAAGACATTCCTGAGATTACAATATCAGTGCCTAATAATACCCTTCCTGTGTTACCTGTACAGGCTGTATCCAAGAAGGGATCTGGTGAAATAAAACAGTTAAAGACAGAAGCAGAATTTATACAGGTAATATATATCCTACAGAATAAACATGAGCGGTGACATGAGAAAACCGATCTTCGTGGTTTCCGACCGACTCTGTCACATCAGGCCTGTGCAGTCACTCTAAATAGTTAGAAGCTTGAAATATAGGATTTAAGTTGAAGAGGAATCAAACTATCTGTGTAGCAAATACAAAGGCACTGATGAGCTGTGCTGTAACTGCACAGCTGATCTGCGCCTTTGTTTTCGCATAGGCAAAAACTGTTTTTTTCATGATGTGGCTAATAATATCCTATGTGGAATAAACATGCAGTCTTTCTTTGAACAGTCTGTAAAGACATTTCTGGAGGGCTTAAATTCATTTTACTTCCCCAAATTATTGCCCTTTGTCTGTTGTGATTAAAAACAAGAATTTAATTGGTTTCAAGTTCTAATAGAACCTTCCTAGTTCATTAATGAAGGGGAGCTCGGTGGCGTAGTGGTAGAGCATTGAATTCCGAATAGAGAAGTCCTGGGCTCAGTCCCCACAAGTGGCACCGTGTTTTGTCCTTGAGCAAGACACATTAACAGTAAATAACTCCCTACAGTACTGGTTAAACCCACGAAGCGTTTGCTCCGTCATGCCATGACTGAAAAATTGTTGACTGGGATGTTAAGCCTCAATACAAACAATCATGATTAATGAAGCACCACAGAGAACAAAACCTGTAAGCAATGTAAAGGAACTGTCAGGAAATAACACTGACACTGAAATACTGGGCATCTGCCATGGCGGAGTGGTTAATAGTGCTTATATTTCATTACCACGCTTAATCATCTCACCGCTGTGTCTGGTGCAGGTTCCAACCCCACATGTGGCACATGTGAGACAAGCCAAGTCGTGCTTGCAGGTGTGCTAGGTGTTTTTTCTTTGCATTCTCCAGTGTTTGCCCCACCTACTAATTGGCCTGTATCATATCAGCTTAAATAATTTTCAAAGGGACATAAAATAGATAAATAATAATAAAAAACTGGAGAAAAAGAACACACAGTAGCACAAATAATGTCTATTTCCTATTACCTAATTTCAGCCTGTAGTTGGTGACTACCTGGTTGAGAAAGCATCAGTCATTGATGGCGTAGCTCCCTCCATCTGGCTGTTTAAGAAAGGTGGCATCATGCAGAAGTACAACAGAGTCATGGAAGATGGCGAGATACTGTATGAAAGTGCCAAGTTTGTATGTATAGTCAAAAGTATTTGCTTCTCAGCTTTTGAAAAGGGTTACAGTTGAAGATTTGCCTAGTGGTAGAAGATGGGAGTTTGCATTCCTTAGTTCTAACATTGAGGAGTGCCAGATTATGTCCCTGAGCCAGACACACTAACTAGCCATAAAAATGATCAATGTCCTAGGAAGAAATGTCTCCATCTTGAGGCCGAATTGCTGTTAACTGGGACAATAAGCAACCAACCAAAAAAAAAAAAAAAAAAAAAAATGAAATAAATTTTCATTCTATTTGAACATGAAATAAATTTCCTATCCTGAGAAAGGTTTTATATTGATAATATTGGCACTCATAAAGCTTTCCTTCCATAACCTTTCTTGAAGGAGGTTATGCCCTGTGTGCCAAATGCCAGATTACGGCGTTCTTTAGCTGATTTTGATAAGAGAGCTATTTTGTCAAAATTCTGTGGCAGTTTTCGGAAGATGTGCTTTCAAATGAGCCGCATCGTGAGAAAACCGGTCTTCGGGGTTTCCGACCAGGTCCGACAGAAACCGGCCTGTACAAGCTCAGAAAAGAGCTAGAAGCTTGAAATTTCGGATTTAAGAAGAAGAGGAATTGTACTATCCGTGTAGCGAAAACAAAGGCGCTGATCAGCTTCGCGGTTACCGCGAAGCTGATCTGCGCCTTTGTTTTCGCCTAGGCAAAAATCCGGTTTTCTCACGATGCGGCTCAAATGGTAATGACATTTTGTTTGCAGTTTTCTGATTGGTGGGATGACTATGGAGACAGATATGCCCTCTGCAAGACAGAGGTCAAGGTCAAAACACAGAATAAGATCAAAGTCAAGGTCACAGAGTGGCCAGAGGCCATATGGTCATGGTCTGATCCTGTCCTGGTTGGGTAGGTAATTAATGATGTGAACCATGATGTGAGGAGACCTGATCCAGGTCCCACCATTATGAAAACTTGCCCATGCAATATACAGAGATTTTTTTCAGCATCAAAAATTGAAAATTTCATTGGAAAAAAATTGATATTTTTCTTATTTTTGCTCAAAACATAGATTGTGGGTACACGTTGAGGCGGTTCTAATGAGTACCCACAATCTATATGTTTTGGAGCAAAAATAAGAAAAATAGGTATACCCCTACATACCCCAGTTTTGCTATATAATAGTGGGGTATAAGGAGGTATTCATTACACGGACATGTTTTCGTGATGCTAAAAACTGGCCTTTACAGTCACAGAAGAAAGCTAGGGGCTTGACATTAAAGGTTAAAAAAGATTATCTGCGTCTTTGTTGTAGCATGTCTATTGATCATTGATGTGGCACATTTTCGGTCTAGGCTTAAACCACATGTGCTTGAAGCCCTATATCATATTATAATCATAGAATATGTCAATATAGAATATTTCTATTTATCATATATTTACTACAAAATATGTTCTTTTTGCATATGCCATACAGACAAAGAGTGACGTTCACGTATCGTGGCACAGTATCTCGAAAGCCGTATCCGTTCAAAAATTGATAAAACCCATATCACTCCCTTGGGAGAAAAAGCCATATCACCAAATGATTGGCTCACATACCCACGTGACCCATATCATCCCTAGGGAGAAAAAAGCCGAATCACCAAATGATTGGCTGATAAAATTATATTCGGAGCACTCGGCTCCTATTGTATTGAGTTCATTAGGTAGTGTACCGCAGGCATTTTAGATTTGTTTGGATTGTGGTTTTATGTCACAGGCAACAGTATTTTGTCATATAGAGACGAATTTGTGCTAATGTGGAAATAATATGCACTCTACTGCACGCTTTGGCGATATGTCAAAATAAATAAAATAAATTAAAATAAAAAAAAATAAAATAAATAAAACAAAGAAAAGGCAAAAATGGTCATGAATTAAAATATATGATAAAAAGATTACGATATGACAATTTTCATATCGTACCCACGTATCAACTCTCGAATCCCGTATCAGCCCTCGACTCTCGCATCAGAGATACGAGAGTCTCGGGCTGATACGGGATTCTCGGGTTGATACGAGGTACGATATGAAAATTGTCATATGATAATCTCTATATACATGTACTCAGTATGGGGAGCATGATAGTCGGGTAGATTTTATAGTACATGTAAGCTATCAAATACCCTTATCTGGTAACTATCTACTTTGTTTTTCATTAATAGAACTAATGCTACTGGCACAGCACAAGTACCTACTACCTCTGAGAACAAGGAAAACAAGTCACCTCTGAAGTGGAAAGAGCATATGTGCTTAGCTGACGTTAACTCCACAGCAAAAGACCATGAAAATTTTCAGGTATATCAGGGTTATATCAAAATAATGTCTTCAATGACTTAAAAATTGAGGAAAAGAGCCAATGAGAATTCCTTTAGATAAACTTGTTTGACCGCATTGCATCCTGCAGGCTAGCCACATGGTTCCTGGGAATTCCACCTTAAGGCAGCTAGCTTACCTATCCTCAGTGAAGGTTTCACCATTAACACTGCACTTATTGAATCAGTATTATTGAAAAAGTTCCTTACTAAAATTTAATTAAATTAGTGTGCTGGACAAGGGGGTTGATTAAGGGGACAGATGGTATGGTTCTTGAAGATTTGCTTATTACGACTCATGTTTCAAGATAACTTTTTTGACATAATATGATATAGCTTAAAAGTTAGTCTCGCTTTCCACACTTATTTAAAAATATATTTCTCTTTATTTGGCTAATTTGTAACATTTGGTCTTTTTTCCATTGTCAGGTTGGCCAGTTTGTGATATACAAGAAGGAACTTGAGAATGTTGACAGTTTCTCTATCTGGAAGATCGAGAAAGGACTCATGCTGAAAAAGTTTGAGATGTGTATGGTGAATGGGAAAATGGTTCATAAACCTTCTCAAGTGGTAGGTTTTCTATAGAATAATATGAGCTGGGACGGCAGAAAACCTGCCTTTGGGGTTTCCGACCAGGTCCGACACAAACCAACCTGTGCAGCTACAGAAGATAGCTAGAAGCTTGAAATTTTGGATTTAAGAAGAGAAATTGTACTATCCCTGTAGCGAAAACAAAGGCGCTGATCAGCTTTGCAGTTACTGCGAAGCTGATCTAAGCCTTTGTTTTCGCCTATGCAGATTGTTTGTTTTCCCATGCAGCAGCTCATATTTCAGAGCTGGGTCAAAAGAAAATTATACATAGTGTATTTGTTCTAATTAGTGCACATGCTCCAATAAGCACTCAGTGACACGCTGGTCATTTCCGAAGAACGTGCATGAGCGCACAATGCTCAACTAATATGATCCATATACTATTTTGACATGGTTATTATAGCAGTTTATCTGTTATTTTCATTTACAAGTAGTGTGCACATATTAGAACAATTTTTTGTTACTGTATATCAAGATATTTTGAAAAGTGAAGCGCACTGTGTGCTAAAGGATTCCAGAAAAGATCATAGGTTTCCCACCCAAATTTTGTAAATAAATCCTACACTTTCCTGAGACCTAGATCCTTCTGAATGCTTCAGAACCTCAAAACCAAGCGTTTAGGCACAGTCATGGATTCCTGTATCATTTATGGCACTTCAGCTGGCAATTTCATGACGTCATGTTACTGTAACTTGGATTGATTTTCTTATTTTACTTTACGATGAATTATCTTTGATTAACGTTTGATGTTGTTGAGCAGATGTGATATGTAATTCACGGCGGCGCAGCCAGCGTGAATTAATACATAGAAATCTGCCCTTCAACATCTTGCGTTAATATGGATAATTCACCATAAAGTAGAAGTATTTCTTAAGTGTAGGAAAAGCATCACTGCAGTAATTTGCTTAATGTAGAAATGTCATGATTTGTGTTTTACAAGTTCTGAACCAAAATCTTTTGTTTTCCAGTACAGCAGTTACAAGTATTATAACATTGGTGACTACTACCAGCCTGTGAAGGTGAAGGTCGTCCCCAAGTCTGACTGTGTGCAAGTTGAAGAAAATAGTAGACCAAAACTAACTTACCAGGAAGACAAGATGCAGGCTGCAGAAAACAACCCACTTTTTGAACATTTCTATGCGTACTTAGGAGATTTACTTAGCCAGGCTTTGGATCCAGGGTTTCTGGAGTCAGTTTATGCGAAGAAAGAATCAACATACATGGTGCCAATAGAAGAGGTTGAAAAAGTAGTGAAACAGAAGATAGACCAGCTTGATACGGTTTTGTGCTGGAACACAGAAATTAAGGTAAATGTGTAAGTTGACTGAATTGTTGCCCATTTCCAATTTTGACATTGTATGCCTATAGAAGCATGGAAACAAACACATCTTATGTGTCTGGTGTGGGTTCCAGTCCCACATGGGGCACACCTGAAACAAGCCAAGTTCTGCTTGCATTTGTGCCTGGTGGTTTTTCTTGGAGTCCTCCCTTTTTGCGCCACCTACTGATTGGCCAATCTCATATATGCTAAAATAATCTTTAAAGGAATATAAATCTGAATAAGAATAAAAAGCTTCATGAGAACCTTTTAATGTGGGATCATTAGATTTGTTTCACAGATCACTATTAGCAAATTTAGTAACATACTGCTTTTTCAGACCTTCTTTAACACACATTTCTCATCAGCATAATTGTGTTGGGGGCAAAGTGTTTCATAAACTAGAAGTCTGAGGTTACTACAAACATATTTTGATCTAATATGTTAATTACTTATGTTTTTCGTTGTATTCTTCTTTTCAGATTGCTTTACAGAAACAGCCTTATCTAAGAGAAGTTCATAGACCTGACTTGAATAGCCTGTGTGAGGTCAGTATTGTGCTTATTGCTTTAGAGTTTTGAAGCATTTTGACACACATCATCGATTTGATCCTTGGATTTTCCTTTAAACTGAGCCTTTAAACTGAGGTCCGATCTCCATATGATCTAAGTTGTTGAATGGGACAAAAAATATGAAATCAGACAACCATTTTTAGCTCGCCTGCACGAAGTGCATAGAGCTATTGTAGTCACCTCGGTCGTGCGCGTTTACGTTTACGTTTACGTTTACGTTTACGTGTGCGTCCGCGTCACACTTTCGGTTAAAGTTTTTTAAAAGTCTATATCTCTTGACCATGTTGATGGATCAAGTTGATACTTTGCATGTTGCTAGATATTGGTCTGAAGTTTTACGCAGTACCATCATGACCCACCCTGGGTGACCTTGAGGTCAAGGTCACAGACTTATAAATTTTGTGTTTAAGTTTTTGGTTAAAGTTTTTTAAAAGTCTATATCTCTTGACCATGTTGATGGATCAAGTTGATACTTTGCATGTTGCTAGATATTGGTCTGAAGTTTTACGCAGTACCATCATGACCCACCCTGGGTGCCCTTGAGGTCAAGGTCACAGACTTAGAAATTTTGTGTTTAAGTTTTTGGTTAAAGTTTTATAAAAGTCTATATCTCTTGACCATGTTGATGGATCAAGTTGATACTTTGCATGTTGCTAGATATTGGTCTGAAGTTTTACGCAGTACCATCATGACCCACCCTGGGTGACCTTGAGGTCAAGGTCACAGACTTACAAATTTTGTGTTTAAGTTTTTGGTTAAAGTTTTTTAAAAGTCTATATCTTTTGACCATGTCCATGGATCAAGTTGATACTTTGCATGTTGCTAGATATTGGTCTGAAGTTTTACGCAGTACCATCATGACCCACCCTGGGTGACCTTGAGGTCAAGGTCACAGACTTAGAAATTTTGTGTTTAAGTTTTTGGTTAATGTTTTTGTAAGTCTATATCTCTTGACCATATTGATGGATTGAGTTGATACTTTGCATGTTGCTAGATATCTGTCTGAAGTTTTACGCAGTACCATCATGACCCACCCTGGGTGACCTTGAGGTCAAGGTCACAGACTTAGAAATTTTGTGTTTAAGTTTTTGGTTAATGTTTTTGTAAGTCTATATCTCTTGACCATATTGATGGATTGAGTTGATACTTTGCATGTTGCTAGATATCGGTCTGAAGTTTTACGCAGTACCATCATGACCCACCCTGGGTGACCTTGAGGTCAAGGTCACGGACTTAGAAATTTTGTGTTTAAGTTTTTGGTTAAAGTTTTTTAAAAGTCTATATCTCTTGACCATATTGATGGATTGAGTTGATACTTTGCATGTTGCTAGATATTGGTCTGAAGTTTTACGCAGTACCATCATGACCCACCCTGGGTGACCTTGAGGTCAAGGTCACGGACTTAGAAATTTTGTGTTTAAGTTTTTGGTTAATGTTTTTGTAAGTCTATATCTCTTGACCATATTGATGAATTGAGATGATACTTTGCATGTTGCTAGATATTGGTCTGAAGTTTTACGCAGTACCATCATGACCCACCTGAGTGACCTTGAGGTCAAGGTCATGGGTCATAGATTTTAACAGATGTAGTGGCAAAGCACAAGTCAGGCGAGCTACGCTGTCCTGTGACAGCTCTTATTAGTGGAGCATGGTGGCCTGGTGGTAAAGCATTGGGCTCCGAATCAAGAGATTCAATCCCAACACAGGGCACCATATTGTGTCCTTGAGCAAGACACATTCTCCCCACAGTACTAGTTAATACCTAGGAAGTGTTGGCTCCGTCCCAACATGACTGAAACATTGTTGACTTGTGGTAAACCTCAATACAAACAAACTAAACCATTTAGAAATGTAGAAATAAGCTGGCATAGTGACATGAATAACGTGTTGAGCAAAGTATTTAATATGCATTGCCACAGCTCTATGCTGCTGAGAAATAACAGTCAAGAGGTGGGCAACAGATATTTATGGGTTGTTTGTGTCAAATAAGAAACTGTCAGAGTTAAAAATCACATTTCTTGGTGATGTCTGTGCCTTTAATTTTAGGCTTTACAAGAAACCAAGGACAGAGTAGAAAAGACAGTATATCTGTTTGGTTATTATTACGATAAAGATACTCTGAAGCTAGAGAAAGGTGGAGAGAAAACAATGGTATGATCAATTATTTTAATTCTTTTAAGTATGTGCTCTTTTACTTGCACTATTGTAAAATAACAATGTCAGGGACAGTTTGGTATCCTGTCTATTGGCTATGTCATCAATGGAATGTAAATTGAATTAAGGCAGCCCAAATTCAGCTTATAGTTGTAAGATGTTCCATTTTCGCACTGTCATAGCTGTGACCTTGATTTTATTTGAAATATTTTGGAGTGCAGTTGTCTTGATGAGTAGTAAAATCTTGATAAAATAAGATTGAAAAATAACTCCTGTTCCAAGTCTATACTGTGCAGCATACATGTATATCAATTCTAATAGAAAGCACATTTTGGATGTCATGATATCCTAATTTAGGGTAAAAGTCCCATATAATGGAGGCAGCGTCCCAACATGATCATAGCTGTTGACTGGACATAAAGCATTAATTCAAGCAAACAAACAAACTTTGTGGATTTAATGCTTATGTATTTCTACTTGAGAAAGATTCAAGAAAATAAATCCTTATCTTTTCCATTTAAGGAGTGTAAAATTGGGAAGACAGCGGCTAAACATATTTCCCATTACCACCAGCTCTGCCATTTCAAGTATAATCTGTATGACAGGTGTAAAGCAAAGGTAGTGGTGATACTATTTAATTTGAGCCATGTTATGAGAAAACTAGATTTTTGCCTATGCGAAAACAAAGACGCAGATCAGCTGTGCAGTAACTGCACAGCTGATCAGCGCCTTTGTTTTCGCTGCAGAGATAGAATCTCTCCTCTGGTTAAAGTTAAAATTTCAAGCTTCTAGCCTTTTTCTGTGACTGTAAAGGCAGGTTTATGTTGGACATGGTCGGACACCCTGAAGACTGGTTTTCTTGCATCATGGCTCATTTATGTTAGCTTTGTCAAGAGAAAACTTGTCTTTGTTGTATTGATCAGGTTTAACACAAACCAACCTGAAGTAACAAAAGAAGGCTAGATGCTTGAAATTGTATAAAGCTATTTACAGTACAGTCAGCGTGATGTTTATATCTCTCACGCTTACGAACATGGAATTTCGCATGTCACGTGACTTTTTTCCGCGGATTTTGCGTGGAATAAGCGTGGATTTTGCGTGAGTTTTGCGAGGAAGTAGCGTGAGGTTTGCGTGGAATTAGGAGATGAAACGTGGAACTGCTTAACTGTAGCGTGAAACGAAACGTGGAAAGGATTAAGAGAGTTGCGTGAGATATCTACAGTCCCACGCTCGCTCACGCTTCCCACGTTCGTTTGACGCTCAGGAAAAAGGGACATGAAAAAAGTACTATTTTTCATTTTTTATATATTTATGTATATGTCTCTTGTCAACCAAAATAAAAGCAGTGAAGTTATTTGCACCGCTGAAAGTCTGGAACTTTGCCGCGTACAGATATGTACATGTACTAATCAGTATGGTGTGTTACATTTCCGAAACAAAGAAGACACGCGTGTTTGTATTTTCTATATTTTCTTTTGTTTTCGTTTTTTTTTAACTTATTGTTTTTTCTAAAGTTTCAAATGTCAAAGATATCAGTTATCACACAAACTGAATTGTGTGTTTGTTTGATTAGGATAATTCATAACTTTATGCACCAAATTAGAGTTGTTAATTATAACTTAGAGACTATGTCGCTTATTAATCCTGTGTAAAGGAATACCTTGATTTTGTTGACTTTGGTAAATGCTTGAAAGATAAAACAATAGGTTAAAGGGAATCAGATTTCTTGCAGGGGCATTATACCGACTCTTAAAATGAAATTAAGATGAATTAATTGCATGTAAATTTAATTGTAACGTGCATCGTAATTTATGATTAAATGATACATGTACATGTAGCAAGGTGCTTGAACCGTATTACATGTAGGCCGAGCTTTGATTGACGTTAGGCATCTTAGAGAATACGAAAGACGCATTTATTTGAGAGATGTTCTGCAAAACAACAAACCGGGGTGCTCATCTTTTCTTATTTCAAAAGTTTCAGATATAAATGTACAATGTTCTGCATCTAAAACCGCGGCAGTCAAAAATGCACCACGCTGCTAAATAATATTTAAACGTGCAAATTTTCTCATCACTTAAACTACGATGATAATTGAATCAACACTGAATAACGTATTGCTCAGACTGAAACTCGTGTATTTACGTGCAGCCGCTTTGTTGTACAAGTGTAACTATCATTCGGTCTTTGTACAGGTTTGCCGTCATTATACTTAGTTGCCGACGTCGAACTTAGGATAAATAAATTAAATATATATTATATATTTAATTTGGTCATAAAACTTTAATAAATTTTACCCTTTTGAACAAGACGAAACGATAATCCTTTTTTCGCATGTCTTTTAATCCTTTCCACGCTTCTTTTCCTTAATGAACGTGGAAAGCGTGAGCAAGCGTGGAACTGCTTATATCTCACGCAACTCACACGCTTCTTGCGAGGAATGAACGTGGACATAGCGTGGAACAAGCGTGGATTTTGCGAGGAATGAGCGAGGGTTTTGGGTGGGTTTTGCGTGGAACTTAATCCTTTTTTCTTTCGTGCGTGAGCGCGAAGGATATAAACATCACGCTGACTGTACTGTATGTAATGTTCACAGTTTTATCTTGCATTAAATTTATATTGCCGCACTGTGTTGTGTCCATGAGCAAGGCACATTGCCTCTCCAGAGTACTAGTTAAGACCCAGGAAGCAAAAAAAAAATAAACTTTGAGACAAAAGATCATTTGCATATACTTTATTTTGTACAAAACATTGTTTGGATCAGTAGTTTGTCCCGTTTATATTGAAAGAAACCCGAGATTTCCCCTCTTCTATGGTATATTTCTTCCAAGAAGTTTTGGTCAAAAAACTATATTCTATATTGACTTACACTATATATGATTATAATTATATATAGGACTTCAAGCGCCTGTGGTTCTGCTTGCGGGTGTGCCAGGTGGTTTTTCTTTGGGTTCTCCCGTTTTCGCCCACCTACTGATTGGCCCGTCTCATATGAGCTGAAATAATCTTGAAAGGGATGTAAAACTGAATTTAAAAAAAAAAAAAAAAAAAAAATACCGGAAATCCGGGAGGCTTGCACGGGAATAGTGTCAGGTCAGGACAACTTCATGTCCTGATGGACAGAAATCATTAATGAAGCAAAACAAAATTGTTGTTTCATTTCTATTATAGATCAAACAGCTTCAGGAGTCCAGGCAAGGCGTTCCATCAGTGGAGGAAATCATGAATGCATGTCTTCATGATAGGGCCTGGGTGTGTCAGGTAGGCTGTATGTTTTACCCAATGTGATTAATGTAAGGGTTTATTTACTGCTTTGTTAAAATGTGGGCTGTACCAGCCTACCAGGAGGACCTGAGTTTGAACCTCACTGTCCATTACGAAAACACATGCAATTTACAGAATTTTTTTATGCCCCCAACTCCCCCAACTTCGAAGAAGTTGAGGGGGCATATTGGTTTGGGTCTGTCCGTGCGTGGTGTGAGTCTGTCTGTGATGCGTGAGTAACGCTTAGCACTCGGTCAGGAACCGTTAGAGCTAGGATCTTGAAATTTGGTATGTAGTTTGTATATGAAAATTAAAAGGACCCGTATTTTTTCTTTCAGGTAAATTCAGGGGGCTAGGGGCCCATTCTGTGAGAGTTATTTCAAGTTTTATTGTTTGAAGTTTTATTATGCCCCCAACTTCGAAGAAGTTGAGAGGGCATATTGGTTTGGGTCTGTCCGTGCAGTCAGTCAGTCTGTCAGTCAGTCTGTCTGTGATGCGTGAGCACTCGGTCAGGAACCGTTAGAGCTAGGATCTTGAAATTTGGTATGTAGTTTGTATATGAAAATTAAGAGGACCCATATTTTTTCTTTCAGATAAATTCAAGGGGCTAGGGGCCCATTCTGTGAGAGTTAGTTCCCTTTTTAATTCTTGATAAAGTGAATAGATAGTGGCTACCTTGTGTGCACAACTCCTCCTACAGTTTTATTTCGATTCTCTTGAAACTTTACAGATGTTGTGACCATGCTTTGAAGATATGCATGTGGTTTGGATATAATCCTCAGATCAATTTTTGTCACTTTTTTCGCGAATTGAACTTAGCCATTTTTCGGGCATTTTCACAATGAAAGTGAATGGGCAGTGGGTACCTTGTTGTTAACTACAGTGAGGATCTAACTTCCGTAGTTTTAGTTATTTTAATAATAGTAATGAGAGCATCTAAACTGTGACAGTAAAACAGTAAAAGCAAAGCAATGTCATGACGTCGTAACTATGACAATCATGACGTCATAACTAGAATGTAGCAATAACAATAACTCTATCAATAATTCAGTGTAAGTACACAAGTTATTTCCCTTGGATAATGCTGTTGTGAAGACAATGTTTATACTTTAACATTAATTATATTTTCTTTTTTTTTTGTCTCTCTCTCCTGTTAGTTTTGGAACTTTAGTAAGTAGATAGATAGATAAAATAAATTGAAAATTATGCACTGAAATAAAACTGAATTAAAATTTGCTGACTCAAAACTCCGAAAATGCAATATACATGTTCTTATTTATAATCTCATTATGGCCATTCATTATTCAAGGGAAATTATTTCAAAATTGCCAATAAATTTTCGAAATGGGAATTTTAAATGTTTAACAATTCAGTAGCAAAGTATTTGCTTACATGTCCTGGCTCAAACAAATTACAACACAATATGTTCATCACTAATAGACGTTTCACAAACTGCTTCATCAATTTCTGTATTGTGTGGGCACTCGGCAACGAAATGTCTGTATGACCCACAACACCTAC
The DNA here is from genome assembly GCA_964017185.1 of Rugalucina vietnamica. NCBI lineage: Eukaryota > Metazoa > Mollusca > Bivalvia > Lucinida > Lucinidae > Rugalucina > Rugalucina vietnamica. The sequence goes on along the minus strand of OZ024871.1, from coordinate 42,762,427 downwards.
ATGTGAGAACCTTTCCATCTGGTCCTACAGGGTTCAATTTCTTACTGCATGTTTGTTCATACGCTTGTCTGTGACCTCTTTGTTGGTTGCTCTTATCCTTTCTCCATCTTCCTGTTTTTCCTCCGAAGCGCTTAATGTAACCTGCTGCTGCCAATGCTTCCTCTTGCTGTGCTAGGAATGTCGGTTCCAGTTTTATTGCTGAGGTTGAACTAGCTTGTCCCTCAGCAACACTCCCCTTGAATTTCTGCAGTGAACTTTTAGCAGCGTCATACAGTGATTTCTTGTCTGCATAATTCATGCCTGTCAGGACATGCATTCTTTCTTCTGTACTTATATTTGCTCTCTTGAGTAGCTTGAATGCCAGTATTTCAGGTGGCAGTGTCATCTTTAATTTTTCTATTTTTCTGTACCTCGCATCAAATGTAGCTATATACTCAGAAACGCTCATTTCTGGATTTCTCTTAAAGTCCTCAAACTCTTCAAATTTCTCTAAACCCGCAAGATCATCCTTTTTAAGGTGCTTATCAAAAAACGCAATCAATGTGTCCAATCCATCTTCCTCCTTTAAGTTGTCAATACAGATCTGGTGAAAAACCTTCTCCCGTATCTGTGTTGTATCATTTTCTGGAAGTGACAAGGCGATGGCTATTCCCTGTTTTTCTTTACTCAATTCTGTCACCTCTCTCCACGCTAACAACTCTTGTCTGTACAGCTCATATGTTTTTGAGCTTAAACGGGGTGGATCAATTCTCATTGCCATCTCAGGCTGATAAACTGTTAAGTCTTGTACCCAGGTCAGCTATCCACCAGTTGACTATCCTCAGATAATTTGAAGCACTAATGTTCACTCACAACCCTTAGATTGTAAATACTGCCCGCAGACAGAAATAAATTTAACTATCAACGCTATATGAAACTGTCCTCAAACAGTTTTGTTCTCCTTTATATCCCCCACACTGAGGATATACTACTGCCCGCAAACAGTAGAACGCAAATTTCCAACAGAATATTCTGCCCTCAGACAGCTGAACGCCAGTTATCAACACCAAGAATATACTGCCCGCAGACAGTAATTTAACACTAGTATTATTTCCCACACTGAAAATATATTGCCCTCAGACAATATAACTTTTTTTTTTATGAAAACAGTTACTTTTTTTATGTTCCCTCTGGTTGTGATTTTCTCTCCTCCTTGGTTTTCCTTTTTTTTCTGTCTCTCTTTTAGTCCATTTATTCTTTTCTTCTAACTCCTGCTAATTTATTGTTCCTGGCCCCATGTAGTTTTCTTTTCTCTGTTTAGTAACCTCGCACTGCTACCATTTGTTAACTACAGTGAGGATCTAACTTCCGTAGTTTTAGTTATTTTAATAATAGTAATGAGAGCATCTAAACTGTGACAGTAAAACAGTAAAAGCAAAGCAATGTCATGACGTCGTAACTATGACAATCATGACGTCATAGCTAGAATGTAGCAATAACAATAACTCTATCAATAATTCAGTGTAAGTACACAAGTTATTTCCCTTGGATAATGCTATTGTGAAGACAATGTTTATACTTTAACACTTGTGTGCGCAACTCCTCCTACAGTTTCATGCCAATTCATTTAAAACTTTACATGTGTTATGGGCATGGTCTGAAGATATGCATGTGGTTTGGATATAATCCTTGGATTATTTTTTGTCATTTTTTTCACGATTTGAACTTAGTCAATTTTTCGGGCATTTTAGTGAATGGATAGAGGGTACCTTGTGTGGGCAACTCCTCCTACAATTTAATACCGATACTTTTGAAACTTTGCAGACATTGTGACCATGCTTTGAAGATATGCATGTGGTTGGGATATACTCCTCAGATTAATTTTTGTCACCTTTTTTTACAATTTTAACTTAGTCATTTTTTGGACATTTTTACATCTTGAAAGTGACTTACCAGTTGGGGGCATAGTGTTTCATAAACACATTTTCTAGTTCCGATTTTCTTGAAACTTTACAGATGTTGTGACCATGCTTTGAAGATATGCATGTGGTTTGGATATAATCCTCAGATTAATTTTTGTCACTTTTTTCGCAATTTGAACTTAGCCATTTGTCGCACATTTTCACAATGAAAGTGAATGGGCAGTGGGTACCTTGTGTGCGCAACTCCTACAGTTTCATGCCAATTCATTTAAAACTTTACATGTGTTATGGGCATGGTCTGAAGATATGCATGTGGTTTGGATATAATTCTTGGATTATTTTTTTGTCATTTTTTCACAATTTGAACTTAGTCATTTTTTCGGGCATTTTAGTGAATGGATAGAGGGTACCTTGTGTGCGCAACTCCTCCTACAATTTAATACCGATACTTTTGAAACTTTGCAGACATTGTGACTGTGCTTTGAAGATATGCATGTGGTTGGGATATACTCTTCAGATTAATTTTTGTCACTTTTTTTTTACAATTTTAACTTAGTCATTTTTTGGACATTTTTACATCTTGAAAGTGACTTACCAGTTGGGGGCATAGTGTTTCATAAACATATTTTGTAGTTTGTTGTAAAAATGAAAAGTTTCAGTTGAAAAAAAAATTATATATTTCTAATGTTTGCTCAAAGCATAAATTGTGTGTACATGTTAGAACCGCCTCGCGGAGGCCAGTCTAAGGAGTACCCACAATCTATGTTTTGGAGTAAAAATAAGAAAAATAGGTATCCCTCTGCATACCCCAGTTTTGTTATAAAAAAGTGGGTTATAAGGGGGTATACATTATACGGACATACCTTCGTGATGCTTAAATGGGCCGTGTCCTTGAGCAAGAAGCTAACTCTCCATCGTAGTGGCTAATACCCAGAGGAAGCAGCAGCTGTCCTGACATAACTGAAAGTATTTTGATTGGGACATTAAACCACAAAACTAAACTTGATTTTCATCTGAATTTTTAATCTATGTGAGATTATGCGTTTTTCTTTCTTGAAAATACTTTTTCTGTTTGCAGAATTTCACAGACCTGTTGGAGTTAGTAGAGCAGTGAGCTGTGTCAGAGTAGAAAGATCTGTATTACATTTAAATAATTCCTAAACATAAAATGCATCTATGAAAGTCGCTACAAGTTTTACGATTTTCAATAAAATAACAGTTTTCTATTATTTTTTCATCTCATTTGTCCTCAGAACATGGATTGTTCTTTTTTACCTGTAATATTTTGTTCTGTCTTAAAGAGATCTATATTGCAAGATTTAAACACTTTGTATCAAAACTGGGCAAGGTAGAGTGGGTAGTACATGTACATGTATGTTTCATCATCATGAAGAACTGGACCAGAGATTGCTTCCACAGTAATTTGGTCATGAAAATATTTCTGCATCCATTCATCCTATTCTGCTACTTTATGAGAACCTTTAATGGCAAAAGAACCGGCTCCAAGTCCTGGTCCCGAGGTTATAAAACATTTTTCATGTTCAACTCAGCATAGAAATTTCAATTGCTCTTAACTACTAAAAAAGCCAAAATCAGTCGAAAATTCTGGCATAAATCCCATAAGACAGTAATTTATCCTGCTGATAAACGTTAAAATGCCAACAATTGTCATTATCGCACCTGCTTATAGCAGGGTGCGATATAGGAGTTCAAATTTCCGTCCGTCCGTCCGTTCGTTCGTTCGTCCGTGCGTTCGTTCGTCCGTTCGTCCGTCAACATTTACGTCGAAGTTTAGTTTTCTCGACTTCAGAGATAGCTGCGAGTCTGAAACCTTGCATAGTAATTGTCCCTGACATACCCTTCAAGCACGCACCTTAACCCGGTGCCCTTGACCTATATTTCACGGTCCACTGACTTTGAAAATTTTTACGTCGAAGTTTTGTCAACATTTACGTCAAAGTTTGGTTTTCTCGCCATCAGAGATAGCTGCGAGTCTGAAACCTTGCATAGTAATTGTCCTTGACATACCCTTCAAGCACGCACCTTAACCCAGTGGCCTTGACCTTCACGGTCCACTGACTTTGAAAATTTTTACGTCGAAGTTTGGTTTTCTCACCATCGGAGATAGCTGCGAGTCTGAAACCTTGCATAGTAATTGTCCTTGACATACCCTTCAAGCACGCACCTTGACCCGGTTCCCTTGACCTATATTTCACGGTCCACTGACTTTGAAAATTTTTACTTCGAAGTTTGGTTTTCTCGCCATCAGAGATAGCTGCAAGTCTGAAACCTTGCATAGTAATTGTCCTTGACATACCCTTCAAGCACGCACCTTAACCCGGTGCCCTTGACCTATATTTCATGGTCCACTGACTTTGAAAATTTTTACGTCGAAGTTTGGTTTTCTCGACATCAGAGATAGCTGCGAGTCTGAAACCTTGCATAGTAATTGTCCTTGACATGCCCTTCAAGCACGCACCTTGACCCGGTGCCCTTGAACTATATTTCACGGTGTATTGACTTTGCCCGATGCAGGTGCGATATCGACCTCCGCGGAGTTCTTGTTTTAACATTTATCAGCAGGATAAATTTTAGTCTCAACTGAACTGAGCATGAAAAGTGTTTTATAACCTCGGCAGCTGGAAAGCTGCTGCTCTGTGGGAGCCTCTCACAGAAGCACTTGTGGCTAGGATTCCTGACATGACCTAAGATGTTTACAAAGGATTTAAAGCACTAAAACTGAATCTAGTCATGCTACTGATGTCTATCATATACCACTGTTCTAGTCAGTTTAATAATGTCGGAATGAGAAAGCCATTTTATCATAATTGCTAATATATTGTATCATTCATTGCCTGAAAATACGTATGAATGCTTTGTCAATGTTATGGTTCTGAACATTGACCATTACGAAAACAAGCCCATGTAATATATAGATTTTTCTGAATTATAAAGATTGAACATTTTCAGCAGAAAATCTTGATTTTTTTTTTCTTATTTTTGCTCAAAACATAGATTGTGGGTAAACTATAGAACCGCCTTACCGAGGCCGGTAAGGCGGTTCTACCGAGTACCCGTAATCTTTGTTTTGGAGCAAAAATAAGAAAAATAGGTATACCCCTGCATACCCTAGTTTTGCTATATGAAAGTGGGGTTCAATGGGGTATACATTACATAGGCCTGCTATCCTGATGAATCACTACCAACCGGCTCATTCTCATGATTCCAATTTGTTCCTTTTATTTTGGTGAGAGATTTATGGGGAAAACATTTGGAACTAGTGTTGTTTGTTAAGATAAATGTTAATTATATTCTTTTCTATTATTCTAGTCATTTATTTAAATACTGTACTGTTCTTATTAGGGCACATGCTCCAATTAGCGCACACCCAGGACTTTTCTGAAAAACCAGAGCATACGCGAGCACTGAGGCAGCACCAGTTTTGCCACAGGTTTACCATATTAGGTGTTTTTAACTGGGTCTTAAATGACATAAAATATTTGACAAATGTTTGAATACTTAAATTGTGATTACTACTCAAATTTTGGACACGTAGTGTGTGCTAATTAGTAGTGTGTGCTAATTAGAACGAAGAATTATTGGATTTTTGGAGACAACTAAGAAAAATTAAGCCCACAGTTTGCTATTTAAATATAACAAATACAGTAGTAAGCAATTAGTTACAGCCATTTATCATAGCTCATTGCTAATATCAAAATAATATTATAATAAATTATTAGCTCACCTGAGCCGAAGGCTCACAGGTGAGCTTATAGTATACCCATGCTCCGGCGTCCGTCCGTCCGTCGTCCACCATTTTCAAAGATCTTCTTCTCTGAAACCGTTTGGCCAATCAAAGCCAAATTTTATATGAAGCATCTATAGGAAGGGGGAATCAATGTGTATATAAGAAATCCAGGTCACATGACCAAGATGGCCGCCATGCCCATATATGGTAAAAACCCTTCAAAAATCTTCTTCTCCAGAACAAGTGGACCGATTTTAACAAAACTTGGCAAGAAGCATTGATGGCCCAAGCACTACAATGTGTATATAAATCATGACCTTGGGATGACCTTGACCTATTTTACGGCAAGGTCAACATAGGTAGCCAATGCATTTATAAATGGGGAAAACTTTTGAAATGTCATTTAAAGTGAAAGTCTTGCAGGAAATGGGCAGTAGGACTGAATATTAATGATTCTGAAAAAAATTGACCCCAGGGGCTCATGTGCCCCCACCCTGGGGCAATATACATGTATATCGCCATAATATTCAAATGTCTTCTCCTCTGAAACCGCTTGGCCAGTCAAAGCCAAATTTTATGTGAAGCATCTATAGACTGGGGGAATCAATGTGTATATAAATAATTTAGGTCACATGACCAAGATGGCTGCCATGCCCATATATGGTAAAAACCCTTAAAAAATCTTCTTCTCCGGAAGTGGTGGACCGTTTTCAAAGAAACTTAGCATGAAGCATCAATGGCTCAAGCACTTCAATGTGTATATAAATCATGACCCAGTGATGACCTGGACCTATTTTACGGCAAGGTCAACATAGGTTGCCAATGCATTTGAATGGGGAAAACTTTTAAAAATGTCATTTTAAGTGAAAGTCTTGCAGAAAATGGGCAGTAGGACTGAATATTAATGATTCTGAAAAAAAATTGCACCCCAGGGGCTCATATGCCCCACCCCGGGGCAATATACATGTATATTACCATAATATTCAAACATCATCTCCTCTGAAACCGCTTGGCCAATCAAAGCCAAATTTTATGTGAAGCATCAATAGGAAGGGGTTACCAATGTGTATATAAATAATCAAGGTCACATGACCAAGATGGCCGCCATGCCCATATATGGTAAAAACCCTTCAGAAATCTTCTCCGGAACCGGTGGAGTGATTTCAACGAAACTTGGCATGGAGCATCGGTGGCTCAAGTTCTACAATGTATATATAAATCATGACCCTGTGATGACCTTGACCTTTTTTATGGCAAGGTCAACATAGGTCGCCAATGCATTTGAATGGGGAAAACTTTTAAAAAGTCATTTGAGGTGAAAATCTTGCAGGAAATGGGTAGTAGGACTGAATATTAATGATTCTAAAAAACAAATGGACCCAAGGGCTCATATGCCCCCACCCCGAGGCAATATACATGTACATGTATATTACCATGATATTCAAACATCTTCTCCTCTGAAACCACTTGGCCAATCAAAGCCAAATTTTATGTGAAGCATCTATAGGATGGGGGAACCAATTGTATATATAAATAATCCAGGTCACATGACCAAGATGGCCGCCATGCCCATATGTGGTAAAACCCTTCAAAAATCTTCTTCTCTGGAACCGGCAGACTGATTTCAACGAAACTTGGCATGAAACATCAATGGCTAAAGTACTACAATGTATATGTAAATCATGACCCTGTGATAACCTTACGCTGTTTTACGACAAGGTCAACATAGGTCGCCTATGCCTTTGAATGGGAATAACTGTTATTTGTTGTTTGAAGGGAAAGACTTGCAGGAAATTGGCAAATGGACAGGATATTGATTATTATGAAAAAAAATGGACACCAGGGAATCGTCTGCCCCTTTACTGGGGCTTTTTTCCATAATATATGCAAACATGTTTATTTGTATATACAACAGATCTCAGGTGAGCGTTTACAGGACCATTGGTCCTCTGGTATTAAAAGGGTAATTAAAGTCACTGTAAGTTTTATGGTTTTCAGAGTTTACTATTTGCTTGGCAGTAATGTTTTTCACTTCATTTCTCCCACAGAATGTGGGGAAAGGAGCCCTTCCATTACACTGGTACAACTTGTGCTTTTAACCTATGGTCTAGAAAGTTTGTATGAGAATTACTGTTTTACAATCTTGTTTTACCTCAAAACATTGATTTTGGATTTAGAATCACGATCAAATTAGCTCACCTGAGCCGTTAGGCTCACAAGGTGAGCTTATAGGATGGCCATGATCAGGCGTCCGTTCGTCGTCCGTCCGTCTGTCCGTCTGTCCACAATTTCAAAGATCTTCTTCTCTGAAACCGCTTGGCCAATCAAAGCCAAATTTTATATGAAGCATCTATAGAAATAGTGAGGGTCGAGATGTAATCCCGTGCGATTTGTTTGCTAAAATTGTTTTTTTTGCTTGAATCAATTGATTTGGGTGTACTATGCACGAAAATGATGGGGTTCAATTTTTCCAAGCCCCACATCCAAAACTGGGCTCCCATTTACTAAAATTAGCCGTTAAGCCCATTTTAGAACAAAATGTTTCATGACATTTCGCATATTTAACTAATCGTGAAGTGCTTAGTGCCAAAAATACGTGATTTAAGGGTGCCAAGTCCATTTTTAATACTTGTATTGTGATAGAAATATCCTGAAGCCCATACTTGGGCTCTTTATTTCCATGGCGGAGCCCAAAATGGTGATTTTTGCCGCTGACTTTAATAGATTCGTCTGAATTTGTATTTGTGTGAATATTGGGTAAACATAAATGGCCATTAGATAAAATATGTTTCCTAACAACATAGCAGAGCTTTTGGGCTTCACCCATAGAGCCCAATTCAAATGAAGTGCTCTCTAAGTGATGAATGTCCATATATTGGCATTTTTTAAAGAAATCTGTTCGACTACGCCAATGTCAACATGTACCCTAATTTTGAATTGTCAAAAAGGTTATAGATCCAAGTGTGGATTCTTCATTGAGCCCAGCTACACATACACCCATAAGAGCCCAAATATGGGCATGCAAATGCCCAAAATGCATACGGAATTGCATTGTTGTGTGCGTGTTTCTGCCATTCATTTGTCTTGCCGCATTTACTGTGATCTCTTTCACGTGCCACTATTGTGTTTGGGGAGGGCATGTACATACTATACATTTTCTAATTAAAAGCAAACAGCATTATCATCCTTCTATGTATATTTTTCAGCGATTCCATTTGCTTTTGGGCGAACTTTCGCTCACCAAAACCACCTTTCAGGCGTTCAGCTCTATAGGTTAACCGAACGAGCGCTTAATCTGTAATAAATACAATGTACGCAAATACGTCATTAAATTATTTGAAACTTTTATTTCTCTGTCTGTATCAAACGCAGACACAGAACACACGTGTTCAAAATGTCGGAGACTAAATTGTGTATAATTTGCAATGAGGGCTCAACTCCATCGTCCAAGAAACTGATCAGCAGTTCTGAAATGATTGCGGATTTAGTAACATGTTGTAATGAGCGGCTATCTCTTGGCGAACTCGAAATCAAACCGCTCTGTGATCGCCTGAACAGTCTTAGTGAAAGTGAAAAGAGCTCTGTCTATTATCATAGCGAATGTAGGAAGCCTTTAGTGAATAAAGTGAATATTGAGCGGCTGCGAAAATATAAGACTTCCAGATCTGACTCTCCTGTTGCTAGTAGTTCTCTGCACAAGCGTAGAAGACCCTCAACTTCTGGTGACACCCCCCGACCAAAAAGAACAAAAACAGTCCCCAAAGCTCAAATTTGCATGTTCTCATCCTGTAGTTTTTGTCCAACGGACAAAAATGAACCCCTCCATCGCGTGGAATCTGACAGTATGGGCAAAAACTTAATTGACATCAAACAGAACACGGTGAATGATCAAGTAAGGACTTGCTTGTCTGAGTTACTGGACGCTGGGGATGCCTCTGCCCTAGAAAAGTGGTATCACAGAACATGTTTACGCTCAGCACAGCGTACCATTAGCAAAGAAAGTTATAGTGACACCCAGCTTATTCGGTCTATATGTGACGAAGAGTTACTTATATCCATCCAAACAACTCTCACTGGTGATGATGTTACATTAAGCATGTCTGAGATCAATGAAGAATATTTATCACTTTTAAAGTGGCACCAAGTTTGCCTTACAGAGTCAGAAAATTACAAAAAACACCTGAAAAACCTTATATCTGAACGACTGCCAAATGTTCAGTTCATCAAATCTGTCCGAAAGAATGAGCCTGAAAGTATAGTACTACCTACTGCTGTCAGCAAAGCAATGGAAATCAGGGCGTCCTTACTTGATAATGAAGATAAAATTTCACAATTACAGAGTACGGCAAATATGTTTAGAAATGAAATGATGGAGTATAGAAATTGGTCTTTCAATGGTAATTTTGAAGATTTCAAAAACCCGCCGTTACTTCAGTTCTTTCTGACGTATCTTTTGTTCGGGCGTCATGTGCACAGAGTTTCTGAAACGCGAAATGAAGAAGTTGACAAAATAGTTGACCTTTCATGTCAGCTTTTGATCCAGAACAGTCGCACAGATCGCCAGGTAAAACACAAACCAAAGAAAGATGATGTATTCCTTCAGACCTTACAAACACCCCTCTCTGTAGGTCTACCACTCGCTGTCCATGCACGTGTGCGTGAGAGGAATCTTGTCAACAACCTTTCAGATGTTTACGTTGGAAGCGACTACAGAAAGATCATTGACATTGAGAAACGCGTTGAGCAAGCTGTCCTCGGCCGGATGATTGAGACAGGAGGTTATTGCCTACCCGACTTTGTCAAAAAGGGGGTGAATATATGGTTTGCAGTTGACAACATCGATCTTCTCGAAGACACTCAAAATGGGCAGAATACATTTCATGGCACTGTTATTGTCATCAACCAAAGCAATGTTGATGGAGAGCCTGTAAATCAACCCCTTGTCATTCCAGAAAAACTCAAATCTGATTCACGGTTGGCCTTTGACGTAAAATATCTACCTGAATTGGAAGTTACGAAAGCAAAGCCTATACGCTTTGAAAGTTATCAGCTAGGAAAGCGAAAGCAGTTAGTGTCAAAAGACTACACCCATTGTTGGGCCCTTGCGTCCTTCCTAGCTACGCATGAAGACAGCAAAAACACAGATGATGCAAATGTGCAGACTGTTGAGCAGCAAGGCTTATCTGAGGATCAAGACATTCAAAGTATTGATACTTCGGAAATTGAGTCTCCTGACAACCAAGGCGCACAATCATTAGACAAATCTATCATATCAGTGTCGGTAAAAACAGATGAAAGAAAAAGGTTAGCAAAGAAAGACGTCATGCCCACTTGGGCCGCAACTCGTTCCCTGCTGCTTTCAAATACGCACGAAAGTATCACTCGAACAAATACTGAAGTAATTGCCCCTCTGTTCAAGACTTCTCCCACTGACATAACAACTCTGTATACTGTTCTGATGCTGACACAGGGCGTCTCGGCAGTTGTTGTTGGCCCTGAAAGGAAAACAATCATAACACTCGACCTTGATCTTTATAGCCGTGCTCTTCAAATTCAGCAGACAGTTGGAAACACCAACTGGGTCCTGCGAGCAGGTGTTCTGCACATCGTGTTTGCTGCTCTACATGCACTTGGTAAAACACTAGATGGCAGTGGCATTGATACATGTGCTGTCGAAAGTGGTACTTTTACATCGGCAGCGCTACGGGGAATTTATGGGGGCAAAGCATACAAACGAGGAATAGAATATCACATCACAACATGCCTTGCAATCCTAATGATGCTCTTTGATGCAAACGCAAAAGAGCCCTTGCCAGACTTACTCCGGACCCATTGTGACTCTCTTCGAAAGGCCCTTCACGAGCGAAGTCCGGATGCCAATGTCATCTTTGAAAATATTCAGACTTGGTACACAGAAAACATTAAGCTAAATGAAAGAGAAAATGCTGGGGAACAGGCTCAGTTCATGCTAGAATATCTTGAACAGGTCGATAGCCTTTTGTGCCTCATCAGCGCCTGCCGCTCAGGAGACTGGGAAGGTTACCTTGCTGCATTAGAAAATATCATCAAGTACTTTTTTGCTCGCGATCTCTTGAACTATGCTCGCTTAATGCCTGTACATCTTGCTCAAATGAATGCGCTTGAAAAAGATGACCCTACTACATGGGAGGCTCTTAAGTCAGGAGACTTCGTGGTTGCCAAGTCTGATGCACCATTCACACGTTTGTTTACCGACCAGACACTGGAGCAAGAAATCAAGATGCTAAAGCGTCATGGGGGCATAGTAGGGCTGAGTCAAGATGACACTGCATTGGATAAGCTCGTTACTACCACGCCTCACCTCGCTCGTATAGTAAGGCAGTATCTGAACGGATTCCCTAGAACTGAAACGCCGTATGAACGAAGCGAGCACTATCAGCTTTTGGGAGAGATTTCTATAAGGACAAGAGAAAATGCAATAAAGCTTCGCCACTCGATAGAAACCCACTGTAAAGGGAATCCATTTACGGCTGGGTCACCATTGAAAAGTCTTGTCTCATCAGCCCTTGTCCCAAGTGATGCAAAGAACGATATTCTCAATTTTGCGGAGAAGGGTCAAGCACGTTTCCAAGACTTCATCAATGAACGATTGCTGTCTACATCGACTATTTCAGTCTGGGACCCGATGAAAAAGCTCAAGCTGAAGACATTTTCTAACTGGATGGAAAAAATCAAAGTCAGAACAGGCGACAAGGTTATCAAGCTTCGTGAAGAAAGGGAACTATTTGGAAGATTTCTCATCATACAAGGAAGTCGTCCAGAACTTGTTCCGAAGCTTGAGGATGCCATTGGTGAGTACGAGATGTCTGTAGTTCCACGATCGTTGTGTGCCATTGACGGGTCGCTCTATATTCCGACAGACAAAGCAAGTTTGATGCATGTAATTGAAGCTGCAAAGACTGAGTCACGTGTACCAGACCTACCTGAAACCACAGCTGTTGATTACAGAGATCGGGCCCTGGTTGTTGATGCCATGGCTGTGGTTCAGAGTATGAAGAAAAACCCAACCATGCGCACACTTGCTGACCTAAAGGAAACATTTGTGAAACGCATAGAGAACATGCTCAATGGTTTCAATGAAGGCCGGATAATATTTGATCGCTATCTTGATCAGTCGTTGAAAAACAAGACGCGACAAAAGAGGGCTGCAACTACCACTGAATATGAAATTCATTCTGAAATGAAACTCTCAATGCCTCTTAAAGAACTTCTCTCTTCATCCAAAACAAAGAGTAGTTTGACGGTATATCTGGCAGAAGGCTTGATCGCACATTTCCATGATAGTGCTACTTGCTCTGTGATTGTGGCTTACGACACCAGGATCAAAGGTCGAGAAGTAGAAGAAGTTCATACTCACGAAGAGGCTGATACACTTATACCCAATCAGGTTTTGGCGTCTGCAGCAAAACAGCCTTGTCGTGAGATATGTGTTTCATCACCGGACACAGACGTCTTCATTCTTCTGATTGATCTCGTCTCACGCGGCTTACTTGCACCTCAAACACGCCTGAAATTTTTAACTGGAAAGGGTAGAACATATAGGGAAATAGATGTAATCGAAAGAGTACGTGTTATTGGCGCTTGCAAATGTCAAGGTTTCGTGGGGCTTCATAACTTCTCTGGTGCGGATTGGGGTGGGAAATTCGTGGGCAAATCAAAGAAAACGTGGGTTGATGCCTACATGTCACTTAACGAAGACGACCCAGCCATTGACTGTTTTCGGAATCTCGGCTCATCAGTCATTCCTACTCAGCTTGATAATGGGGAGCTACCCCCGCAGCTTCAGGGTTTAGAACATTTTGTGTGCCGCGTATATTGTATGTCAGGACCTACTAACCTGCCGTCATTACGATGGGAAATGTTTCGGACACGGAACTTGGAAGGCGAGAGTTTACCTCCAACACGCGCAACCCTTCTCCCTCATATTACGCGTGCAAATTACATAGCCATGCGTGACAAATCCTACACAACAAACTGCCCAGTTCTCCCACCTATCGACAAAAGCGGATGGCTGGTAAAGGGAACTCTATACAAGCCAGTGATGTGCTTAGATGAGCCAGCTCCAAAAGCTGTTATTGAATTGACAAAGTGTGGCTGTAAAACTGGATGTGTTGGCTCGAGATGTAAGTGCTACAGTAACAAACTGCCTTGCACACCTCTTTGTAAATGCTATGCTACTGAATGTGCCAATCTCATCAAAGAGGAAATACGAGTTGGTGACATAGATAACGAAGATGACGAGTGAATCAGTAAAGGAGCAAGATTTTGTTGAGCAAGCATTTAGGTTAGGCACTTGCTCAGACCACTAATAAGTTTATTTTTGCTTACCCCTATGATTACCCAGGGTTGGTTTTGACGGGTTCATATGATAGTCTAGTAAATTTGCATGTTAAAACGTTCCAGGTATTAGAATAAGTTGTTTTTGTAACGTTTATACCATATTACGGAATTCTAACACATCATCCCCATTTTCCGCCTTTAATTACCCCACCCACTTCTTTATTATACGCATAGTAGGCTTCTCTCGCCAATAAGTAGCACATTCTCATTATTTAACACAATACAAGCTTCCAAAGAAGATATAAATTGTAGGATGCATGCCCAATGTAAAGTTTTTAAAGAATAAAGAGACGGATTAATGTTTGCAGGACTAAAATGGTATAAAATGGGCGTGGTCATCATTGAGAGCCCTTAAAATTGGGTCAAGGGCTGGAAAAAATTGAACCCCATAATTTTCCGATTGTTTAAGCCCTAAACTATCATTTAAAATAAAAAAATCAATTTTAGCACAAAAATCGCACGGGAGCTAAAATTTTTACATCTCGACCCTCACTAAAAGGGGGAACCAATGTATATATAAGAAATCCAGGTCACATGACCAAGATGGCCGCCATGCCTATATATGGTAAAAACCCTTCAAATATCTTCTTCTCCAGAACCGGTGGACTGATTTCAACGAAACTTGGCATGAAGCATTGATGGCTCAAGCACTACAATGTTTATATAAATCATGACCCTGTGATGACCTTGACCTATTTTACGGCAAGGTCAGCATAGGTCACCAATGCATTTGAATGGGGAAAACTTTTAAAATGTCATTTAAATTGAAAGTCTTGCAGACAATGGGCAGTAGGACCGAATATTAATGATTCTGAAAAAAATTGGACCCCAGGGGCTCATATGCCCCCACCCCGGGGCAATATACATGTATATTACCATAATATTCAAACATCATCTCCTCTGAAACCGCTTGGCCAATCAAAGCCAAATTTTATGTGAAAAGGTACAAGTAGGCAAAGATCAGGAAAAGGCGCAATCAGAAAAAGATTCCCACTCCAAAAACCGTGGTGGGAAAAAACCAAACCAACAATCAGGTACTTATACCATGAAACATATCGTAAGCCGAATGAGCAGCTATTTTCCCAATAGGTGGCCACTCAGTTACCTTAACTTAACTAAAAACATGAAAACACACATAAGGCGCCAACAGCACAAAAAATTTTTTCAAACACCAAGACATAAAACGAAAAGAACCACCACAGAAGTATCGACTTGGAACGATCAGTAACACAAAGTTACTGGCGGGCTTAAACCGGTTTTACATGGCCATAACCTCACCCTCAGCTTCTGCAGTGGTTCATAACATTTAGTTAGTTATTCGGTCCTCGAATAATAGCATCAATAGGAAGGGGTAATCAATGTGTATATAAATAATCCAGGTCACATGACCAAGATGGCCGCAATGCCTATATATGGTAAAAACCCTTCAAAAATCTTCTTCTCCAGAACCGGTGGATCGATTTTAAAGAAACTTGGCATGAAGCATCGATGGCTCAAGTACTACAATGTGTATATAAATCATGACCCTGTGATGACCTTGACCTTTTTTTACAGCAAGGTCAACATAGGTCGCCAATGCATTTGAATAGGGAAAACTTTTAAAATGTCATTTAAAGTGAAAGTCTTGCAGGAAAAGGACAGTAGGACTGAATATTAATGATTCTGAAAAAAATGGACCCCAGGGGCTCATCTGCCCCCACTCCGGGGCAATATACATGTATATTACCATAATATTCAAACATCTTCTCCTCTGAAACCGCTTGGCGAATCAAAGCCAAATTTTATGTGAAGCATCTATGGAATGGGGGAATTAATGTGTATATAAATTATCTAGTTCACATGACCAAGATGGCTGCCATGTCCATATAAGGTAAAAACCCTTCAAAAATCTTCTTCTCCGAATCTGGTGGACCGATTTCAAAGAAACTTGGCATGAAGCACTAATGGCTGAAGTACTACAATGTGTATATAAATTATTACCCTTTGGTGACTGTGACCTATTTTAGGACAAGGTCAACATAGGTCGCCAATGCATTGGAATGGGGAAAACTTTTAAAAAGTCATTTGAGGTGAAAATCTTGCAGGAAATAGGTAGTAGGACTAAATATTAATGATTCTGGAAAAAAATGGACCTAAGGGCTCATATGCCCACACCCACGGGGCAATATACATGTATATTACCATAATATTCAAACATCTTCTCCTCTAAAACCACTTGGCCAACTGAAGCCAAATTTTATGTGAATCATCTATAGGATGGGGAACCAATGTATATATTAATAATCTAGGTCACATGACCAATATGGCCGCCATGCCCATATATGGTAAAAACCCTTCAAATATCTTCTTTGAAACCAATACATTGACTGCAATGAAACTTGGCGTGAAGCATCCATGGCTATGGTACTACAGTGTATTTATAAATCATGACCCTGTGATGCCCTTGACCAAGTTTATGGCAAGGTCAACATGGGTTGCCCATGCATTTGAATGGGAAAAACTGTTAAAATGTCATTTGAAGGGAAAAGCCAGCAAGAAATTGGCAAATGGACAGAATATTGATTATTCTGAAAAAAGAAAACGGCCCAAGGGCTTCATCTGCCCCTGCACTGGGGTTAAATACCATAATATTCAAACATGTTTATTGGTATATGCAGCAGACTCAGGTGAGCGTTTACAGGACCATTGGTCCTCTGGTTTAAAAATTGATACTTTAATCATTTGTTCAGATCTGTTATAGGAATGATGTATCAAGTGGTTCTAGTCATGATCAGCATCTGTCATATACCTGTACTATTCTAGTCAAGTTACAAAAATATGTAGCCAAAAGCCAGTCATTTTAACATTGTTAATTGCAGAAATCCATTTTTATAATAATTATTGATTTTAATTTTGTTAATGTCATTCATTGATTATAATTGATTGGTTTTGTTAATTATATCAATGTTGGGAAGAGTCAGTTATTTTTCATTGTTAATTAAATCTATAATTGCAATTGATTTGGTTTTGTTGGTGATAAATAAAATAAACTGTGCTATGAGGAAACCTACTTAAAAGTTTTGCTACTTATAAATGATGCAGTACATCTTTCAGGAATCTTTTAATATGGACATGTATCAAAACTCCCAGGTTTTCTTGTGTTGCAGCTCATTTCTGAATAGTTGAGGTCCTGTCATACTATTCTAAGCTGCAATCAGAAGCCAGTGTATATCATTGTGGTTAAGCCACCCACCTTGTAAACCATATAACCTAAGCTGCTGAGTGGGATGTAAGATAGCAACTCCACTGCCACTAATACATGTATGCAGCGAATGTTGGTCATTTTTATTACTGCTGTAATTTTACTGATAAAATGAGTCCTGTTAATGATAAATAAATCAAATTTGTTCAGACTTTTTATTGTCTTGTATTTTTAGCTCACCTGAGCCGAAGGCTCATAGGTGAGCTTATAGTATACCCATGCTCCGGCGTCCGTCCGTCGTCCGTCCGTCCGTCGTCCACAATTTCACAGATCTTCTTCTCTGAAACCGCTGGGCTGATTGTTCTCATATTACACATACACCATCTACAGGTAGGGGGAAAGAATAATTGTGTTTTTTGTTTTGATCGGATAAGGACTCTGGTTGCTATGGCAACTTATGCTTCCCATAGACTTATAATGGAAAAAAGTGAAAATTGACAGTTTTTGCTGTCTTGTTGGAGATATTTGAATTTTGTTTTTGCAGAAATGTTTATTGAGTAGTCCTCTACGTTTCATATGACTTTTGTCCTAATCCTTCATTTTGATTGGTTGCAGGGGCCCCATATAGGGCAAAATTTCGAAAAACATTCAAAAATCTTCTTCTCAGAAACTGTCAAGGGGATGAAGCCTATACTTTGTATACATGTTCCTGACAGTGGCCTCTACATAATTTGTGTTTTTTATTCCAGGCGGATAAGAACTCTGGTTGCTATGGCAACTTAAAGTTTCCATAGACTTATAATGGGAAAAGTGGAAATCGGCTATTTTTCCGCTAAAATTGCAGACATTTGAATTTTGTTTTTGCAGAAATGTTTATTGAGTAGTGTTTGACGTTTCTTGCGAGTTTTGTCCTAATCCTTTATTTTGATTGGTTGCTGGGGCCCCATAAAGGGCATAATTTTGAAAAAAAAAAAAAAAAAAACATTCAAAATCTTCTCCTCAGAAACTGTCAAGTGGATGAATCCTGTGCTTTGTATACATGTTCCTGACAGTAGCCTCTACATAATTTGTGTTTTTTATTCCAGTCAGATAAGAACTCTGGTTGCTATGGTAACTTTAAGTTTCCATAGACTTATAATGGGAAAAGTGGAAATTAGCTATTTTTTGAAAACTATAGCAGCCTGAGATCTGAAAAGTGGTAGATGCAAACAACTAATGGATTACATGAAGGTATATGATTAATTTAGGTCAAGGTCATCTCTTGACCTTGGCCGGTCTGTCGTCCATACACACTTTTCAGAGATTTTTTTCTCTGAAACCGCTTGGCCAATCAAAGCCAAATTTTATATGAAGCATCTATAGGAGGTGGAAACCAATGTATATATAAATAATCCAGGTCACATGACCAAGATGGCCGCCATGCCCATATATGGTAAAAACCCGTAAAATATCTTCTCCAGAACCAGTGAACCGATTTCAACGAAACTTTGCATGAAGTATGGATGACAAGTACTACAATGTATATATAAAAGATGACCCTGTGGTGACCTTGACCTATTTTATGGCAAGGTCAGCATAGGTCGTCAATGCATTTGAATGGGGAAAACTTTTAAAATGTCATTTAAGTGAAAGTCCTGCAGGAAATGGGCAGTAGGACTGAAATTTAATGATTCTGAAAAAAAAATGGATCCCAGGGGCTCATCTGCTTTTAAAATGTTTTTTGAAGGGGAAAATCAGCAGGAAATTGGCAAATGGACAGAATATTGATTATTCTGAAAAAAGAAAATGGCCCAAGGGCTTCATGGCCCTGCACTGGGGTTAAATACCATAATATTCAAATACGTTTATTGGTATATGAAGCAGATCTCAGGTGAGCGTTTACAGGACCATTGGTCCTCTGGTTATAGTAACCCCAAGGCTTAGAAGACCTGCATGCCTATGAAATTATGCCCATACTGTCTATTCATATATGAGCCACTGCATAAGAAAACCATCAAAATGCTTGGGCGAAAAACAAAGGTGCAGATCAGCTTTGCAGTAACCGCGAAGCTGATCAGCGCCTTTGTTAGCTCACCTGAGCCGTTAGGCTCACAAGGTGAGCTTATAGGATGGCCATGATCCGGCGTCCGTCCGTCCGTCCTTCCGTCCGTCAGTCCGTCCACAATTTCAAAGATCTTCTCTGAAACCGCTTGGCCAACCAAAGCCAAATTTTGTATGAAGCATCTATAGGAAGGGGGAACCAATGTGTATATAAGAAATCCAGGTCACATGACCAAGATGGCCGCCATGCCCATATATGGTAAAAACCCTTCAAAAATCTTCTTCTCCAGAACCGGTGGACTGATTTCAACGAAACTTGGCATGAAGCATTGATGGCTCAAGCACTACAATATGTATGTAAATCATGACCCTGTGATGACCTTGACCTATTTTACGGCAAGGTCAACATAGGTCGCCAATGCATTTGAATGGGGAAAACTTTTAAAATGTCATTTAAATTGAAAGTCTTGCAGGAAATGGGCAGTAGGACTGAATATTAATGATTCTGAAACAAATTGGACCCCAGGGGCTCATATGCCTCCAACCCGGGGCAATATACATGTATATTACCATAATATTCAAACATCATCTCCTATGAAACGGGTTGGCCAATCAAAGCCAAATTTTATGTGAAGCATCAATAGAAAGGGATAATCAACGTGTATATAAATAATCCAGGTCACATGACCAAGATGGCCGCAATGCCCATATATGGTAAAAACCCTTCAAAAATCTTCTTCTCCAGAACCGGTGGATAGATTTCAAAGAAACTTGGCATGAAGCATCGATGGCTAAAGTACTACAATGTATATATAAATCATGACCCTGTGATGACCTTTACCTTTTTTTACGGCAAGGTCAACATAGGTCGCCAATGCATTTGAATAGGGAAAACTTTTAAAATGTCATTTAAAGTGAAAGTCTTGCAGGAAATGGGCAGTAGGACTGAATATTAATGATTCTGAAAAAAATGGACCCCAGGGGCTCATCTGCCCCCCACCCCGGGGCAATATGTATATTACCATAATATTCAAACATCTTCTCCTCTGAAACCGCTTGGCGAATCAAAGCCAAATTTTATGTGAAGCATCTATGGAATGGGGGAATTAATGTATATATAAATTATCTAGTTCACATGACCAAGATGGCTGCCATGCCCATATATGGTAAAAACCCTTCAAAAATCTTCTTCTCCGAATCTGATGGTTCGATTTCAAAGAAACTTGGCATGAAGCACCAAAGGCTGAAGTACTACAATGTATATATAAATCATGACCGTGTGGTCACCTTGACCTATTTTACGACAAGGACAACATAGGTCGCAAATGCATTGGAATGGGGAAAACTTTTAAAAAGTCATTTGAGGTGAAAATCTTGCAGGAAATGGGTAGTAGGACTAAATATTAATGATTCTGAAAAAAAAAAATGGACCCAAGGGCTCATATGCCCACACCACGGGGCAATATACATAAATATTACCATAATATTCAAACATATTCTCCTCTAAAACCACTTGGCCAATTGAAGCCAAATTTTATGTGAAGCATCTATAGGATGGGGGAACCAATGTGTATATTAATAATCTAGGTCACATGACCAAGATGGCCACCATGCCCATATATGGTAAAAACCCTTCAAATAGCTTCTCTGAAACCAATAGATTGATTTCAGTGAAACTTGGCGTGAAGCATCCATGGCTATAGTACTACAATGTATATATAAATCATGACCCTGTGATGACCTTGACCAAGTTTATGGCAAGGTCAACATGGGTTGCCCATGCATTTGAATGGGAAAAACTGTTAAAATGTCATTTGAAGGGAATTGGCCAATGGACAGAATATTGATTATTCTGAAAAAAGAAAACGGCCCAAGGGCTTCATCTGCCCCTGCACTGGGGTTAAATACCATAATATTCAAACATGTTTATTGGTATATGCAGCAGACTCAGGTGAGCGTTTACAGGACCATTGGTGCTCTGGTTTTCACTACACAGGTAGATTTCAAGCATCTAGCCATCTTCTGTGACTTTAAAGTGACATCCACAGTCAAGCTGAAATCCTCAACCGTCAGTTCTCAGTATTCACTTTAAAAAAAGTTGACAACAAATACATTCCAAGCAAAGGCTCCGGTCCCTACCTTTCAATGCCAACACAGGCACCATCAGACAACTCGGGTGTGGTATGAATTTAGGGGCCAGAGGGTCAAACTTTGAAGATTTATGGGCCTTTCAATCTGTTTACCAAAGTTGCCATGTCCGACTACAGTGTTCTTGCACGTAAACAATCATAAATCATTATTTTAACTGTTAAGGTGTTCGTGAACAATCTTACCCAAATTGAAATCTCTCAACTTTCTTAAGCTCTAGTCTTCCATACTTTAGCCATTTCCGATATATAGGCTACAGATACGGTACCGTATCTCTAGCCGCCAGGCTAGGGATACGGTACCGTATCCCTAGCCCACAGGATAAAGATACGGTACCGTATCCCTAGCCACTGTAA
This sequence comes from Rugalucina vietnamica, assembly GCA_964017185.1. Taxonomy (NCBI): domain Eukaryota; kingdom Metazoa; phylum Mollusca; class Bivalvia; order Lucinida; family Lucinidae; genus Rugalucina; species Rugalucina vietnamica. The sequence continues at coordinate 42,740,674 of OZ024871.1, read as the reverse complement.
GTAAATGAGCCGCCTCCCAACAATGTGGTTTCCGAACAGGTCCGACACAAACCAGCCTGTACAAGCACAGAAGAGAGCTAGAAGCTTGAAATTTCGGATTTAAGTAGAAGAGGAATTGTACTATCCGAGTAGCGAAAACAAAGGTGCTGATCAGCTTCGCGGTTACCGCGAAGCTGATCTGCGTCTTTGTTTTCGCCTATGCAGATTGTTGGTTTTCCCATGAGGTGGCTCAAATGCACAAAAAGTTAAGTGTGGATAGTTCAGCAATATAAAATGGACCCTATCGAGGACACGCCGGCAGTTATGAAGTAGGCCCGAGTTAGAACCATGACTATCTGCGCGAAAATCCAATATTTCATTTTTGAAAACGATGATACATATTAAACGTCATTTTTGCTTAATTTATTGACTTAAAATGAATACCAAAGTATTTCACAAACGATGTATTTGTGCTGGCAGATTCTAACAAAGGAAGAAATATCAAGATCAGGACTTTATGATAAGAACTTAAAAAAATAAATAAATAAAAAAATAAAATAAAAAAAAAAATAATGAAAAACTAGAGTCAACATTGTGAAATTATCAACAAGTGATATAGTAGACAGGTCTGAATGTTAGCCAGCTGGTAAAGAAATGAGCCGCGACGCGAGAAAACCGATATGCAGGGTTTCCGACCAGGTCTGACATAAACCAGTCTGTGCAGTCACAGAAGAGTGCTAGAAGCTTGAAATTTCGGATTTCAGAATAAGGATTGTACTATCTAATCCGTGTAGTGAAAACAAAGGCGCTGATCAGCTGTGCAGTTAATGTATAGCTGATCTGTGTCTTTGTTTTCGCATATGCAGATCTTTGTCAAGTTTTTTGTGTGCATTGGCTCAAAGGATACATCCAGATTTGACATCACATGTTGACTGGGACGTAAAGCATCATGCGCGGATCCAGAAAATTTTCTCAGTGGGGTTCCAAATTCCCAGAAGGGATCTGACGGAAAATTTTCAACATGGCAAAAATTAATAATCTGGCAATTCCAGGGGGGAGGGGGGGGGGTCCGGACCCCCTCCCCCCCCCCCTCTGGATCCGCCCATGAGCATCAATTCAAATAAACGAACAAAGGTACCAGAATCTTCCAATTTTGGTAAGAAAGCGGACATTATAACGACACTGTTCGTTCCCAGTAGTATTTGACGTTGAACTGAATTTACTTTATTATAAAGGAATTCAAATGACATTTCCCATATGCACGTGCCGTGCATGCATATTTGACAGGCATTGATAAAAAAAAAAAAAAAAAAAAAAAAAAAAAACATCAACCCAAAGAACAAGAACATGCAAGTGGGATAGGGCTAAAGTCTCATACACCCAGTAGTTTAAAAGGGTCGAGAAAACTCGAGAGAACATTTTCTCATTGTCATTTTCCACTGAGTAGAGAGATTTAGTAGTCATAATTATGACCTCTGATTTTAAATAAGGTTGAAATCAAATTGAAAATGAAATCATTTTAAAGTATATAATTAACTTTTGAAAAATGTCCTTTTCAATCAGATTCTGACAAGGTTTCTCTGTATGCGGCACGTCCGTAGAAAACTTTAACCTTAGTAAGACGAGACGATGTCCAGCTTGTTTCTCATAGGTACATGTACTTCATGCATTGTGAATCGTGTTGGATATGCAATCGAAAATTATCTCACTGCCCGGGTAGCTAATCACAACGGAGTTGTTCAGACTGTAAGGCTAATTACCCATACTATTTGTATTTTCACATGCCCAGGCTCATATTTTGAAACTGAAATGCTTATATTGGCAAATAAGCTGAATTACATGTACGCACATTTTCTAATTGTGGGGTCCACTAGACCAAAGAACGATTCGTCTTTTGACGACATCTTGATGTATTTTTGAAGTATAACTATATGACATCAGACCGTAGTGGCATATTCTACTGACAGATATAGCCGACTAAGGTAAGGAACTTCATGCTCTTTCATGTTTTCATCACGAAAGCGTGCCCATGCAATATACTGAATTTTTCTAAGTTGTAAAAATTCAAAATTTTCACTAATTTTTTTTTTTTTTTTTTTTTTTTTTTTTTTCTTATTTTTGCTCCAAAATATAGATTGTGGGTACTTGTGAATACCCACAATCTATGTTTTGGAGCGAAAATAAGAAAAATGGATATACCCCTGTGTACCCCAGTTTTACTATATAAAAGTGGGGTTTAAGGGAGTATACATTGCACGGACATGTTTTCCTGATGAAAATCAGGCTCGGCGGCCCCCGTGGCCGAGTGGTTAAGGTCGCTGACTTCAGTGCACTTAATCATTCGATCATCTCACCGCTGTGGGTTCGCGCCTCGCTCGGGGCACGAGTCACATGTGGGACAAGCCAAGTTCTGCTTGCGGGTGTGTCAGGTGGTTTTTCCCCGGGTACTCCGGTTTTCGCCCCACCTACCGATTGATTCGTCTCGATATGAGTGAAAAAGCTTGAAAGGGACGTAAAACTGAATTAAAAAAAAAAAATCAGGCTCAGGCTATCTGAATTTTAACATTGTTAAAAGGTGCCATATTTTGTACGAGTAGGTTTTGCAAGGGAGCTAAACATTATCTCGTGTATTCCTACCATCATTTTACCTCATTTCAATAAACACGTTTTTGTCAACTTTTCCAGTTTTCATTACACGCCATTTGATAAATTTTACTCGCATTACGTCATTTAATATTGAACAAACTGTATATTCGGCGTAAGAAAAGAAAATGAATAATTTTAATTTATTTTTCCTGTTACCATGGAAACGGGTTGAATGCTGGTCAGTGACCGGGGAACTTTTACAAGTGTACTTATGTTGCTATGTAACAGGGAGTCTAGCAACAAAGTCACATTCGGGCTTCGCAGACATTACAGTTTCAGCTTAATGTTTTTCATTATCCAGTGAAGTTCGATCCTTATTCACTGATTTGGGGATTGATGCGCAAGAAACCAATAATTAAACTTTAATACAGTAATTAACTTCGGTACAAAGTAACATTGACTATTGCATTACGTTTTGAATTACCCTTGGATGAAGTTTTAAAAAATGCTTTCTTTGCATAATTTCTTTGTCTGACTCGTATTTTGACGCTTATCGTGGCATCGTTTTTCTTGTTTGCAGCTATTGCAAGATGAAGAGGCTCTTTCTTCTAGCGATACTATGTGTTGTTATTGTGGCCGTTATATCAGGTAATGTTGACATATTAGAAAATTAAATGCCAAGAACGAATTTTGAATGATTTTGTAAAACGTCCCTTTAGAAATTTAGCATTTACAGATTGAAACAGTTATCTAAGAGCTATAGGGATATTTACACGTTAATATATTGCGAGTATACAAAAATATAACGCAGAGAAACATATGTATCAAGTACAAAGAAGCTCATGTTTGTTTGTTTTTTTTTTTAATCAAGAGAGGTGACTTTTGTTACTGTGTTGATGTTAAAGTTAAATTCATTTACAAACATAACTATATTTTATTGTTTGCTCTAATGCTAACTTGGATATCTAGAATAAAAACAAATACTCCCCTTTGTGAAAATGAACTGGTTTTGAACTTGCAGGGCCACCAGACCGCACACCAGGCGGTAACAGTGATAGGGAAAATCAGAGAGGAGACAAAGGCCAGAGTAAAAGAAACGAGAAAGAGGAGAGAGGAGGCATGCCCGACGGCGTTAGACGGGACCAAGAAGACAAAAGACCTGAAACAGGTGGCATACCGGACAGTATAGAGCATCACATTGGAGGCATGCCAGATGGTATAGATGAACTCATCAGAGCGAATATAGATGCTATAGGACACCACACAGGAGGCAGACAGGAACAAGATCTAGAAGGTAAAGGAGACAGACCCGACGGAATTGGAGATGGTAAAGAAGGCAAACCCGACGAAATTGAAGGCGGAAGAGGAGACAAACCTGACGTAACTGCAGGTGGTAGAGGAGGCAAACCCGACGAAATTGAAATTGGAAGAGGAGGCAAACCCGACGAAATTGAAGATGGTAAAGGAGGCAGACCCGACGAAACTGAAGGAGGTAGAGGAGGCAGACCCGACGAAACTGAAGGAGGTAGAGGAGGCAGACCCGACGAAACTGAAGGAGGTAGAGAAGGCAGACCCGACGAAACTGAAGCTGGTAAAGGAGGCAGACCCGACGAAACTGAAGGAGGTAGAGGAGGCAGACCCGACGAAACTGAAGGAGGTAGAGGAGGCAGACCCGACAAAACTTCAGGTGGTAGAGGAGGCAGACCCGACGAAACTGGAGGTAGAGGAGGCAGACCCGACGAAACTGAAGGAGGTAGAGGAGGCAGACCCGACGAAATTGAAGATGGTAAAGGAGGCAGACCCGACGAAACTGAAGGAGGTAGAGGAGGCAGACCCGACGAAACTGAAGGAGGTAGAGGAGGCAGACCCGACGAAACTGAAGGAGGTAGAGGAGGCAGACCCGACGAAACTGAAGGAGGTAGAGGAGGCAGACCCGACGAAACTGAAGGAGGTAGAGGAGGCAGACCCGACGAAACTGAAGGAGGTAGAGGAGGCAGACCCGACGAAACTGAAGCTGGTAAAGGAGGCAGACCCGACGAAACTGAAGGAGGTAGAGGAGGCAGACCCGACGAAACTGAAGGAGGTACAGGCAGACCCGACGAAACTGAAGGAGGTAGAGGAGGCAGACCCGACGAAACTGAAGGAGGTAGAGGAGGCAGACCCGACAAAACTTCAGGTGGTAGAGGAGGCAGACCCGACGAAACTGAAGGAGGTAGAGGAGGCAGACCCGACGAAACTGAAGCTGGTAGAGGAGGCAGACCCGACGAAACTGAAGGAGGTAGAGGAGGCAGACCCGACGAAACTGAAGGAGGTAGAGGAGGCAGACCCGACGAAACTGAAGGAGGTAGAGGAGGCAGACCCGACGAAACTGAAGCTGGTAGAGGAGGCAGACCCGACGAAACTGAAGGAGGTAGAGGAGGCAGACCCGACGAAACTGAAGGAGGTAGAGGAGGCAGACCCGACAAAACTTCAGGTGGTAGAGGAGGCAGACCCGACGAAACTGCAGGTGGTAGAGGAGGCAAACCCGACGAAATTGAAGATGATAGAGGAGGCAGACCCGACGAAACTGCAGGTGGTAGAGGAGGCAAACCCGACGATATTGAAGATGGTAGAGGAGGCAGACCCGACGAAACTACTGATGATGAAGCCGCAGACGTAGAGGAAGGAAAGAAGAACAAGAGGAAAAAATTTCGCCGCCCAAGACCAAGCAAGGCTGGAAAAGGGAAGGATGAAGACGAAACAGATGGTGTTGAATTCAATGCTGAGCCGAATGACGTTGAAAATGAGGAAGACGAAACTGGGGAACAAACAAAGAAGAAAAGGTTCCGCAGTCGAAGACCAGGCAACGGTGGCAATAGACAGGGTGCAGACAATCCAGGTGATATTGAAGGCGATGTCAAACCAGGTAGCGTTGAAGATGAAGATGAAGGAGAGGGGACAGGGGAAAGAAAAGCAAAGAAACGGTTCCACGGTCCTAGACCAGGCAGTGGAGGCAGACGAAGGAACAGGGGCGAAAACGACGAATCGAACGATCCATCTGTAGTAGCTGGGGACGAACAAGGAGAAGTGGATACTACAGAGGATAATAACGACAATGTTGATAGCGAAACAGTCGCAGGAGCGAAGAAAAAGAGAAGAAAGATGCTTGTTAAGAAGCCAAACAAAAAAACTCGGCAAAGGCAAAACTGGCGGCAACTAAAGTTGACATTATGCACATTGTTTTGAAATAGTTATAATAGACACGTCAAGAGTAAAATAAACTGCATTTGTTTTTAAACAATCAAATTACCAGAAAATTTAAGATTTACGAAGGTTTTGAAGAAGTTTCGAATGCAGCAATTTAATAGATGTTCTACTTCTAGGAATGATACTTGCTTTTGCCTGTACGCATAAAAGTAGGTGTACTATTGAAAGCGCAATTGTATGTCTATTCTACTTATTGTATGCATTCAGACAAAGTAGTGTTGTTAGAAGTGGTTGGATGGAAAACTCTGAAGACATAGATGATGACAAATTTTGATTTCTTCTCTGACTTAAGCTTTGTGCACTTTTACGCTATCCTGTAACTGATCTTAGATAAATCCTTATTGCGTTCCGCACTTTTTGTCTTTTCATTAGATTTATATATACTCAGAAAAAGCATACAGTTAGTATAGAAGGTCCATGAATTGATACGATTATATTTAAAATTAAGCGCAGTGGGTTCGTCCCTGGGTCAAGTCATACATGCACCAAAGACATCAAAAATGGCACTAGTAGCTTTCTTGCTTGGTGCTCAGGATTATAAGGCAAGCACTGGTTTTTCTTCTCCAAAAACTATCACTGGCATGTCTAGCAGTAAATATAAGCAAAGTCTGCCAAACAAAAAATGTCCGATAATAATCAATGCCTGTATTCGCTGGAGGACCGTATGGAAAACTAACATTTGTTCTAAATACGCTATCCCCATAAAATATAGAGATTATTATTATTATTAACCCAACTTGAAAGACATCGGGCAGGAAAGAAAGGACAATATATCACAAATCGGTAAAGAGCACATGTAGAGAGCATGATGACTAGTACTTTCACAACGGATCCATGACATTTCGTCTAAAACCATTTCGTCTAAAAGCCATTTCGTCTAAAGGACATTTCATCTGAAGGACATTTCGTCTAAAAGACATTTCGTCTAAAGGACATTTCGTCTAAATGACATTTCGTCTAATACGACATTTCGTCTAAAATTCGTCTAAAAATGTCTAAAATCGTCTAAAATTCGTCTAAAACTCGTCTAAAACATAACTGATAAGGAAAATATTTTTGAACAACATTTTATTGGATATCGATAAATCTCAATAATCGAGATTATCTAAACTTGAAACCGTTGCCCTCTGTATATTCCAGATTTATGTGCTGCTGTAAATGTTCATATTTTCTGTTGCCCCTTATGTTGTCATATTTGTTATGACCTAAGTGTAAATAAAAATCTTGAAATCTTGAAAATCTTGATTTCATGACATTTAATGACTCAAGTTGTAGCCAATCCCATAGACAATCCATGTATTTCATATTTAAAAATTTAAAATGGTATAATAAAATTTAACAGTCAAAGGCAGATAGTATGGGCCATATTGTGCAATGATTTAAACAAATATAGACCTACCACATTGTTTAATATTGATTTAAAGTGGGGTGCGACATTTGGTCTAAAAATTCTTAATTTTTCTTAACTTTGTTTTAGACCAAATGTCGCACTTGCTTGACTTTTTGGACGAATTGTCCATTAGACGAAATGTCCTTTAGACGAAATGTCATTTAGACGAATTGTCCATTAGACGAAATGTCCTTTAGACGAAATGGCATTTAGACGAAATGTCCTTTAGACGAAATGGTTTTAGACGAAATGTCCTGCACTCTTTCACAACAAGGTAGCAACCGGGCTAGCCGACAAATGACAACAATATGTACAACAGAGGCAGACAGAATACAGAAACATGAAGATAAATCTCAGCAGAACCGTTTTGGAACGGAATCGATCAGAAACAACAAACAAGAGAAAGTCTATCCAACCTGAATTCCATATATATATATATTATATATATATATATATATATATATATATATATATATATATATATATATATATATATATATATATATATATATATATATATATATATATATATATATATATATATATATATATATATATAAACAAACAGAATTAGCGTACAAAAGTCGGTCGTGCCGCGACCGGGAATCGAACCACGGATCTCCTGCATTCCGGGCAGACGTGCTAACATATATATATAAAGAATTCGCATTACTCCATTTAAACGGGTCCAACTGTCAATTTATGCGTAATGCCCCTATCACACTACGACAAATTGTCTCACGAATCGTCACGAATTGACAATTTTTGACATTTTTTTTCGATTCGTAGCTAAGACGTAATCGATTCGGGTAGTTCTTAACTAATTCTTATTGTTCGTAGTAAGTTCTTGCGAATCGTGGGTCAGTCAGAAATTCGTGGCCAAAATTTTGAACTGTTCAAAACTTTGGTCCCGAATTTTCGACCCAAAAAATTCGCAGTTAATTCGCAACAAAGTCGTAGTGCATTCCGTGACATCGTAACCGAATCTTATCTTATTCGACTGCATTCGTAACTCTTTCGGGAACTCCGGAACTTGTCACCCAACTACGAATTGACAACGAATCAATTACGAATGTCGCGAATACATTCCGAAGCAGATACGAAATAGGTAAGAACTATCTACGAATTCACATCAATATGCGAATCAGTCTCGCGAATGACTTACGACTTAACTACGAGTTTGTTAAGAGCTGGAGATTAATGGAATTTAATATGGAAGTTTCAATCACCAATGTTAGCCGATTGCACCGGAACGCGCCACGAAGTCCACGAATCTTACAACAGAAATAACACTAAAAAGCCTTCGGGTACAGTAAAGGACAGGAGAAAAATAAATAGAAAAGCAATGTTATCATTTAGGGTGCGACAGAAGGCAGATCCGTTGTACTTCTGAGAGAATCCAGCCTCAGAGGTGAAAAACGTTGCACGGATAAAGCTACAGTCATGGACTCAGAGATGAGTGGTTATGTTGTAATTTATGAACAAGAGTTTGCCAAGTATCATCTAATGAGTGTTGGGGGGGGGGGGGGGGGGCATAGCCGATAGAATAATAGCATGAGAAAGTGGTGTTCGTCCTTCATCTAATTTGAAACTGGTTCTCAAGTAGGTGTTATAACTTCTATAACTATCTTGAGAAAAAATCTCATGAATTGTCAAGAACAGCTACGAATATTTATTATTCGTACATGTTATCGTCATACTCGCAACTGATTCGTATCTGATATCTCGAACTTTCGCGCAGCATACCCTCAATAGATAATTGTAAATCGTTAAGAATTCTTGCCAAGTTCGTGCGATTGCAGCCGAGTCTGCCGAATATTCGTAACGCTATCGTAACTGTGTCCTAACAGGTTCGTGAGCAATTTCGAATAAACAAAAAAAGTTCACGAAATTCCACGAATCCTAAACTTTGTCGATTCGTGGTAATTCGTGGAGTTCGGTTTCGTAGTGTGATAGGGGCATAAGCCAGGGTATGGTTGTCCTCGAAGGGCAGCGTTGTCACGGCCTCGAAGTTGTCGACTTCGAATTTTTAAATAAAGAAATCTAAATGAATAAAGGTATTCCTGATGCCCACAACTTGCAAATATTTGTTGCAAGTTGCCGGGTTCTTGGTACTATGTGATTCCATTTATATGCAGCAATTGTTTTCAACTGTAAAAATGAACATATCATTGGGAAAATCAATATCTTTAATATTTTGCTCAAAACTTTGATTCTGCGTACACGTAAGAACCCATATCTATGTTTTAAATCAAATGTAAGAAAATTGTATACCCCATTATATATACAGTAATCCACTTAATATGACGATGGACGCGATGTCTTGGAAATTTAACTGCTGTTTCTGATCGGATCCGTTTTCAGAAGGTTCTGTCATAGGTGTTATAACTTTGTTAATATACATGATAGGTTGCTGTATTATACCTTGATTGAAAGGGCTACATTTCTCCTTTATAATGATGCCAACACAATGCACGAACGAAATAAATACTTCGAAATACATGCCTTGAAAGACACCTGGGGTAAAACCACTGGCACGTTTTCTTGAATTTGTGAATATTATTGTGTGCGTTTCATGCGTTATATCTTTATAACTTCCGATCAAATTTTCTCCAACTTTACAGTTATAAGTAATAATATATTTAGAAAAGCAATGTGACAAAAATTGCCGTTATCGATGTTATGCTGTTATGTGGCTATTACCAGTCAACTGTCATTAGCCAAAAAACGTTAAAATGGCTATTACCAGTCAACTGTCACTAGCCAAAAAACGTTAAAATGGCTATTACCAGTCAACTGTCACTAGCCAAAAAACGTTAAAATGGCTATTACCAGTCAACTGTCACCAGCCATGAAACTGAATGCTGAAAGAATGACTTGCCAGCTACAATTTAAAGTGACTATTTTTACTAAAAACTCGATACAATTATAAAGATTAATGCATAGTTTAGTTTTGAAAGAAAGAGCAACATTGTATTTTTTTTTTTTTTTTCATTTATAGTTCAAACTAATTGTACATGTTTATATATATGTGCATAAGAATTTTGCAATTTCAGACTGAGAAAAAAAAAAGTTCCTTTATGCGAACTTGCCATAACGTTTATGAGTATCGCATCAAACTTTTTGTAAAAAAATCATAACATGCGCGCGCGCGCGTGCCTGCATGTGTGTGTTGCCAAATTGAAAAAGATGCCTAGATGGCAGGCAGTGTGTTCGACTCGACATCGAATCCGAGATCGCGCTTGACTACTGTGTCCGCACATTACGTAAACTTGTTTATGAACATATTTATACGATCATTCTCCCTCTTCCCCTGACTCAAGATCGGTGGTCTAATGTGCACTAAGTATTGGCAATCTGCTAAGATAAATGTTTTGTTTGAACTGATGCTTTTAAAGTCCCAGTCAACAGCTAAGGTCATGTCGGGACGCTGCCTCCATTTTGTGGGACTTTTACCCAACATAATGATGGCATACAACAAGTGCTTGAAATATAACAATCCACCTAAGCCACAAAAGGTTTATACGTATGGATGGTTTGACATGAACCACTTTTCCTGGGCAGGATCAGACCAGAGCGGTTAACTAGTAATCAGATGGTCAGCCAGTAGTGTATTAGCTTTGCCTGGAGGCACAAGCAGCCCATCTATTTCTTTAGGTCCTAATGGGCGGACACCCATATTCCCACCCGACCACCCTTTAGGATAGAGGTGCGGCCAAGATAAGTGACCGTTGCGGCATTACATTAGCTGTTGACCAAGGACGCACTACAAGTATTTAACATAAATGTTTCAACATTGCTGTTATTCAGCCAACTGCCTTCGCTGCTAGAGCTGGTAACTTGTGACTGACTTGGAGGCTATTATGGCTTAAATCTGGAGGTTTTTGATGTTTAAGGTTTTGTAACCAAAGTAGACCATGCCAATTAGGTTATCATTTGAAGCAAACATGGTGTATCGAACGTCTTCTTTTTGTGGGTCCATTCCTGATTCAATGACACCTTTTCTATATGCGATCACATCATCAAACTGTAGAGCCGCGTCTTAATAAAATGCCTTCAGGATTTCTAATTAGCTCTGAAGCCGGACAGGACAGACACAGTAATGTATGGCGGCTTGAAAATCAGGATTAACATAACAGACAATGCAATGTGCTTAATAATTAACAAAACAGGAACGTTGGCTAAAGATGTATAAAAAAAAAGCACTTTTATTTTGATTAAAAAAGTTAAATATGTTTTCTTTAGGTGCGGCTCAGGTGTCATAAAACATAAGGATACCCCTAAAATGTTTATACAGTACGCGTGTTAGAGCTATTTTCACACCTTGGGGCATTGTTATGACAACTTACCTTTGAGGTGTATTCGTGTGCGCCAATCTTTGAGAAACCGCGACCGAATTTGACTAAATACGCAATTAAAAGATTTAAAATCAGGTACGCATGCCGTGTATAAAACATTAAATGTATTCGAGATTTGTTTGGTCCATGAACAGCTGGGACTGACTGAACGCATAACAGGTGTACTTAACCCTTGAAGTCGTTTTAAAATTTCTTTCTGATCTTTTTTTTTTCTCTTTCTTTCTTTCATTTTTTTTTTTTCGTTTTTAACATTGCATTTTAGTTTTTTTTGTGTGCGTCATGAACAGCAATGAGAAGTTAGTTTGATTTTCGTTTTTCGATATTCAAAAAAAGAAGTTAGTTCGATATTCGTTTTTCGATTTTGAAAAAAAGAAGTTAGTTCGATATTCGTTTTTCGTTTTTCGATATTCAAAAAAAGAAGTTAGTTCGATTTTCGTTTTTCGATATTCAAAAAAAGAAGTTAGTTCGATTTTCCGTTTTTCGATATTCAAAAATATTGGGGTTTTTGTGCTCAAATTTGTACTATAGAGAACGTGCTCATTGCGAATATCATGTTCGCAGTCAAGGTTCTCACTTTCACCCTTCTACGAAAGAAGCACTTAGCAAAATTTGAATATCGAAATACACAATTTTATTTCGATTTTCGTATTTCGATATTCGCCCACTTGGCGTATTTGTGCAATAAAATTCTGTATTTCGATATTCAATTTTTTCCAAGTTTTTCTTTCGTAGATGGGTGAAAGTGAGAACCTCCACTGCGAACATGATATTCGCAGTGAGCATGTTCGCTATAGTACAGATTTGAGCACAAACAAGCACAGAGGGCGAATATCGACTATATAAATGAAAAAAAAAAATGATTAATTATCGATTGACCCTAAATGCATCCTTCAAAGTTTGATCCGTAACTTATTTTGTTCAGTATATAATGTAATTTTAAGTGGTATAGAACACAAACAAAATCATGAGACTGTTGAACTTGTATCGTTTGCATACATGTTTTGTCTTGTTAAAATCGTGTTATTTGTTTTGATGGTGAATGAAATATAACATTGGTTTGCTTCTTTCAAACACCGACATCCGTGTTACATGAACATGCTACTCTTAAAATGGTTCAAAGATATTCGATTCTACTTTCTAAATTATACGGTCGAAGTCTAATGCGAGCAGCGAAGACACTATCTGCACGTTTGTAACCTACACAAACCAGACATGCTTGTTCATATTTGTCAAAACAACACACGAGCTGCTGCCAATTTGTGATCTAATTACTGGTAATCCCCGAACGGTTTGTACAGGAACAGTGTGTTTGGTATAGCAGAACACCCGGACATGAGATCAGCTGTTAATCGTGGTTAGCAATGCATTTATTCAAACGATAAACATTTATTCGAATTTCAGCCTGACCGTCATCTGACTTGAGTTTAGCCGAAACCCATGAGGACTAAGCCACAAGTCAAAACACTTTTCAAGCAGTAATAAAATTTCAAGTCTGACTGTAAATAGCCATTTTAACGTTTTTGGGCTAGTGACCGTTGACTGGTAATAGCCATTTTAACGTTTTTTGGCTACTGCCAGTTGACTGTAAATAGCCATTTTAACGTTTTTTGGCTAGTGACAGTTGACTGGTAATAGCCATTTTAACGTTTTTTGGCTACTGACAGTTGACTGTAAATAGACTCTTCCTTATAATAAAGCAAAGTATATGACGTCATTAAAATACGTACCCCTATAGCGTTTCTGGCACCGCTGCACCATTATATGTGTTTGCTTTTTTATAAGTTTACTATAGAGCACACTAGGATGAAACAATTAAATGGTTAAATGCATTTTAAGCTCCCTGGACTACGTGTAGATGTCAATAAATGTCATTTGAATTTAAACTGTATTTTTAATGTATGTACAACAAGCCAATTTCAATATTTCAGTTTACTATAACTCAATTAAATTCAGCTGAATGATTTTGATTTTTGCAGGATATATTCATCTATGTTTCAAAAATATATTACATGGATTATATTTTTTCGAAGTCGATTTTCTTTAAATAATATTCACAAATTTAAGAAAACGTGCCAGTGGTTTACCCCTGGTGTCTTTTAAGGCGTCTATTTTGAAGTATTTATTTCTTTTCGTGCATTGTTTTGGCATCATTATAAAGGAGAAATGTAGCCCTTTCAATCAAGGTATAATACAACAACCTATTATGTCTATTAACAAAGTTATTACACCTATGACAAAACTTTCTGAACCCCCCTCGTACTGGCAGCTATTTTAGAAAAAGTTAGATTGTTCTTAAATTCAGACATGCATGTATCTGATAAGGGTTTATGAAATAAGTTTCCCTTACATCTGAAAAAGTCTTAAAAAGGACAAAAGTGTCCATTCAAAAACAATTATCCGTCATTGAAAATGTAAAAAATAAACAACAAACAGGAAATGGCACAATAAGAACGAAAATCCCACTCAAAAAACTAGATTGACAATCCGAGATACTTATACAAAGAGAACATATCGTAAGCCAAGTGAACAGCTGTTTCCCAATAGGTGGCTACCCTGTTACCCTGACTTAACTAAATATATATAAAAACGTATATTTGATGTGCAGACGGCACAAATATTTAACATTAAAATATAAAACATTTAGACCCACATCAGAATTTTCGCATTGGAACCGTCAGTAAATAAAATACTGTTGGGGGGGGGGGGGGGGGGGCTCAGCTCAGTTCTACAGTGGTTTGCTACATTTAATTAGTTGTTCAGTCCTTGTGGTGACTATCTGACTGGTCAATGAATCATCACGGACAAAATAAATACTTTTAACATTAATATACTTTAAACTTCAACAGTTTCCCCTGTAATAATAATAATAAAAATAATAATAATATCTAGATTTTGGAAGGATAACGTATTTAGCTCAATTGTCAATCTTCTGTACGGTCTTCCAGTGAATACAAACATTGATTATTATCGGACCTTTTCTGATATTCAGACTTTCAAATTTTTCGTTAGACATGCGATTTTGATGATGGCATATTTTAGGGGAGAAGAAAAGAATCTGTGCTTGCCTTATAATGGTGAGTGCCAAGCAAAGTAGATACTTTTACCATTTTAAACTCCTTTGGTTTGGCGCCGCCGGGGCGCCAACCGACGACCTACCGCTCCCGAAAACGTGTGCTCTAATCTACTGAGGGCTCCCGCAGATTGATTTAGCTTTATATATGTACAGCCCAACCTGTGTTAAGCAAGCGGCCAAGGGAAACTCAAAAATCGCTTGCTTAAGACAGGCGCTTGCTTAATAGAGATTATGTTATAACACTAGGGTGGGCGTCCTAACTAAGCCATGTTACAACCAGCTAGAAATAGCACTGCCACTGTCAATGGTAATTGTAACTAAGTTCTCCAAAATGCCCAGACAAGTTGTCTAGGATTATCTTTTGAGATAATAGATAATGAATTTTGGCATCTGGAAGGTGTGAAGACAATTTTGACACCTGACAGAGTTTAAATATCCATGTCAAAATATTTCATTTTTATTTAATTGAAGAAATGAGCGGCTGCTTAAAGCCAAAATTGGGACAGAAACTAGTGGCCTCTGGCCACATAAGACAGGTGCTTGCTTAATAGAGGTTCATTTACATGTAAAATCAATTAGGGGGAAATGAAAGTGCTTGCTTAAGACAGGTGCTTGCTTAATACAGGGCTCGCTTAAGACAGGTTAGACTGTATTTGAATGAAACATTTGGTCATGGTAAAGTCGCTCATTGCAGTGATTTTTGAGCGAATACATTTTTATTAAAAAAGAATAGACGAAAAGAACCTTGATTAAAATTACAATTGCAAGGCGTGTGTCAATAACTTTTACCGTCATTTTGCAACTGCCACTAGACTCCGAATAGAATATTACTCTAGCGTAAACGAAAATATTGCTCTTTAAAACAATAGCAATCGTCAAGTGCTGGTATACATGTTTCTGCCCCTCAAATAAATAAATTATTTCATGTTCGGGAATATCAAAAACAACAGTTTTGATTATAAGTCTACAAAAGCATCAAAACTGTATTTGAACTAATATATATTACTAGAAAATAATTGATTAAAAATGCAGAGCAGATAAGCCCACCAATTTACCATTAATTAACAATGAAAGCGAAACTAGAGAGCCAACGGGACGGTGGGTAAGGGTTTTTAAGCTATACAGTTATGATTTAATGTCTTCGTTGGCCACAAAGGATCTGACTATAGCGTTAATATTAGCGCCAAAATTCCAGACAAAACACGCAGTATATAACACGTGATTAAAATTAACTAATCAAATTGCTTAAGAATATATGGGCAACGAAGAGCATCGTTACATATATAGCCACGCCTACTATATATATACCAAATATGGAAAGCCTCACACGACTAATTAATTATGAAAATGTTGCAAAACTACAGCAATGAATCAAAGACCCACAGTGTTAATGAACTATTCTGACTGGCGATTGCTTTAGGAAAAAATGTTCCCATTATAATCACTTGCATCTCTTGTCAGCAGATATTACAGGTATTCCCATATGATATAAGTTAAAAAGCTAATGATAAGCTTCATCAGTAGCTAAGCCACAACTCGAGTAATAAACATTTTGTTGTTTGTTGGTTTATTCTGTCTGTGGAATGCGGTTTAACGTCCCAGTCAACAATTTTTCAGTCATGTCGGGACGGAGCCACCGATTCCCAGGTTTTAACAAGTATTAACATTTGTAAATTGGCATGAAATTTGGGCCTTTAACGATAGACTTCTTTGTCGGCAAAACAACTCGGCACATAATTGTGTCTGTTGTCGAAAAGGGAATATATAAGGGAAAAGATCGCAGTCTGTCGTGAAACCGTGGCTTAAATCATTTTCAAACCTTGGGAAACGCAAATAAATAAAATCCTTAACGGATAATGACGAATTAAAAGGCTTGGATAAAATTATATACAACCTTATTAAAAGCAAGAACTTGACAGCTTAGTAAATTTTAAAAATAAAAAAAAAAAGCTTTTGTCCTTTTATTTGCACGGAATCCAACTGTCAGTTATTTGATCACTCGCTCCGCCCTTGTCCATGGACATCCAGTGTTATATAATTTTGACTGGGCATTTAAAGCAATTAAATTGACAAACGTCTGTCAGACGAAATATAGTATTTTCTTGAGACTAGAATCATTTTAATAGAAGCAGCGAATAGAAGGAGAAAATTAAAGAAAGGTACTTGTATCTATTTATTTATTCAAAAAAACTAAGAAAAATAATTTAAAATTACAATCGAAGAAAATGTGTTTGCATTAAGGTGTTCCTCTATGTTAACACATAATTATACATCAACTATACACCATTTAACAGGGAGGCAGGATGTATTTTTCGGAAAAAAGAATCTTGAAAACTGTCTTTGGAGTATAAACATTGTACTAAATAAATGTGACAAAAAACACAAATTCTATAATAAAAGAACAGGTCTTGGCAATCAACAGGATAGTGACGTCACAGATTAACTGTTAGAAATATGAAATAAATAAATATATCTGACCAATAGGAACGGACATGCATTTCATATTTCTAACGGTAAGTCTCTTACGTCACTATCATGTTGATCACCAAGACCTATATACTATCATCATCGACGCTTCCGTTATATCACTTTTGTCATCACAAAATAATGCACGTGAATTCAGATGTCAAACAATATGAATCTTTTAATGTTCGACTTTCAAAATAGCACTTAATTTAGCCAAAGCTTCATCAGGGAAGCATCAAAATCGCTTCAAATGGAGAGGGCGTATTGCTGTATGTATCAGCATTGTAAAAGAGAAGACGATGAAAAAATAGTAATAAACTGAAAAAAAAAATGAAATTATGTACAAACGTGTGAAGTTAATTATTGAACATTGTATGTTGTCTCACCCAGGGCTGCAGTTTATGAGATTACTTCGGAATGGTGATCGCTATTCTTTTGGCAATAATCTGTGTGGGCTCTTCACAGGTTCTGTCAGGTGAGCTGAAATATGAAGGAAAACAAATGAATTTGATCGATTTGTTCGCTAACCAATAAGAAACGAATCTTTAGATTTAATGACTTACAAAGCAAATACCACAATCCTATGGAATATGAAAAAAGCTGCTTTGGAATTTCAATTTCCTTGTGCAACTGCGCATACAAATGTATTCGAGAATGCCATGGTAGCGAATGCAACAACTTGCGCTTGATTTCATCTTTCGCCAAAATGTACAATAGGAGCCTTCGCAAGAAAAAAATCCGACCAGGTCCAAAGCAACCCGGCCAAATTGCCAAATTGCAGTCTCAGAAGCAGGCTAGAAGCTTGAAATTGTGGATATAAGTAGAAGAGGAATTGGACTATTTGTGTAGCGAAAACAAAGGCGATGATCAGCTGTAGAGGAATTGTACTATTTGTGTAGCGAAAGCAAAGGCGCTGATCAGCTGTGTAATTACTGCAAAGTTGATCTGCGCAAAGCAGATTGTTTGCTTTCTTATGCAGCAGCTCATATTTAAAAAAAAAGTATCTGATACATACTTTATATCCTTTATAGGTTTCATTACTCCTGATTTATCCATAAATAATTTTATTATAATAATTGTTTTCCACTTTTATCGTTACAAGTTCAAATTAAGGTATTTCCCATTTGTTCTTGACAGCCTTAAGCATTGATGTGATTTATAATTACAATGATCATCAGGAAAACATGTCCGTGTAATATATACCCCCTTGAACCCCACTTTTATATAGAAAAACTGGGGTTTAAGGCGGTATACCTATTTTTCTTATTTTTGCTCCAAAACATAGATTGTGCGTACTCTTTAGAACCGCCTCAGCGAGGCGGTTCTAACGTGTACCAACAATCTATGTTTTGAGCAAAAATAAGAAAAATATCAAAAATTTTCTAATGAAATTTTTCATTTTTTACAACTTAAAAAATCTCTGTATATTGCATGGGCATGTTTTCGTAATGTTCAATGTCTCATTTTTTCACGCAGCTGATGTGAAAAGGCATGTCTCGTTTGGCGATATAAAGAATCATATACGGGGACTAGGCAGTAATTTACACAGCATGCTTGATGGCGAATCGGCGGGCAAAATTGCGGAACACGCGCAAAACTTAATCGAAAATCTTCCTGATGATGCTAGGGACGAAATCAGAGAACACATTGGTAATCTTCCTCTACCGAACTTCATGCTGGATGATCATCAAGAAGACAACAGCGAAGATGCCGATGAGGAAAGTGGACACGACTTGAAAGACAAGATCTCGGGTTTTCTCCCAGGATTGCCATCTGATGAAGACACTGTTGAAGGAGACATCCATGACTTAAGAGAGAACATTTTAGATCTTCTCCAAGGACTGCCGCCAGATGAGAACACGGACGACCTGAGAGAGAAAATATCAGGAATGCTCGATGAAGGTGACAGACATCATCTTCGAGAGAATTTATTGGGACTGTTCAATGATGATCACCACCATAACATTAGAAACAAGATACTAGATCTGCTCCCAAATATGCCTGTAGATAAGAACACGCATGCAGGCGACGGCCATGACTTTAGAGAGACGATTTTAGGAATGCTCGAGGAAGGTGGCCACCATGACCTAAAAGAGAAAATTCTAAGAATGACCGAGGAACGAGACGGTCATAACATAGGAGGAAAGATTTTTAGAATGCTCGCTGAAGGTGGCCACCATGACATAATTGAAAAGATGTTAGATATGGTTTCAAGAATGCCCTCTCATAAAACCATGGATGAAGATGACGACCATAACCCACGAGATAACCTTAGAGAGATATTGGGACTGTTCAAGACTGGTCTTCGGGGAAGGTTCCTGGTGGAGAAGATCTTGAGACTGCTCCCAGAAATGCCACCAGATGGCAACAACGAGGATGGTGAGGTTCACCCTGAGATAGATGATGACAGTGAAGCTGAAGAAGAAAAAGAGAGCCCGAAACGAAGGATATTTAGACCAAGACTAAGGCTTGGAGCAAGGCGCCCTGGTATGACCGAGGAAGAGGTTGGTGATAATGATAATGAAGATCAAGATGGTGGTGATGGTGAAACAAAACCCACAGGGCAGCGCAGACAAATACGTCCAACCGGTGGTAGAAATCAAAGACTTAAGGGAAATGCCAGACCCCAAGGAAACAGACAAGGCGCTGGACTGGATAGTTCTGCAGGTCTTGGCGCTGGTGACACCGAGGAGGAAATAACTGATGAAGCGAATGTAGATCAAGACGGTGACAGAACAAAAACAGGTGGGCTTCGCAAACGAATACGTCAGAGAGTCAGCGGAAGAAGAGCCAGACCAGCGCCAAACCGACAAAACGAAGCTAAGGGCGACGATGAGGAAAACGTCGAAGAGTCCAACGATGCAGGAGCTGGTGAGCCAAGGCGCAAAGTATTTCGTGGACGCCAACCAGTGAGGAAGGGGAATTTACGTCGGAAACCGAATAGACGAGACTAAATATGGCGCATTAATTAAATGGATAACCAATGACTTAGCCGTCGTCAGTAACTGTTATGGCAATTCTATGACTGAATTACTTTATTTATAATTTTAAGATGGTTTCTTTTTAGTTTATTGTTAAACTGTTTGTCGATGACATGCTGTGAATATGCAGAACAATGCAAGAGTGATTGTATTGTCTTAAAATGGCATTTCTTGCATATTTTTTTTGTTTCATTGCACAGAAACGACAATGGACTATATATTATGTGAACTATTTTTAGTTATAAACTAAAAATCTACGTTCTGTAATACTAATATGATAGTAACAATAGGCAATATGGATAATATAACTGTGTTTATATTTAGGTTGGGGTATATTTTTCTTTTACTATTTGCCCTCAAAAAGAAAGTATAACAGGTTATATATAAAAGTAATGTTTCCGACGTATGAATTTTTTTTCATCAAATAAATTATAATTAACGTTTGCTTGTTTGACTAGTTCTTGAGGCGTACAATTTAGATAACAATAAAATACAGAGACAAACAATTCCGACCATTGCATACTTTCACAAATCGTTCATAGATCTAAGGGAAGGTACAAGTAGGCAAAGATCAGGAAAAGGCGCAATCAGAAAAAGATTCCCACTCCAAAAACCGAGGTGGGAAAAAACCAAACTAACAATCAGGTACTTATACCATGAAACATATCGTAAGCCGAATGAGCAGCTATTTTCCCAATAGGTGGCCACTCAGTTACCTTAACTTAACTAAAAATATGAAAACATACATAAGGCGCCAACAGCACAAAAATTTTTATACACCAAGACATAAAACAAAAAGAACCACCACAGAAGTATCGACTTGGAACCGTTATAAACAAAGAATATCGACTCGTCCGCGTTTTAGGTTTTACAGGTATGACGTATTTACTGCAAATTTAGATATTTTTCAAAGTGCAATGCTATCCCAAGTTTTAGAGTTCGCCTCTACTGATTGCATTTATTTACCGTTATTTACCTGTTCGTGCGAAAAATGGTTTAGCCTTATTACCATGATGCATCTATGAATTGACTTTACCTTTTTAACAATATACAGTACTCGGCAATCAACATGAAAGTGACGTCAGAGATTTACTGTTAGAAATCTGAGTGGCATGTCTGTGTGTGTTGGTCAAATGTATTATTTTATTCATATTTCTAAAGGTAAATTTCCGACGTTCTTATGTTGATTGCCAAGACCTGAACTGAACTGCTGCGGACGCTTATGACTTATTTTTGAATCCGGATGCCAGTTGAAAGCTTTACCAAGAGATTCACGTAAAATTGGCGTTCAAAATCTGTTGCTTTTCTTGTTGCCAGGTTAAATATTTGTTTTCAGTATCTTCGTATATGCCTTTGAAAGGCCGGTATGTGGAAGTAGGTCTACTACAATACGGGGCCTCGATACGATTCAAAAAAAAAAAAAAAAAAAAAAAAAGAAAAAAAAAAAACTTACTTCAAATTTTTGACTGGGCGTTTACCCATAATAACCCATATTATATCCGAGCCGAACAATAAAATATAGCAACAAACAATTCCAGATAATTGCCGACTTTAGAGATTCACCACGAGGACCGAACAACTAACACTACATGTTGTGAACCACTGCAGAAGCTGAGGGTGAGGT
Organism: Rugalucina vietnamica; assembly: GCA_964017185.1. Classification (NCBI taxonomy): domain Eukaryota; kingdom Metazoa; phylum Mollusca; class Bivalvia; order Lucinida; family Lucinidae; genus Rugalucina; species Rugalucina vietnamica. Next base: position 42,718,971 of record OZ024871.1, on the reverse strand, counting down.
TATGGCCATAAAAAACTAAGCCCGCCAGTATTTTTATATTGCTGATCGTTCCAAGGCGATGCTTCTGTTGTGGTCCTTACTGTTTAATGTCTTGGTGTTGAATTTTTGTGCTGTTTGCACCTTATGTGCGTTTTCATATTTTTGGTTAGATTTAGGTAACTGAGTGGCCGCCTATTGGGAAATAGCTGCTCACTCGGCTTACAATATATTTTCTTAGTACAAAAAGGTACAAGTAGGCAAAGATCAGGAAAAGGCGCAATCAGAAAGAGATTCCCACTCCAAAAACCGAGGTGGGAAAAAACCAAACTAACAATCAGGTACTTATACCATGAAAACATTTCGTAAGCCGCATGAGCAGCTATTTTCCAAATAGGTGGCCACTCAGTTACCTTAACTTAATTAAAAATATGAAAACATACATAAGGCGCCAACAGCACAAAACATTTTTGAACACCAAGACATAAAACAAAAAGAACCACCACAGAAGTATCGCATTGGAACGATCAGTAACACAAAGTTACTGGCGGGCTTAAACCGGTTTTACAGGATCCTAACCTCACCCTCAGCTTCTGCAGTGGTTCATAACATTTAGTAAGTTCTTCGGTCCTCGTGGTGAATCTCTAACTAGTCAATGAATCATCAAGAACAAACAAATAAATCATGATAAACATCCTGATGAATCAAAAACAAGGACTCACAAATTGAGTAAGCTGCCCGACGATGGAGATCCCTGGGCGCCGAATAACCTACTAACTCCGGAGCAAAAGAAAAACACCAGTTGGACCCCGGTGGGCCAAGCAACAGACAAGAAGCTCCGGCCCCAACCAACTAAAATGGATAGTCGGGGCCATCATAGGGTCTGACGCCCGACCCACCGGCGTGCAATTAAAGAAGGCAGCATAGTTATCAACCTTGATTGGGTTAAAAACTAAGCATGCAGACTGTCGCATAACATTCAAGTTATAACCTATACGTCTGTAACGTGTTATGATTTTTCTAAACTGAAAAGAAAAATCATTAATTCCTATAAGTTTCTTAAATTTGTAAACTAAGTCACCATAAAATTCAGGTTCCGAAAGGCCCTCACCTAAAAGCGTCTTTAACCCAACATTATATTTGGAAATCAATTCATAGTGTCTACAATAAAATTTAGAAAAGGTTTTTCGAAGTTTATGATACCGATAGCCCTGTTGGAGAAGTTTTGCCGTTAAACATTTATTTCGAGCGTTGAAGTCTGTAACATGATTGCAGACTCTAGCAAACCTAATAAGTTGCGAAATGTAAACACCATAAGAAGCACGACGAGGAACGTCACCATCCAAAAACGGAAAATTTAACATATCAAAATCAAATTCATCGCGCTTATCATAAATTTTAGAAGAAACAAATCCATTTGCAACAGAAAGATGTAGATCTAAAAAGGGGGCTTCGGTATCTGAGATATTGGCTTTGTTCAACTGAAGTTCAGGTGGATAAATTTGATTGACCATACCTTCAAAATAAGGGTTGTCAATGTTCAAAAAGTCATCGAGGTACTTAGATGTGGAATTAAAAGCCTCGATAACATCAACTTGATAATCATGGTTAAGAGAATCCATGAAAAAGTACAAGTAGGCAAAGATCAGGAAAAGGCGCAATCAGAAAAAGACTCCCACTCCAAAAACCAAGGTGGGAAAAAACCAAACTAACAATCAGGTACTTATACCATGAAAACACTTCGTAAGCCGAATGAGCAGCCATTTTCCCAATAGGTGGCCACTCAGTTACCTTAACTTAACTACAAATATGCAAACATACATAAGGCGCCAACAGCACAAAAATATTTTAAACACCAAGACATAAAACAAAAAGAACCACCACAGAAGTATCGACTTGGAACGATCAGTAACACAAAGTTTCTGGCGGGTTTAAATCGATTTTACACGGCCGTAACCTCACCCTCAGCTTCTGCAGTGGTTCATAACATTTAGTTAGTTCTTCGGTCCTCGTGGTGAATCTCTAACTAGTAAATGAATTATCAAGAACAAACAAATAAATCATGATAAACATCCTGATGAATAAAAAACCAGGACTCACAGATTGAGTAAGATGCCCGACGATGGAGATCCCTGGGCGCCAAATAACTTACTAACTCCGGAGCTAAAGAAAAACATCAGTTGGACCCCGGTGGGCCAAGCAACAGACAAGAAGCTCCGGCCCCAACCAACTAAAATGAATAGCTTTAAAAAGGTACAAGTAGGCAAAGATCAGGAAAAGGCGCAATCAGAAAAAGATTCCCACTCCAAAAACCGAGGTGGGAAAAAACCAAACTAACAATCAGGTACTTATACCATGAAACATATCGTAAGCCGAATGAGCAGCTATTTTCCCAATAGGTGGCCACTCAGTTACCTTAACTTAACTAAAAATATGAAAACATACATAAGGCGCCAACAGCACAAAAAATTTTAAACACCAAGACATAAAACAAAAAGAACCACTACAGAAGTATCGACTTGGAACGATCAGTAACACAAAGTTACTGGCGGGCTTAAACCGGTTTTACAGGTACCTAACCTCACCCTCAGCTTCTGCAGTGGTTCACAACATTTAGTTAGTTCTTCGGTCCTCGTGGTGAATCTCTAACTAGTCAATGAATCATCAAGAACAAACAAATAAATCATGATAAACATCCTGATGAATCAAAAACCAGGACTCACAGATTGAGTAAGCTGCCCGACGATGGAGATCCCTGGGCGCCGAATAACCTACTAACTCCGGAGCAAAAGAAAAACACCAGTTGGACCCCGGTGGGCCAAGCAACAGACAAGATGCTCCGGCCCCAACCAACTAAAATGAATAGCTTTAAGTCGGGGCCATCATAGAGTCTGACGCCCGACCCACCGGCGTGCAATAAAAGAAGGCAGCATAGTTATCAACCGTGATTGGGTTAAAAACTAAGCATGCAGACTGTCGCATAACATTCAAGTTATAACCTATACGTCTGTAACGTGTTATGATTTTTCTAAACTGAAAAGAAAAATCATTACTTCCTAAAATTTTCTTAAATTTGTAAACCAAGCCACCATAAAATTCTGGTTCCGAAAGACCCTCACTTAAAAGTGTCTTTAACCCAACATTATATTTGGAAATCAATTCATAGTGTCTACGATAAAATTTAGAAAAGGTTTTTCGAAGTTTATGATACCGATAGCCCTGTTGGAGAAGTTTGGCCGTTAAAGATTTATTTCGAGCGTTGAAGTCTGTAACATGATTGCAGACTCTAGCAAACCTAATAAGTTGCGAAATGTATACACCATAAGAAGCACGACGAGGAACGTCACCATCCAAAAACGGAAAATTTACTATATCAAAATCAAAGTCATCGCGCTTATCATAAATTTTAGAAGAAACAAATCCATTTGCAACAGAAAGATGTAGATCTAAAAAGGGGGCTTCGGTATCCGAGATATTGGCTTTGTTCAACTGTAGTTCAGATGGATAAATTTGATTGACCATACCTTCAAAATAAGGGTTGTCAATGTTCAAAAGGTCATCGAGGTACCTAGATGTGGAATTAAAAGCCTCGATAACATCAGCTTGATTATCATGGTTAAGAGAATCCATGAAATCTCTTTCGTAGCAGTATAAAAAATAAATCAGCTACGAGAGGTGCGCAATTTGTACCCATCGGAATTCCAACAATTTGTCTGTATAACTTGGTCCCAAATCTAATATAAATATTATCCAGGAGATAGGATAAGGCGTCGCACACATTCTGACATGACCAAAGTGTATACCGACTTTGGTCAGAGGATGTGAAAAAAGCCTTTCTGTCATTACATGCCAAATAAAGTGAACCATAGTTTTTAATGCCCTTTTGAAGGTCCACTCTATCAAATCCAGAAGTTTTTCTTTAATTAGATTATGTGGTAAAGTTGTATACAGAGTAGAAAAATCATATGTGGACAAGCTCGTCGCACGGAACCCTCTACACTTCAATTTATTGAGCACCTCACCAGAATTTTTTATTGACCAAAACCAATTTTTATTTGAAGTTTCATAACTGTCTCACATTTGATAGCAGTAAGACAGGAAGTTAATAATTTAGAAAGTTCAGTAGTAGTACAAGAGCTAGAATTTGCAATAAATCTTGCTTTGTATGGTCTTTTGTGAAGCTTAGGTAACCAATACATCGTAGGAAGTTTGTCTTGGCCTTCATTGACACAAACAGAAAACTTAACAGGTAAATCGTTGAAGTGGGCATTTACTACAGACACCTCATCAGTATCTGTCTCCAGATAAGCCCTGGTACCATCCAGTTCCTGTTTTAAGGTGTTAATGTAGTGAAGCCTACAAACAACAACAACATTGTTTGCGGCTTTGTCTGCCGGAACCAAGACATACTTTCTGTGAAATTCTTGGATACCCTGCTTCAAATGCCTAAATGACGATTTAGGTTTAGGAGGTAAACTTGACATTAGTATTTTGTGAATAAAACTGTATACGTTTATCCACGATAGTGAAGATACTTCTTTTCCATTCTTTAAGAGCATTATCCTCAACACCCTCTCGTTTACACCATCGATTACCGAAATCATTCAATGCAGATGCAATCTCCTCTCTACATTTATCGAAATTGATGTAGGAGGGGAATCTATATTTCGGACCTTTAGAAACATTTTTGCGAATTCTAGAATCCGAAATTATTTTTAAATTTCCAGTAAACTATATGTCCGGCTGGTTGATAAACAAATTTTGAATCTTTACAATCTCAAGACTTAGGAGTATTAGCATGGATATCAAGATCAGAAACAAGTTTATTGAAATTAAAAATAGTATTTCTGATTGGTTTATTATATTTGTAACAAATAATAGGAGGTTCTGAATTTTGGAAGTACGTAGGTATAGACTGTATCACTAATTTATCCTGGAATATGCTTGGTAAATCAATAAAGTCAATTCCTTTATTAATGAAAGGAATTTTAATAAAACTTCTAATGTGATTAGATTCGGAATCGATAAATGGACGAAGAGCATGCTGAGTATAACATCTTGTTAACAGTGCAGCGTCATACATTTGATGATTTCTATCGTTAAATCTATTAGCCTCTGTGTCCAAGGAACGTAATACAGCAATAGGTAGAGAACTAAGATAAGACAGCATTGGATGTCGATCGTGAATCCTTAGTTTAACAGCTAAATCATTAAGGGAAGTGTTCACTTTCATTGTAGCGCACTGTTTACGTTTGTCATTACCCTTTTTCGTAGCAGTATAAAAATAAATCAGCTACGAGAGGAGCGCAATTTGCACAAGTATCTTATTGTCAATTTAGTTTTTCCCACTTTAGTTTTTTGGAGTTGGAAATTCTTTCTGATTGCGCCTTTTCCTGATCATTGCCTTTTTACCTTTTAAACAATATACAATATTCGACAATCAACATGAAAGTACTACGGTTAGAAATCTGAATGACATGTCTATGCGTATTGATGAAAACGTATTATTTTATTCATATTTCTAACGGTAAATTTCCGACGTCACTCTTATGTTGATTGCCTTGACCTGTTGCGGAATTATGACTTATTTTTGTATCAGGATGCCAGTTGAAAGCTCTACCAATAGATTTATGTACCGAAATGGGCGTTCAAAATTTGTACGTCCGAAGTTGTCAGATCTGTTGCTTGTCTTATTGCTAGGTTAAAAATTGTTTTCTCAATCTGTATCTTCGAATATGCCTGTGAAAGGGTTATTTTAAGTTTGCCCGTATGTGGAAGTAAAGTAGGTCAACTACAATACGATTCTAAAAAAACAAACAAAAAAAAAAAAAACACGTTACTCCAAATTGTGTTGACTGGGGCGTTTACCCATATTAACCCATATTGTGTATAACCAAGCCGAACCAAAGTCCGACATACTTAGTACAAAAACAATTCTCACATATGGTCCTCTTAAAAGTAAAAACATTATATTAACTTAGTTGTATACATATGTCTATGAGACCTATCAAAAATATGTACAATTATTGCTTTTAAATGAGGCATAGAAATGAAATGAAAATACAACTTAAGGACACCTAGTCGATACTTCTGTGGTGGTTCTTTTTGTTTTATGTCTTGGTGTTTAAAATATTTTTGTGCTGTTGGCGCCATATGTATGTTTTCATAGTTTTAGTTAAGTTAAGGTAACTGAGTGGCCACCTATTGGGAAAATAGCTGCTCATTCGGCTTACGAAATGTTTTCATGGTATAAGTACCTGATTGTTAGTTTGGTTTTTCCCCACTTCGGTTTTTGGAGTGGGAATCTTTTTCTGATTGCGCCTTTTCCTGATCTTTGCCTACTTTACCTTTTCGTGTATATTTATGATAACAGATTTGAGGTAATATGTGAGTCACCGAGAAAACAAGATACAGAATTTGTAAATTTTATCTTCTTTATAAGTGTATGACCAGTGAATTTATATATGTACCTGCGATGCCCTAATGTGACACAGGAAGTGCCACAATGAAATACCCTAAGGCCCTTTTCAGTTATTTACCATAATCTCTAAGAGATACTTAAGTTGGTCGTAAGTTGATCTTAGGCTTAAGATAGTTTTGAGATACCAACCCCTGGTGGATATATGCCGATCAGTATAGTATACTCCTGATGTGGCATAAAGTAAGATTAGAACTTGCTACTGGGAATGAGCTGCACACTCTGCTTACCATATGTTTTAGTATAAGTACCTAATTGTCAATTTAGTTTTTTCCCCACCTCGGTTTTTGGAGTGGGAATTTCTTTCTGACTGTGCCATTATCTGGTCATAGCCTACTTGTACCTTTTAATACAATTAGATGTAAAAACCCAACACCAAGCGGGGAAAGTGTCAGCACAAGAAATCACATCAATTTTAACAACACACATGAAGAGTAAGATGACCTGAGTTTTCCACCATTCACCCAGACCATCAACCGAAACAAAGACGAGTTAAACAGTCGGGGAGGCCGGCATACAAAATAAACGGAAAACTTAAAGGTATAAGACAAAAGCCAAGTCACAATCTAGGGACAATAACTCTTCTACATCTCGACTGTTTATCTTAGAAGGATTGTTTTCCACAAACCATAGGCTTAAGCCCTTATTTAGCGATGCCAAGTAGAACTATATGCATTTAAATACCGATAAATTATTTAAATTATTCTTTATTCGGGGAGTCGTAATTCGAGCCTTTTTGTACCTCTGTGCATTCTGGTGCCACTACTTTAGTTATACATGTATGTCGTAATAGCATCATTACGACCCTCGGAAAAGCTGACCTATGGTAATCAAAATTAAAACATAAACTAAATCCAGAAATTCGTACTATTGGAGTCAAAGTCCTGCCCAAAACCAAGATGTGAAACAACCGGGATAACAAAAAAGTACTTATACTAAGAGAACAACAAACCGTAATCCGAGCTCGTTCCCAAAAGGTGGTAATACAGTTTACTAAAACTGATAATATATTTAGGACGTGCATACGGTAGAAACATACGCCAAGACAAGAAACAGAGACCTACTACAGATGTAACGCATAGGAACTATCACAAAATATGAAATCAAGTTGCATAAAGCAAGAAAAGGTCCAGGATCAGGTACAGTTGAATTTTAAATCCCAACCCAGATAAAAAGGCGGGAACTAAAGAAAACATCATAAAAAATGTTGTTTACAACACGCATGAGGAGCAAGGTAACTAGCACTTTCTAGCCATATGTCCAGCATCAACCAAATACAAAGGTAACAATAGCATCAGAAAAGCAGACAGAATAAACAGCTGACATGAAGATACATCACATCAGAACCGCTACTTACAAAACTGAAAAACTTAAATCGGGGGTGCAGGGTGATAGGGACAATCGTCGCCGTTAGTCCGCTTTGCTTTACAGCAAGAATCTGTGCGGTTAAAAGAGAAGTTCCCTGGTCGTAATTGAATAAATTATTATGGTTAGACACCGTGGAAGCAGTAAAACATTCCAAGGGAGAAGGTGGGTCACTGGTCAGTGACCCTTTCCAAACCAAACACTTGTGTTACATTTTCATGTATTTACATAAGGATAATATCTATCAAAAGGTACATGTACAAGAAGGCAAATATCAGGAAAAGGCGCAATCAGAAAAAGATTCCCACTCCAAAAACCGAGATGGGGAAAAAAAAACTAAATTAACAATCAGGTACTTATACCATATCGTAAGCCGACTGAGCAGCTATTTTCTCAATAGGTGGCCACTCAGTTACCTACGCTTAACTTAAAATATGAAAACGTACAAACGGGGCCAACAGCACAAAAATTTTAAACACCAAGACATAAAACAAAAAGAACCACCACAGAAGTATCGCCTTGGAACTCATATTTCCATATACTTAAAAATAGATGTTTTAAGTATTACCTTATTAAATACACCGCATGTGGTTAAATATTAGGCATGCTGTATGTTGCACTACATTCAGCTAAGCATAGACAATTCTATTATATCGCCTGACTATCTTTTTTAAACTTTCTCTCAGCTGAAGTAGCCAATGAATGAATCTTTTATATCATGGTATAATCTTGATTCCAAGATTCGACCCCGTGTCTTCGTCAATACCCATTGACTTTCGCCGTGCGTCAGGTGCGTCTAATATGCATAACTACATGTAGTACGGAACTCCCCCTATCGGTGAATCCAAACAAAATGCCAGTCAAAATATAAATTGGCCAAATACGTACTCACTCTAGTGTTAGAACACACCCTCTATTAAGCAAGCACAAGTAATGTGGAAAAATAAAGCAAAACAAATACACATGACCAAAGTTGAAATCATTCGTGTAAAATGAATACAGATTTATATTTGTCACGGAGGAGCGACAGTACAAATTGCGTCTGGTCAATTGCTCCTCAACTCTGAATATGATTTTGAAATCGTGTTGCTTTGCGTCTATGATCAGATGAAATAATCAAAAGAGCTCTTTCCGCAAAAATATATACATGTACATTCTAACATGACTTAAGCAACACCTGTATTAAGCAAGAAGCACTTTCATGTCACTCAACTGTGTTTACATGTAAATGCACCTCTATTAAGCAATTAAGCTAGGTTTTGTTGGGTTGTGGTGGAATCATTCCTTTTTATTCAGTTAGAGCAAATAAGACTGAAGTCTCAACATGGTGTTGATTTTGATATTCAAATAATGTTTATTGGAAACAAATGCCTTCTCAAAATCACTTTTTTTCATAATTTTTACTCTTTGCACATCAATATAATGCACCACCATTTTAATAGAGGGATATTATACCAAGCGCTGGTATATGCTTTGCGGCTGTACCTCTTTGCAGTTCTTTATGCATTTGAAATTTGATAGATAGAACAGTAGGACACTCACCCTAGTGTTAGAACACACCCTCTATTAAACAAGCACCTGTCTTAAGCAAGCAATTTTAGTGTTCCATGGTCACTCGGATGTAGATTGGAGTACATTTGAAGTTTTATGGATTTGCGTTGAATAAAAGCCTTTTTATATGCTTGGGTGCACACATTTGGAAGCCTTCGCATAATTGTTATTTTTGAGTTGCTTATATTAATTATCATACTTTGATGTTGCAAAACACTGTGGTGCAGTTAGTAGGCGTTTAATGAAGCTGTTATCAACTAATTCATTAAATAAATCAGTTGGGTGAAGCAGGATATTCGAAATTTCTTAGCTGTCATGCACTATCCTATAGTAATAACATATTCACGATGATAAGCTACGTTTGAACATGAGCTATAATCATGATGATGGTGTTTCTTTTTTAACCAAGGCTTGTTCTTTCAAAGCGTGAGAAAACAAGAACAACCAAACTATAAAATTTAAAGACCCTCAAGGAAAGAATTTTTTAAATATTTAGGCTATGAAATCCAAGGATTTTGAAAAAAAAATACACCAAACTTAAGGTTTCGAAAGTAATTGGCTCTCATCCAGTTTTTAGTATAATTCTTGTAAATCCGTCTAATGGTTATTATCTCAGATTCTTATCATGATTTTATAAAATAAGTGTAATGTAACATTTCGGTTTGCTAGCACATATAACATGAAGAGCTATGTTAAGATACTTTTTTGTATTGTTTTTTTTTTTCTTTCCTTAAAAAAGTATTGTAGTCAATTTGAGAATCATAAACCGCGTAGTGTCGTCGGCATATAAATCTTATAGAAACAACGGCATATCACGTACGAGGATGATCCAATAATGATTGAGACTTTTTGAATAATTCCTTAGTAAATAGACTTAGCTTATTATGAATATCTTGTTAACATTGCTCAATGTAATGTGCAAACGATACACTGGTGAAAATCAACATGTAGACAACAACCTTCTGTTGCTTAGCAACGAGAGAATGTTTGTCAAACGTCCTTGGCCACGTGGTACATATGCCTATAAAATGGGTTGCCATGGCAACTGGTGATAAAATTTCCAATTATGGCACATAGTTATTTATAGCGTTCATAACAAGCTTTATGCTTTGCAAACACCACTGACATACAGCTCATGATTCAACCAGGCTGAGCATTTTTGCGAGAAAAGTTGGGTTTTAGTTGCGAAAACATTCAGTGATTTTGGGGGTGGGGGTAAGAAATATCTTATAACTTGAATATACATGACACAATGAATTGTTTTAAACATTGAAATGATCAATTATGGAGTAAATATATCAAAATAATTTCAAAAGGAACACTGGTCACTTTCGTTTCATGTTGCCTAGCAACAATAGAATTTATAAAATGCTATAAGCCAGCATTCATAGAGGAAAATGGTTGCTAGGCAACCACCCTTCGATCACTATCGCAAGACTCGAATCGACTGAAGCAAAATATTTCAGAGATAAATGTTAACACAGACAATACTCAATTATTATAAGATACCATTTTTAAAATTTGTGACATAGCTAGATTTGTTAAGATTATGTTTGTTCAAAAGGCAGATGGTGGCCACAGGCACTGCATGAGACGTTCATAAATAACCATAGCAACCAAAGTTGTTCACCAAATTTGGTAAAATTTGATCAAATGTGTATCTCGTAAACGAACGTAGTTAATTTGAGCCAGTCAAAAGGGGTTATAAAAGAAAAGAAAAGTCTCAATCATTATTGGATCATCCTCGTAGCAAGAGCATAAGCTACAAGAACATACGCATCCATTTAATGCTCTTATTTTTCCAATCCTCAGGGATTGCTTGCAATCAGACCTGATCTTTGCCTACTTGTACTATTTTTTTGTTTACAGATATTGATAACAGTAGTGACTCTAATATGAAACCCTGAGGAACACCACATTTAACATATTGTGCATGTCAATCGGATATTTCTGACTGGGTTTCTCAAGGTCGATTATACACCAGTATGCATTCTACCTGTGACATTGACTCGAACTTTGCCAGGGAACGTACATTTTTGAAAACTTATACTACCCATTAATATGATTTTATGTTTTCACCACTATAAAGCTTGAAAAATAATTTCTTTGTTTTAAACAAAGCGCATTTTGACAGAATATCACAAAGTTTTTGATTTAGTTTCGTGTGATTGTTTTAGGTCTTTCACAAAATATTCTTACCGTAGCTTATCATACACATGTATGTACAGAGTACATGTACATGCAATAACAGCTAATCTATAAATAAGTTAGGCAAACACAAAAAAGACCAGATAAGCTTAGAGATCAGACAGGGATTAGCTATCATCTGGATTAACTTGTAAACGAATAATCTTTGACTGTCCGTTTTAAGTGCATATAAAGATATAAACGAAACCAGAATTTTGAATTCTACTGAAATAACTGTCAAGGCTTTTAAAAAATCTAACCTTTCGTAATATATTTTTCTCCGAAATGCATGCCATTCGCTGGTTAATAGATACAGCTATAACTATCAGATGAAGACGACATTTTCGATGCATTTCTAAGGTTTTCCTGGTTATTTATCATGTGTCCCATTTTAATTATAACTTTATTGATTTTTCTCTTTTCTCGCAATTACTAAGAAAATACCATGGTTTAGATTGCTATTTTATTCCTTGTGCTACTAAGCTGTCTTATTGGAGCGGTATAATAGCCAGAGATCAGCTGTTCAGTGACCAAATAGTCTGATCAGCGCCTTCGTTTTTTGCCACATAAATAGTACAATTCCTGTCCATCTTAGATCCGAAATTTCAACACTCAAACCATCTTCTTTGACTGCTAAGCTCAGTTTGTGCCGTGCCTGGTCACAAATTCCGAAGACAGATTATTTCATGACGAGTCGCATTGGAAAAGCCTGTATCGGTTGCTCTGGAATCAGTGCCTACGGCTTTATTCCCGATAACACGAAGCATGGAGAAGAGTAGGTATTATTGATTCCTGGCAGTATAGACAGGGCTGCGAGTAGGAAAACACCTTCATCGGGAAATAAAATCTCTTCTCGGCATGGATTTATTGTTTTCATAAGCGGGATTAATGGAAGAGATTTAGGGTATTCCCCGCCGACAGGTGAAAGAGCGATATAGGAAATTATTAAAAGCTGTTCATTTGTTAGGTAACGCTCTAGCAGTAAAAGAAGATTTCAGGTGATTATTATGAATACCTGTGCTATGTTGCAACTTGTCTGACAAAGCAGCCAGTTTGACGACGAATTGATTGCGGGTTGCAGTTAACATCCGTAGCTAGAAATTCCAATTATTTAAATGAGAAATACCTTTGAAAGGTTTCACATTTTCTGGGGAAATTACAGAAGGAAGAATGTTTTGTTTGAAACAAGTGATTGTATAAAGTGTGAATGAATTGTTACCTGTAAAATCATTGTGGATAGTCTTAGTGATTGTGTGGATACGTGTTTTATCATCGTGTGGATACAGTATGAGGATTCATTTGTGGAGTACTAGCCATGTCGGTTGAAAACAATTCCACGGACTCTCCACCTAAGTCGGAGATCGACCCAGGGCCGCAACCCGACCCACAGCCCCAGGGTCAAACCGAGCTGAAGCCCGAAGTTAAGGAGGACCCGGACGTGGCCCCGGCCAGCACGAACCATGTAGAGATCGAGGACGACGATGAGTTGCCATTCCCGGGATTCGTACCTAAGGCCTTCAACTGTTTACCACAGACCAACTTTATTCGGATGTGGTGTCTGCGGACAATAACATGGCCATATCCTTTTATATATAAATACAACATCTCATTTATTCAATGGGTTTTGAAGAAAATTTTGATTGTTTTGGGTGAAATTTAAGTGATTCAAAATACATTTTTCTACAGAAGTCGTTTGTATGAGCTTACCTTTAAAAGTAAATTATCTGCATGCAGACTGGACGTAAACTACTACATATAACTTATAAATGTCTTTTTAATTTGGTTTGAAATAAAGAATAGGAGGTTGGATCTGAAAAATCCTGATAATGAAATTCGTTTTTGCAATGCAAATAATGTATGGTGGGGTAAAATTATATGGACAGAGTAAATCGTAAGGAAAGAATACAAACACTACAAACGGCAAATAACAAATGCATTTTGTACGTTTAAATACAATAGCTAGCATCAAGGTCCCTTCAACGACCACCCTTCTTCTAGGTACAATATCTTTGGAAATGGCGTCGCAGGACTTAGGTAAGTGGTGTTGTGAGTCTGTGTGTTTTATTTTATTATAAAATTGCTGTCGTGACATACGCGATTGTGCAGTTGATATTTTAGAAGCGTTAAACGGCTTTTTTTACGTTTTTCTTTAAAGGTTAGATGTATTTAACTATGAAACAGTACTGAGTAATGTTTCATTGAAACATATATGTCTTGCCCTTGTCGATGGTTCTAGCTAATTTGTATTACATGTAATTAATATTCATTAAGCATGAATCATGATGAACAAAAACGAACTTACGAACATGCATACGTACTAAGCCTTAATTTATAGTAATGCATACCACGTTTACAGGGGTTGAGTAATACAAACCGTTCGTTATATCGAAATACAACCTGTGCAAAACTGTTTTGTAATGAATAGCCTACTGATAATTACTGACATGCGTTTGGTTAACGCATCTTGTTTACTGTTACGCTTTTAACCAGAAATAATTTTCGGTTGTTAACATTTATGATGCTGGATGTTTTCATTTATGCAGTGCCTCTCTTAAAGGCGAAGGCTGACGTTTCATACGAACTTTTTTTTCGGTTTCCTTGAATAGACTGCCTTTTTTGCAATTTACGTTAATTTTGTTTTCGCTAATTTTCTATTCAGATCTGCCCATGTAATATTGTATACCTGTTATAATGATTATGGACTGTGTTAATGCAAATATCATTTGGATAAAGCGTGTGTTTGATATGAAGAAGCGCGGTGATAATTCTGGCTCTGAAATTGGGCTTGCGTCAATTGGTTTGATAATAGCCTCTCCCATCTCTATTCTCGACATACACGTAACTTTGTTTTGCATTGTTGTTTGAATGTAAAAATGAAAACTTCGTTTTAGTGGTATTGATTTTCGTTTTACAGGAATTTTATCATCACCTTTTGCAACTGTGCTTATTTTTCCGGACACATCTCTCTGTAGAACGCAAATATTTCTGTCATTTGTCGAGTATTTTCCCTGACGAGTTAAAGTCATGAAAATATCGACATAAGTCACTTAGTTCTGATCAATCATTCGTTATAAATTTTTCACGCCGAGTTGGGTTTTAATTACCTGTAATATCTTAAGGTATAAGATGATATGTTTTGCAAAGCAACAGCTTGTTGCAATAGGCTCGGTGGAATTTGTTTACTGCAGTGGAAGGAGACAACGAACTATGGTGATATGGTGAAAGACCATCATTCTGGATATTTTTAGAAGAGATTTATACCATAGCTACTCCTCTTTCATTAGAAAAAAAATCAATATTGGTTACCGGAAACTGCATCTTTTCCTGCCTTGTCGCTCATTCGGTCGAGGGTATAACCCGGTCAATATCGTTATGATTCAATCATTTTTGGACGCTTATAAAATTATATTATGCCAGAAATATTTAGAGGTTCATACATGAGTTGAAGAAATAATAACGATCTATAAATTATTCAAAGCGTTTTATGAACATTTTAAATTTAGATTTCATATTTTCTGCTTTTAATTCAGTAAGGTCATAGCGATTAACGCCGAGTAATTCACCTCGTAAGAATGACCGATGTCGTCATGCTTTAAGAACCAAGATCACCACCATACGCTTACTTTCAAGTCAACTCCATTAAAGGCGATTAATGAGCATAATTCTTTCTTACTTTTGCACGCTACCAGATAACAAACATTTGCATCATATTGCATCATTTTGACCTAAATCCATGAAATATAAAATAATATTAACCGCAAATGATTGCGTAAATCCGCAATTTAAATGTTTAGTAAAAAAGGGTATTTGCCCCGACCTGAATTTGTTTTTAATTATTTGGCACGAACAGTCAATTTATCTTTGAGTACTTCAGTGCAATGGAGATTGCCTTGATTTCTTTCGCAGAGATGAATAAAATTGAGCCGCCTCATGGGAAAACCAACAATGTGGTTTCGGAACAGGTCCAACACAAATCAGGCTGCACAGTCACAGAAGCAGGCTAAAAGCTTGAAAATATGGATTAACGAAGAAGAGGAAGTGTACTATCCGTGTAGCGAAAACAAAGGCGCTGATCAGCTGATCTGCGTCTTTGTTTTCGCATATGCAGATTGTAGGTTTTCTCATGAGGCGGCTCAAATTTGTTTGACGTAACAGTCGAATAAAGTATTTAAGATTGGAATGAAATTGTAATGTCCTTTTGTGTTCTCAAAGCAATTTCCCCGTAGCAGCTAAAATTCTTCTGAAAATTTCCATTTCTTGCGCTGTATAAGCTAACTATAAGCCCACTATACAGAAAACGTAGCTTATTCCATCATAACATGATAACAATGAAATAAGCAATTTGCTTTTATTAGCTTTTTCATTTGCTAAATCTGACTATGCCTACCTTAACGTTTGGAGAAGCCAGCCAACCAGACAGTAGAGATTCTATTTCGAAGTAATGAAATAGGTCCCTGTATTTGTGCAGAATAGTTTGCAATGCATTGCAGACTGATTCCGTAGTTATATTGTCTTAGGGCTTGTACTCACAATTTCAAGTTGAAATATAAACTGCTACACTTAACTGAATATAGAAACAACAACAACGTTATAGCTTATGTCCAATCTGTTTAACTCGGGTCATCGTTGTGTGTCGATATGGTAGCTAATTCTCTAAGCGTTCTCAATAAGGACTGCTCGAGCCTGGATGAGGCACCACATGGCACACGACATATCAAAATATGGCATTCTCATAAACAGCTCAACTGTCCCAATTTTCTTAAGGGCAGAATTTAGATTAAAACACATCCCAGCGTCATTCGTTTTACACATTTCCTTGATGTAGTATTCAGTGACGCAATGCTGATGAGACGCTAATCTGACCGTAAAATTACACATAGGGGATCGTTGTCTGACACTTTTTGTAGCTTTAATATGACAACTATATGTTATAAATCACCTTAGAGATTCACAAACTTCCTTTCTGGTCCATTACTTAGGAAACCCCATCGGTATCGCGGCTTTGCTGAAATCTCCTCTTACTTGAAGTATTTCTATGTACGAGGGCTCCGGCGGGTGGCAAACAGCAACATAAACTGCAAACAATACAAAATTTCGAACGGCTTTGCTTTAAATTGTGACATGCGGTTTGTCGTCGTGATTTTCTAGGAATAGGTATTTGTTTGTTGTTGTGGCGTTGAAAAACTGGATTAAACCAGCTGCATCCAGTATTAAACACACATTAGTCCGGAATGCAGAGCATTTAACAGAACTCAAAACTCATAATTTTAAACCACTGTTGTATTATAATAGTATTATAATAGTACTTGTGTATCCAAAATATGCATTTATTGCTTCCGTTTGCAGCCTTGTCGGTCAGGCTGGTTTTTGATAGTTTCTACACACTTTCTGTACTCAGAACAGTCGCTCGTTTCGTGCACATTGCTTTGCGTCTAACATCGTGTGGACGATACATAATGTGTTATAACCATTATCTGTCATGAGCCTCTATGTCTTACAGAAAATATCGAAAATTCCGAATGCTCCCTAAAGACATGGGTAGTAAGAATCTCGGAATTATGCACACGTTTCATTTTTCATAATTTGCGCAAAAACGTGACTTCCCTATTATTGGTCGTATTTTGTCTACGAAATAACGTATTTTCTCATTATAAGACGGCTCAAGAAGCTCTAGAGTGCTGTTGTGGTCTTAAAAAAGTGTCGGCAATTAAGTTCTCAGAAATTATTTATTTGAAATTGATTTTCAGGCCGTCATTTCAGTCTAAGTAACCGCGTGACATAAACCTATTTAGACTACTTTAGCACGTGTAGTTACGCAATCTGTACAATCTCTTGAAATGGACGTATGGGGTCTAATCCTCACACAGAAATACATACTGAAGAACTAGGGTTCAAGACTGGGGAGATGGTGTAATCGCATAGACCAGTCAGACGAACTTACATACTGATTGGGCAGACCTTTCATCTTTTCTTATACAATAACTTTATCTGAGATGGAAGTTGAGCTTACAAAATCCTGTGAGCCGCGTAATGAGAAAACCAAAAATGTGGTTTTTGAACAGGTTCCACACAAACCAAGCTGCTCAAGCAGAGAAGATGACCAGAGGCTGGAAAATTTGGATTCAGAAAGTAGAGGAATTGTAGTATCCGTTTAGTGAAAACAAAAGCGCTGGTCAGCTTTGCAGTTACTGCTAAGCTGACCTGCGCCTTTGTTTTCGCATATGCAAAATGTTGGTTTTTCATGAAAAGTTTCATGTTACTGTCCTTTTTGTCGCGGCTTGCTGCATTTTTTCACGTGGAATGGTCAACGCTATATAAAGTTATAAAATAGAAGGGCACATGTAAAAATTGTCTTTAAGAATTTCAGCCGCTTCTTGTATACGAACCAATTTAACGATAACAACAAACATGGGCCAATAGGTCAAGAGAAATATGTCATGGAACGTGCCTCATTGGCATAGACATGCAAACATGCTCGTGAAAACATGCAAACAAGCACGTGAAATATCAAAGCAAAACGTACCAATTATGGCGTTTATGCAAACTCAACTTTGATTCTTTTGTATTCATTTTTGCTGTAGCTAAGCATACAATAAAGTAGATTAGAATAACACTGAGTGGAATTATTGATCGGAAGCCAATGGTATACGAGCCGCCACATAGGAAAACCAACAATCTGCATAGGCGAAAACAAAGGCGCAGATCAGCTTCGCAGTAACTGCGAAGCTGATCAGCGCCTTTGTTTTCGCTACTCGGATAGTACAATTCCTCTTCTACTTAAATCCGAAATTTCAAGCTTCTAGTTCTTTTCTGTGCTTGTACAGGTCGGTTTGTGTCGGACCTGTTCGGAAACCACATTGATGGTTTTCCCACGAGGCGGCTCATACTGTAATTTCGTCCCAGAGGGGTACCTTCATGACTAGTTGTGAAAGCGACAAATTTCATTAAATTACCGAGAGACAGAAACGGTGCGCGTTATGGCAGAAATAACTTATGTATAATCTGTCAGAAGTCGATCTTTGTCGTCGACTGCAAGAACAGATTATGTATCAGATATACGCCAATTTTAAATTGGAGTGATGCATGTACCCACTAGAGTTTGCAAGAAAACTATGATTCGCCGTAAGAACTGATGGCATTCACGCATAGGTCGGTGTCAAATGACGTGGCTAAATTTACATAAGTGCCGCCGCGACGAACGCCAACAACAAATCGATAAAATGCCCATTGCCGCAAAAGAGCATGCATCAGGAAAACATCTCCATGAAAAGTATCACCACTCATACCCCACTTTAGCAAAACTGGGGTTTACAGGGGTATGTCTCATTGTTGACCCAGTGTTTATTCGGTGAAAAAAAAATTAAAATGCTGACATTTGAATGTAAACTGATACTTTCTTTATACGGCACCCATTTTATGAGAGAAGTAACCGTGGGTCGTATGACGTTCTGTTTCGGATTAATAGCTTTCTTTAATTAACAATGACACTCCTAGAGATTCCGATATGATCTAGGGTCAGTTTAAGAGACATCGCAATATGTCGTCTACATGTAAATCATTCTGGACATTTGTCTGTCAAATCACCGAAGCCGCGGAGGGACAAATATAGATTTACGGCCATAGCTAGTGAAATTGGCTCCAAATCGTGTTCAGCTAATTTCCGGTTATTACTTTGCCGACAGATTTTAACCCATTTATGACGAATGTTTTTTTCCACTCATTACCATTTGGACGAGTCCACTTTCGCTTTAAGGGCGTCAGGTGTGTTTTTACTTTTATTTTATTTTTCCATGAGAAATCCTTAAAGCGAACAGGATAGCCCCCAGATGGGACGCCGCGTTTTACGACATCACATCCGGGGCTATACTGTTTGTCTATGCCCCATAAATAGGACGCCTGGGGTATGAGAATTAAAAGGTCGCTCGTAGCGTTTTGATAAAAAAAAAAAAAAAAAAAAAAAAAAAAAAAAAAAAAAAAAAAACCTGGGCGACATTGTAAAAGTGTAAAAGTGCTTGGAAATTCATAAAAGTGCAGACTGAACATGATGGTCATAAAATATTATTGTTTTGTTATTGGGGAGTCTAAAGCATATCAGACATCGCGAAATGCGGATTTAATTATGTCTACATGGCCTCATCCGGATATTAATTTGTTGCATGCATGATCTGCCTTTTATCTTAGTCTTATCAGATTATGCAGAGATTTGATGTTTTTACTTATGGCTTACACTGTCTCTTCTTTGGAAGATTTTAATCATGAATATTGCCTTCTTTATTTATAGCCGAACAGAACATGCACTGTCAAACCTGACATTACATAAAGTTGACCATGCAATATACAGAGATTTTTTCAGCTATAAAAATTGAAATTTCATTGGAAAAAATGATGTTTTTAATACTTTTGCACAAAACATAGATTGTAGGTACACGTTAGGACCGCCTCGGCGATGCGGTTCTAACGAGTACCCACAATCTATTTTTTTGGAGCAAAAATAAGAAAATATGTATACCCCTGCAAGCCCAAGTTTTTTTTATATAAGTGGGGTTTAAGGGGGGTATTTATCATGTTTATTGCATGGACATGTTTGCTTGATGAAAAGTCGATACATTTGTATACAAGATGTCCTAGTCATCCAAACCGTCGTGCTTCCGATTCGCACTGCGTATACATACGTCCGCACTGTCATAAGAACTTGCTCACTGGAACAAAATTCCAAGTACATGTACCATGCCCAGTTTTATGGCACCATGTTGCGGCTTATGAAATTAAAACCAGCTTAATTACGTCACAAGTGCAATTTGTTGCAGTTTTAAGACCATAATCGGATAAATCTTGAGCATGTGACGCAAAATTATGCATCGGGTTACTGGTAATAATCGATTTCGAACAATATTATATGGGATAATGGAACTTATTATTTTTCCTTCAACGTTAACGCACTTTTAGACCGACAATCAGTGCTTCCATAACGTTAACTTACTTGCTTGAGATATAATTTTAATGCACTTTTGCATATTATTGTGAATTTTAGGTGAAAACCTGTGATGGTTATTTTGCCAAAACATTCACATATGGCATTTTGTTGGCAATTTAATTTATTAAGAAAACAAATTTTCATAATTCATTTCACTAACAACGATTTCAAGGGAAAAAAGGGTCATTTCAGCTGAAAACGATACTGCGTTTCCGTCAAGCATATATGAGCCGCCTCGTGGGAAAACCAACAATGTGGTTTCCGAACAGGTCCGACACAAACCGACCTGTACAAGCACAGAAAAGAGCTAGAAGCTTGGAATTTCGGATTTACGTAGTTCTAAGCGGAATTGTACTATCCGAGTAGCGAAAACAAAGGCGCTGATCAGCTTCGCAGTTACTGCGAAGCTGATCTGCGCCTTTATTTTCGCCTATGCAGATTGTTGGTTTTCCCATGTGGTGGCTCATATATCAATAATGTAACTGGGTATTTCACTATAAATTCTGACTAGAACGCTCCAACCAATAGAAATGCATACAATTTTGAACGAACGCCAAACGAGAAAATCGTTTTACAGAAAGCTGATTTGGCCCTTGACGAAAATAGCTATATTTCAGAAGCGACAATGCCTTAACCAATTCTGAAATCACTTAAACTCTTATCTCTGGCAAGCTATTGCATTACGAAAACATGACCATGGAATACACAGAGATTTCTAAAGTTGTAAAAAATGAAAATTATTAGCAGAACATTTTTTTTTTATATTTTTCTTATTTTTGCTCAAAACTTAGATTGTGAGTACCCACAAACTATGTTTTGGAGCAAAAATAAGAAAAATAGGTACACCCCTGTAAACCACAGTTTTACTATATAAAAGTGGGGTTTGAGGGGGTATTCTTTTCATGGACATGGTATCCTGATGCTTTAGCTTGTTGACTTAGGGCGTATGTATAAACCGTTACTCAGAAAAATAAAGAATGTTGTGCCAACTAACAATGGGTGTCGCCAATAACCTTTTGAAGTTTGGCTAATGATTCTGAAGCTATTTGAATATTTACGGCGTTTGATGCAGTTCTAAGGAAACATTGATGAATTAAAGTGCATACCATCAGGGAAACATGTCCGTGAAATGTATACACCCTTAAAACATACATTTTTACATAAAAACTGGGGGTTTAAAGGGGTATACCTACTTTTCTTATTTTTGCTCCAAAACTTAGATTGTTTGTACTCGTGTAACGTGTACCCACAATCAATGTTTTCAGCAACCATATTAAAATTAACCAAATGTTTCCAATTAAATTTTCAATTTTTAATGCTGAAAAAATTCTTTGTATATTGCATGGACAGGTTTTCGTAATGTGTTTTCTGAATAGATGCCTTTCATACCAACATGTCGTTTTTTTTTCTAAGATCTGCTAAATAAATATTTTAATAAAGAACGCACGAACTCTAAAACGTACCGACTCTAAACTGATGCTGGATGGACTCTAGTGGAGGCTCTGAACGGACTCTTAAACGTATCTTTTGAGCTGTAATGTGTATCATTTGCTTCGGCTCAAATGTCACTTTTACAGCCAAACAGCAATTGATCGCTAACATGCAATATACATATGACGTATGATGAACGGTTTTGATTTTATTGCCATACCTTGAACCAGCAGCACCATAATTGTTACATTTATAGATCACAAATTTGGGTGGTGCTTTCGGTAATGACTTATTGAGCATCAAACCTCCATATTTTATGGTTTATGCCATTACAATAATTATGATAAATGCATATTTATTATCAAAATTGAAAATAAATGGCATCATTCGCATGTTTTAGATCCATTATTTCACCGATTTTCTCTAAAAGCAATTAAGTACGATCGCTGTCAAGGTTTCAGATACAAAATACATTTGTTGACTTGAAAAGCATTATGCCAGAGGATACTCATCAATTGAAAAGGCATTGATTTGTAGCTTATGAATATGTGAGCCGCCACATGGGAAAACCAACAGTCTGCATAGGCGAAAACAAAGGCGCAGATCAGCTGATCAGCACCTATGCTTTCGCTACTCAGATAGTACAATTCGTCTTCTGTCTAAATCCAAAAAATTCCAGCCTCTAGCCATGTTCTGTCAGTGTGCAGCTCGGTTTGTGCCAGATCTGTTTTGAAACCACATTGTTGGTTTTCTCATGACGCGGCTCATATGTTTCCATGCCATAAAGAATATGAAGAAGACATAATAATGAGGCGAAAATGGGATTTGCGCATTTATCAAAACTTTTGTTGGATTGTCTATGTGTGTTGGGTATTTTGTATTACCCTCCATAACACTATCTTTACATGCAGATTCTAATGTTATTTTTTGTTACGAAATCAAACCCATCATGGATTCACACAACCATATACTTATGGTAGTTACATGTATCAACATATTATTCAGTGGTCGGCTTCTGAAAACGAGTTATTTACATGTACCAAGTAACGAGTCCCTAACAAGTCAACAGACATGACACTAACACTAACGATGTCCATTATCTCATCCTCCCACCCGTGAAATTAGCGTTTTTGTCACAGAATCATGTGACCGTCACAAGGGATGTTAAGAACACGATGAAACAAAATGTGAATGAGCTCTTTTTATAATAGCAAAAGTGCTTAGTTGTGCCACTTATCAACTCAATTGTTTCCTCCCTCGCAATTGCATTGTATAGATGGAAATCAGTGTATTTTATTTGCACCGATAGTTCCTTTGGTGCAATTACATTTTGTTGATCAAAAACACAAAGTGCATCATGACAGACTGAATTCATTGATGTTAATTTGCACCATTAAAGTTTCAAAACAGAAAAGAAATTCCACCATATTGACCATTTTTGCATTATCGGCTGGTTCCCAGCATAGAAATAATCAATATTGGAAATACAGGTAACCAAAACCACCCTGACCTTGAGGTCAGGGTGGTTTTTGGTTTTGGTTACCTGTATTTCCAATATTGATTATTTCTATGCTGGGAACCAGCCGATAATGCAAAATGTTGAATGTTCACGCTTTCATCGAGAGGACAATTCGATGCTCATAAGCCTCATTGTAAACTTTGACTGAGTTGACGATGAAAGCGGTTGCTGCTAGCTGGTTGCTATTCCTTTATGGGTTGTATGATGTGGTTAATAATTGAAAAAAAATGTCCAATTTTATGGGCTCATTCAAAAATTTGGAGTTCACATTTATCTAGATAGGTGTTTACATGATAGTACAGTTCAAGACCTTGTACCTCGTTTATGCGAAATGTAAAATGATTTACAAAGAATATGTCTCCCTGGTCAATGCTGAACAAATAAAGCACATATACATGTAAATGACTTTAAAATGTATTACTGAAACGAAAACAAGTCATATTGATCGACTTTTACCCGCTGATATTTCATTACCGCGCTTCATCATTCGATCATCTCAACGCTTTGTCTGGTTCAAGCCCCAAAAGGGGCGTATGTGAGACAAGCCAAGTTCTGCTTGCGGATGTGTCAGTAGTTTTTTCTCAGGGTTGTCACGATTTCGCCCCACGTGTAACTGAATAAAATAAAAACTATCACCATTTCAATGCTAGGATCTACTTAAAATGTCCCCTTATAAAGTACGTATATTTTACATAATTTGACTACGGAGATGTGCCCGTGATGTGACCTCAAATCTCTACAGAGTTATTCGCGGTAATTGCTGTATATTATCATTTAGTCGGTAATTAACACTCCAGATTCGTGCAGTTAATGACTCCCTATTGTGAGAGTTGCTATATGAATCGATAATCCATCAAAAGAAAAACCTTCAGGGTGTGCTAAGAGTTGACAAACACTTTCCTGGAATCTGAGAGAATTCTTGTCAATGGATAATGGACACAAAGAGATAACTATGTCACTGTTAACGACAGTTGAAAATGAACTAAAAGATAGCAAGGTTAAATTAAACTGATATGAACAATTAATAGTCACGATCATATTTGGTCGCAGGTGAGAAAAAAAAAATGATTCGGCTAATAGATGTCGCGATTAGAAATGAGACGGCGTCATCAATAATTACGTAGAAATGTCAAAAATGTAAACAGAAAAATGTACATGGAAACAATTTGCTTGGCATTAGGGACAAGTGGTTGTCATCGTTTAATGTTGTGGCTGTGCCATGACACAACATTATTTAGCGCCAGCATACCCGTATTTAAGGTAAATTCCATTGTCAGTTTTATGTCTCTTGAACCTTATGTCTCTGGTGACCGCCAGCCCTGCCAAATTTTATCGAACAAACATGACGTCGTTATGGTTTCCTGACAACAACAATAGCACATGCGCGTAAGGTGATGGGTATGGCTCATTCAGAGCTCGCTATCACCTCTTTGGTCACTTTGGCTTCAGTAATGACAATACAATACCAATGTTAAAATAAAATATTAAACCGCAGAAGCACTGGCGTTGTATTCTGGATTCCAGCGACCATGATTGTTGTTCTGCAATGATGTTAGAATTAATTATTTTAAATGACAATACTTCTTTAAATAGTGTATTTGCAGCTATTTCTGATACATTGAACTGAGATGACAAAACAATGCTGATCCGAATGGTGAATAATATAATAATAATATCCTTGTAAGTAAGTAAGTAAGTAAGTAAAGACTTTATTTATAGAGGGTAACATCATTTAGCACATACATAAATACATGTAATAAGCTAATCTTCCATGAGGCCCTCAGTATATACATATCACATAATCAATGCGCTATACATAGATAGGCAAATTTTAAACTTTCTTGTTTATGAAATGAATAAGAGCAAAAATCCACACCAAGAAGATATGTATCAGGGTTTGCGTTACTTGACTGAGTTAACACGTTACATATTTGGTGGTAGCGGTGAGACAGTCAAATGTCATTTTGGCTCACGGCGGATTTTCAATTCGTTCCTCAAGAGGTTCTTGTACTAGTCATTTAGCAGCGCGGGGTGTGGTTATATTACTCAGCTCCTTGTATCAACTCTACTAGTACAAATAAGACAAATATTGATGCACAAGCAGTTTTAGCACAATGCTGAGAATCAAAGACAGATTTTATCTTATTTCAATATTTGTAGCTGCAGATAGACCCCATAAATCTGAAATCTTTGGTCTTGAGATAAAATCAATACATAATACAATGCCTGTCGTAAAACCAGCAATTACTTATGCATGAGGCATTATTCTGTCCGTCATGAGGAAACCCGTTTATCCCTATATACCCAAAATAGCTTTATGCAAAAGGTAATATTCCCTTCTTCACGAGGAAACTCGTTTGTCCCTATATACCCAAATAGCTTTATGCATAAGGTATTATTCCCTTCTTCACGAGGACACTCGTTTGGAAAACCCTATATATTAAACCACTTTATGCATGAGGCGTTATTCTATTCATCACGAGGAAACTCATTTGTCCAGGGCTATTACCCAAACCATTTTATGCATGAGGCAAAATGCTTGTCTTTTCATGATCATGAGGAAACTTCCCGTATCTCCCTATATACCTAAACAGCCGTTTTTCTACGTCGACTTATGTTTAAGTTCCAAAATGTATATATTACACAAGGAATTTACAAGATACATGTACAAAGACTCTACGGGGACATTACGTTTTTAATGATACATTCATACCAAACATAAAACATCGGTCCAATGATGGCCATTTGCCTATTGTAACTGAACACAAATTTATGCATGTGTACATTTGCTGATCTAACAGTTCTGTAAAACAAATAGCTCTCCACGATAGTTTTGATTCAATTTTGAAAATGCTTTCCCATGAGTACCTCACCATCTATTTAATACAGATTCGCTTTCGTGAAGTCAAAGAATCCCGGTAAATCTCTGTCTAACGTGCTCTCTGGAGATAGATAAAACGGTCTATAATGTTCCAATTTACATCCTTATGTTATGCTGTAACTGTTAGATTCACCATAAGCTGCTGTCGTCTAATGGACCAATTCATGCTTCTTTTGTATTGAGCGTATAAAGAAAATGGTACATGTAGTTGCGGGAGCGCCACAATGCGTACCCTTAAACAAACTTTATTTCAAGCACCAGGGATATAAATCTCATATATGAACGGACATGAAAACAAGCCAAGAAGTATTGACCGGTTTTCTTTGCTACAGAAGCATGCGATGTAATAATGAAACTCGGAGAAGATTGGCAGAGTTAACCGAGGTAGCCTCGTTAAATAAAGTACCTACCTACCAACCTACCTGCCTGCCTGGTACCTAACTACCTACCAACATACATACTTACTTACTCACTTACTTACTTACCTACTTACTTACTTTCTTACTTACTGACTCACGTACTTCTGCAGGCAACATTTTCTGAAGTTATCTGTGCTCTTATTACAAAATATTTCTTAATAATTTTGGAACACCGTGGTTATTGTGATACGAACAGTCCGTAGCATTTGTAACGCTAAATCCTCTTACGAGAAACGTTATTGCGCGGATATTTTCCTCTGGAAGCTTTTACAAGAGACCAAATAGGTTTCAGGCATCGCTTTAGAATACTGACCAAACGTGTCGGAGAATTATTGCGTGACAGAACAGTAAGCGACAGTTCTAGTATCATCGCGAGAAAAAAGTAACCCATATTTGACGAATGGATTTTCCCATCATTATTATTTGGGTGAGTCCACTTCAGTTCTTAGGGGCATCAGGTGTGATTTTTAAATTTCATTCAATTTTTCGATGAAAATTCTTTAAGCAAACAGAATAGCCCCAGATGGGACGCCGCGTTCTGCGGCGTCCCATCTGGGGCTATACTGTTTGACTATGTCCTACAAAAGGGACGCCAGGCTTATTTGAGTTAATGGTAGAGGCTGCATGTTACACTATGTTCATCCAATAAAGCGAAAATCGCGAAGATGCCGAATAGGGTTGCAGCAGACATTTTCCGTGGGTCGTTCTTTTAAGCACATTTACTGGACTTAGGTGACAAACACTACTGTTTTTCCATGGTCGAGTTTTTTTTCCTGTGAGGAAATCTAAGGCAGAAAATGGGTAACTAATAAGATAATGGAAGTAGAAGGGCATTTACCGTTATCCTAGATGTAAATCGTTCTATAGTACCAATTTTATATTTATAGTTAATAATGGAATTTCCTTGTAACATCAGTTACATGTAGACTGAGCTAGAACACAGAAAATTTGGTGGAAATATCGCATGAAATATCAAACTGGGTAAATAATAAACGATTTGATTATGGTCCAAAGAACATGCAAAATGCCTTGATCTACTCTTATAAACGGTCACTAAGTTACACATATAAAGGGTGAAAGGTGAAATTTTCCTTCCGAAAGAAAATTAAAATGTGTCAGTCCTATGTTTTTGTGTTTTTCTTTTTTTCTGACTCCAGCAGTGTTTAAATTAGGCACTTGTCTTTTACATAGTTGTTTCAAATTAAAACTGTTGCAATTACAGCTCCATTTACATGTAACTTTAATCATTCTCGGATTACAAAGCAGGACATCAACGGCAAATCTTTCGGAAATGTACGTGTATTAGCTCCGATATTCTCCATCCGTAGTATCAGTAAATACACAGGCATCAGGAAAACATGTCCGTGTAATGTATACCCCCGTGAACCCCACTTTTATATTATAGCAAAATTGGGGTATGCAGGGGTATACCTTTTTTCTAATTTTTATTTTTGCTCCAAAACGTAGATTGTGGATACTCGTTAGAACAGCCTCATCATATCAACATTATTTTTCAACTGAAACTTTTCAATTTTTAAAACTCAGAAATCTCTGTTCATTTCATGTTTTCGTAATGCATAAAAACTAAAAAGCAAAGGTCTGCACACAGCACTTAACAACGTGAGGAGTCACGTTTGAACTGAATATGAACGAAACTGGTGGTTTGTGTCATAGAAAAAACAGCCAACCTACATGGGAGCCGCCAAAGCCAATATAATTTGACACTCGGTCTAATTAGAGCTCTGTTAACAAAAGCTATCAGGAAATGTCATTTGTATAGCTTTTAGCGCACTCTGGTATAGCTTGTTACTGACATGATGGACATGCTGCGAAAAAATAACATCTTGGCTATTAAGGACAAGAAAATTTTCTTGACCGCATTCCAATTCCAATATACAACAAAAATCGAACAAAATATTACGGAATACAACAAAAAAGAATCTGTTAACCAAAGCAAACTGACAGTGGTGCAAGTATCAGCACATTTCGCATTTTTCCGTCGATTTTGTCGTTGAAGAGATGAAACTAAATATCTGCCTGGCTTTAAGGCATTTCTTTACAGGACCAGAAACGTAGGCGTTTGCGTTCAACCAAATGCAGGTCAACGTTGACAACCTGTCTCCAACAAGTTCAGGTCTTTACGTTGCCATAAAGAAAAATCACATGACGCTGAGCAGATTAGCACGGAATGGTCTAAGTACTTTGAATCAGAGAGGTCGATGTTTTGTTTATGGTTGGATTTTCTTCGCTGTGTCTCGCTCTAAATAATAGGAACTGAAACATTCCAAGAAATTCAAATCGTTACAGTTTTAGATAATTTCATACTTTTCAAAACGGATGACAAAATTCCTTTTATATGATATAATGTTTATATGCGGGAATGTACATGATGTACATGATGTACATTGCAGTAGTTCAGTTTAGTTTGTGCCACAATGGAATAAGCTAAATTGGCCGACGTCGAGTTATAACAAAACATAAATTCTCCCAACATAAATTCACACTTCAGATGGATATGTTTTTGATATGCAATGACACAACAATGTACAAATGTAGGACAAACGTGAACTACGTATTGGCGCATAAGTTCGTTTTGGTTCTTCCTCGAACAACACAGTTTAAAGTATGTTGATCTGAAAACCATGTACAGCTTTAAGTACTAACCGTAGAATATAGATATATCTGGAACGATTATGGAATAGATTTGATTTGTTTGTAGATAAGTGAGGTCAATCCCTCAGATCAAGTACAATCATATAACTATAAATGCAAAATAAACATGCTCCATATCAATTGATGCATGTATCAGAAAATGCTTCTGAAATAATTATTAATTGAGTCGTGTCATGAGAAAACTGGTCCTCGGAGTTTCTGGCCAGGTTCGACATAAACCCCCTCGTACAGTCACAGATGAAGGCTGGAAGCTTGAAAGTTTGGTTGTAAGTAGCTGAGGAATTGTACTATCTGTGCAGCGAAAACAAAGGCGCTGATCAGCTGTGCGGTTACTACACAGCTGATCTGTGTCTGTTTTTGCATAGACAACCATCTGGTTTTCTCATGGCATGGTTCAATTAATATTCCTACTGTGCAATCCAATTAAACAATAAGAATATGAAGATGCATCATGCCTGTATCTATACATCTGTAGACTAAGACTTTGATCAATCGCCAGGCAAATAACTATCACGTGTAACGTTACGGGGCGTATTTTAAGAAACACAAGACCAGCACTGTTTATTATCTCTGTCACACCGTATCACATTATTTGGTATTGTCGTGAATAAATGTTTCTTGTTTCATTTTTTGTTGTTGTTTTGTTTTGTTTTCTTTCTATGTGGCGATTTTAAAAGCAATTGGGGAGCAAAACCTACTTTGTAGGTACATTTTCATGAAGTTAAGTTTATGCAAATAAAGTGCCGGTCCCACTGAATCGTAAGCAATCGTACGATTGTCTAATCCATAAGTACATGTATATTGATAAAGTTCCGGTCTCACTGCGCTTAAGATCGCTTAACATCGCTATACGACTGTCTTAATATTAATTTGGGGGTCATGTCTTTGACACCGATATGCGCATGCAAATTAAGAAAGCAGAAACACGTTGGTAAACATTTTACAAATTTTGCAGCCTTATCAATAAACTTATGATTAGACAATCGTACGAATGCTTACGATTCAGTGGCACCGGCACGTAAGACTGCGTATGCAAAATTTGTAAAATTTGCATATCGGGGTCAAAGAAATAACCCCCAAATTAATATTAAGATAATTGTAAGGCGATCTTAAGCGCAGTGGGACTGGGACTTAAACGAGGTATTGATATTGCATGATTTTTTTCTGATTTGTGGAACTTAAGAAATCGTGGTTACAAGGATGGTCTTAAGGATACTGGGAGAGAAAGTCTAAAATTACACTTGACAATTAATAGTAAGTAGCAGTTTATAACTTCGTGATGATTGGTATAGCAAATCTTAGGTTTCATCTTAAGATTTTTTACAATGTAATATAAATATCATATCTTGTCACATTGTAAAGCGAGTGCGCTGCATGAAGCTCAAAATATCTTTCTATTTCTATTTTGGTATGATCTGAGAAAAACTAGTTATATTTTCCATTCATTGCACTGCAGAACCTAATTTTAGAATACGATCAGATCGTAGTCTAAAATTAGGTTCAACCATCATACCATCTGGTACATTGAAGAGGAGTCATTAAAAGTGTTTCCTGTCACTGTCAGGTCTAAATGTGTAACGCCATAAGACAAAATTAATATATCTACAAAAACAAAATTTTAGATCAGATGCATGCTTTTCTTACACGTATAAAGAAGCTTGAAATGAAATTAATATTAAATCACAGTTTCATCACATACAGATAACTTTTGTTCTACTTAGCCCATCGGAAATGCATACATTCATCCAACCTGTGGCATTGAACAAATGTTTTTTCTCCATCAGCATGTTTATTCATTAAAATATGAGTATTAGGAAAAGTCATTAGGACGAGTATCCACAAGCTATGTTTTGGGTCAAAAGTAAGGAAACATGCATACCCCAGTATACCTAAGCTTTACTACATAAAAGTGAGGTTCAATGGGTGTAATTTTCATGGGTTTTGTTTTACTGGGTTTTGATGTGACCATTTCTTTCCCAAGCCGTGTTCATGTGTTCCGATCAGATGTATTGTTGCCATACGAAAGTATTTTACTTATGGCAGAGTAAAAGGCTCCAAAGCAAGTCATTCTTGATTCGATACATACGTTCTGGAGCAACACACTTTAAGCTGTCCATAATACAGGCTGACACTCAGAATGACGTTGGAGAAACGTTTTCTCGTTTCTGGTATTGTGCTGTAAAAACCAAAGTAGAATCGTATCCGTGAAAATATGAATGAATAATTCGACCTTGCATAATTATATACTAAACCAAACGGAATTTATGAAGCCGGCAGATAAACAGCAAACTGTTTCTCACTGTTAAAGAGTAGTTCGTACATGGGAAACTATAATGCCCTCATTACTATAATATTCTTTTGAAATTTTGCATGGCACATTTCTTTTGAAATTTTGCATGGCATATTTCTTTTGAAAGTTTGCATGGCACATTTATCATGTCAGACACCTTCATAATCTCATCATCATATTAAAAACTTTAGCTTTCACAAAATATTAAATGAATTGTCGCTGTCTTAATTTGCAACCTGGGTCAAATACAGGGCCCCCAAATTAATACATGTATTAGGACAATCTTATAGCGTCTTAAGGTATCTTAGGCGCAGTGGGACAGAGCCTTAAAGAAAGCAGGAACACGTTGGATAACATTTTACAGTTATTGCATATACCGCCTTATAGAAAAAATATCATCAGTGATCATACAATCGTACGACTGGTTACGATTCAGTGGGACCGACACCTAAAGATCGTCTTACGACCAGTTTAGGATTGCAAATTAGGTGACGTGCCGGTCCCACTAAATCGTAAACAATCGTACAATTGTCTAGTCATATTGAGAATGCCAAATTAAAAATAAGACAACATCGGCTACTTCCTGAGTCTTTTGATATTTGTAGAATTAAATTATTTGTTTAGTTTCGCGACATACATGTACATGTAAAAGGACATGTTCGACACACAAATCAGGGCTAATGAGGACCAATCCCAGAGACATCAAGATCTGCATGTTACCATTGACTGGACTTTCGCTTTAGATTATGTGGTTTTATTGTAATTAAAACGGTGGGGATAATTCCCCGAAAATGTAGTTTAAAATAGGAATACCTGATTTCAAACGTGCTTATAAGTTGCTTTAGTATTTGTGACGCATTATTTAAAATATATATTTATATAATAACAAGCATGAAAAGTGGGAAATAATTCTCGGATTCCGTGCATTCAAACAGTCTATCGTTACATTTCACTTCACTTTCTAAAACTGATATCTTTGGGGATTACTCCCCAAACTTGAAAATAGAATGAAAATTCTTGTTTCAAATTGCTAGTTATATGGATTTTCTATTTCTAAAACTGACATACATTGAGCATTACTCTCCAGGTTTTGATGACAGCATTTTCTTTCCGGAACACTGTCAACCAGTGGGGAAAGAGTAAAAATGGGGGCACAAACATTATTCTCTTTAAGTAATGTGCAGTTTTCATTTCTTAAAGTTACAGCCACTGGGGATTGTTCCCCAACACGAATGTTAAAAGGAAAGGTACTATGATTCTGATGTTGAACTGTTCGTTGTGGTTTTATGAAGTTTTATACATTTCTAAAATTGACAGCGACTGGGGATTAATCCCCAGTAGAATTAATCCCCAGTAGAAAGTAAAAAAATAAGGATATCAAACTTCATCTTCAAAGGCCATAATGAGATCGTGGTTTTTATTCACAGCGAATTGGGATTATTCCACAGTTTCTGTCCTGTTCTTGTGGACCTGTTTTCTAAAATTAACAACAAGTGGGGATTAATCCCCAGTTGATAGTTGAAAAAGGGATACCGAAATGAGTATGTTCAGGTTATAACAAGATCTGCGTTTTATTCGAAAACCAGCGGGGATTGTTCCCCAACTTTTGTTCGGTTGCGGACTTGATTTCTAAATATAGCAATCAGTGGGGGATGAATCCCCAATCATGAATTGATGGGTGCTAAATTTCATCTTCAAGTTTTAATAAGATCTTGTTTCTAACTTACCACCAGTGGGGATTGTTCCCCACTCGAGATATAAACTAAAATACCATATTGCAAGGTTATCGCGAGATCTTGTTTGAAAGTTATGTGGGGTTTTGCTGACATTGACGACCATTGGGGATTTTTCCCCAATAGACATATGGGTATCCTATATCACTTTACCAGCTTATGATGAATTTTTGTTTTCGGGAAATGAGAGTTGCTGTGAGTGGGGAATGTTCCCCACAAGAAAGCAAAATATTGGTTCCATATTGCATCTTCCTTAGTTATTCTGTGTTCCTAATAAGCTGGTGTTAAAATACATTCCTAACTTTTAACAACCAGTGGGGATTATTCCCCAATACGTACCGCATATCATCTTATAAACTCATAATGAAATCAACACTTCTTTAAGGTTCTCAGTTTTCCTGAAAGGAAAATTGACACTCAGTGAGGATTGTTCCCCACAACGAGATAAAATAGCGTTTCCATATTTCATTTTCTCAGGTAATGTTGTGTTAGTATGTGTTATTCCAAAAATGATTGTCGGTGGGGATTATTCCCCAAAGGAAAGTTAAAAAATGGTACCGTTGATACGTTCATGGTCGGAGGTTATGTGGAGGCTTTTTCTTAAAAACGGCAACCAGTGGGGATTAATCCTCACAACATTTTTGTTGTGTTTGTGTTCAGCTGACATGATGTTTTATTCCAAAAAATGACAATCAGTAGAAACATACTAATACAAGGTGGGGATTGTTCCCCAGAAGAAAGTTAAATCCAGGGGTATCTCATCTTATATACGTGGGTTGGGATTTAAGTTCGTAGACTTTCTTTATAAAAGTTCAGATGTTTGTCCCACAGAAATAAAAATGATATCATCTGAAAACATATTCTTTTACCTATCATATAAGCTATTAAGCATAGCTCTACTCATAATAGTTTCAACACAGCAATGAATTAAACACAATGACATGCCATCACCCGGGGCACGTCATGGAAATTTTGACGTCAAAACTACGTCAAATTTCAATTAATGTCAGCAATAAAATGCCTTGTTTAGAACCATACAACACACCACACCTTTACTAATTTTAAATATTTCCTCCAGGGGTAAGTTAGTTATTATTGTTGAAATACTACATTCACCAGATGTAACAAATCTTATGTGTATCATGCATAATTTTGATTTAATTAAGAATTAAGACCGCAACATTTGTAGATTAGTTGAAGGTATATGCTTTCTCATCAATTAAAATTCAAATGCGTCCATCTGAAATTGTTCAAACCATTTAAATATCTCTGTAAGATCTGTTCTACAACTGTACTACAAATCCATATCATTTTGAATGTTTCTGTGGGCATTTATGCTTCTCAAACATAAGATTTGATCTTGTTTTGACATTGCCTGTTAACGCCATTTTTCTTTCCCAAGAAGCGCGACTGGCATTACATTTTCTACAATAACAAAATAAGTCGTCGACATAATGCTTAGAAAATTATATGGAATTATCAACATGATTCTAAAGTGCCTCAAACTGATTTAGCTCAAGTTTTGGTATACACTATGTTAACTTAAGATTTGTTCTTCAACGTCATAAAACTTCAGAAGTATTTAAAATACGACGTGCCCCGGGTTGCGAAACCTACGTTGCTATGGAGACCAGTTTTATGTACACTGCACAATATTTTTTGAAAAATAATGTAAAAACGAGACAAGGAGACATTGTTTCTTTATAATAATGCATCAAATATTGGATAAATGATGTAACAGAAAATCAGTGGCAAAAGTCTACGAACTTAAATCCCAACCCTCGTATTCAGTGTATTTTTATTTCATGATTGGACGTCATGTGGGGATTAATCCCCACAAGCAAGTCGAAAATAGGGGTACTCTAGTTCACATTTTGTTAAAAGTCAAACGGTAACCCCCCTAAAATGTAAGAATTCGACCCCCTAAAAGCCCACTTTTATGCGGGAAAAGAGGATTTTAATGTCAAATCCTCTTTTATTTTGTCATTCGTTCATAGAAGTCAGTCCCATCTTCACAAAAAGCCGAATCAGACCACATTCGCGCAAACAAAATCACATATTACTTGACATATCATGTTAAATGTAACGGGAATGTTACATTTACAATTGAGCCGCCGCATGGGAAAACCAACAATCTGCATAGGCGTAAACAAAGACGCAGATCAGCTTCGCAGTAAATGCGAAGCCGATCAGCGCCTTTGTTTTCGCTACTCGGATAGTACAATAAATCCGAAATTTCAAGCTTCTAGTTCTTTTCTGTGCTTGTACAGGTCGGTTTGTGTTAGCATTAAGTTAACTAAATCACCTCTTACAGTGTACGATATGGCCCTTTACAGATATTGCGCAGGCATGCTTACAACTGAGTGGTTGACATCTCCCCATATTTTAATCTTGAAAAAAAAAATGACAGAGAGAAAGTGTGAGAGAACAGTCAGCATTGTCAAGCATAGGCGTACACTGTATATGGTTCGACAAAAGATCCGCTACCATTCAGGGGGACAGTTATTCGCTTAACGTCATCGTTAAGAATGCTGAGTACATAAACAAATACATTGTTATTTTTGTTGATCCATTGCATTGCATATTGTTAATTTTGAACAACTGGGCCCATTGCTTATTCCGCCGGGTTTAACATTTCCGACCCAATGTCCAATGTTTTAGTCTTGATGTCATTTTTCAGGGTAGTTTCCGGCTAAGCATAATACAAGTATTGTTAATTTCAGGCTGAACATAAATTTCAATTAATACATGTAATTCTTAACAAATTGAACACATTTTTCAACACGTTCTCGAAATTAATTCTCATGGCATTCCAATAGCCATAGCGATTTTGTTAACGCGTTCATGAATTGCATAAAAAGAAGCTGACATGTAGAGACAGTTTCTATTTTGTTCATAATAATCACTTTGTTAGAGCCGTCTTTACGAAGTTCGCGGGTTTACTTTTTATACAAAAAGAAAAAAATATCAATTTTCATATTAATTCATCGATATCTTGCAGTCGAAAACAACTACATGAGTGTATTAACGTAATGAAACAATTTATCGTGAATTAAAAAAAGTCGGTTTCTATTCCATTATGTGACAATGTTTTTTTTCCAAGAGAAAATTTAATTGACCATTTTGTTAACAAATCACATACAAATCTCATCAATTTCATGTATCTGGCAGTTGCGTTAGTATTAAAACTATGCATCAGGAAAATCTGTCCGTGCGCAGTACCCCCGTAAACCCCACTTTTATATAGTATCGACGTTCAAAACAAGGTTAGTAGCACAAGGAGATTAGTGTGACAAGATTGTAAATACATCAATGAAATTCAGTTTACACTTTAGTTTACAATAGATGGATAAATAAATAAATAAATAAATAAATAAATAAATAAATAAATAAATAATAAATAAATAAATAAATAAATAAATATATAAATAAATAGAGGATATTCAAGTTTTTGGAGTGAATATGAGTTTTATATCATTGAGTGAAGTGAAAAAATTTTATATTTCATGAGTGCCGAAGGCACGAATGAAATATATAATTTTTCACTTCACGAGATGAAATAAAAGTCATATTCACGACAAAAACTTGAATTTTCTTTTTATTATATAGCATGTAATCATAGTAACGTTGCGCGCTAAAGCATATGACGTCAAAATCTTAAATGACGTCATTACGTCACGTCATTACGTCGCTATTGTGTGTGAACGTTCATTGCGTCAACAATAGCATAAATTATAAAATTTAGTTATGTATAAATTAGAAATGAAACGGTGGAATCGTAATTTGCGTATTCCCAAATTTTATATTTTCACA
This sequence comes from Rugalucina vietnamica, assembly GCA_964017185.1. Lineage (NCBI taxonomy): Eukaryota > Metazoa > Mollusca > Bivalvia > Lucinida > Lucinidae > Rugalucina > Rugalucina vietnamica. Next base: position 42,681,681 of record OZ024871.1, on the reverse strand, counting down.
TGTGAAAATATAACTTTTTATATTTTCACATGTGAAAATATAACTTTTTTCAAATATTGGTTATATTTAATACATATTTCTCTATATTTCATCACTTGCCATATAATAAATACATATTTTACATATCAAATCTTACATTGGTAATCATATAGTGTCTAGGCATGTTTTCTTAAACCTACTTTTTAAAAATATTGTGCGATTGTAACTGTTAAGCAACGTGCCCCCTTGTCTCCCCCTGGGTGATACATCTATGAAGATGATAAACCGCAACCTTCAAGAGGATGTTCCATTAAAACACAAAACTCATTTATCATTATATGTAATAAACATTGCATATCGCGAAGATTTATCATTATGTAAAATATAGATCATTCGTTATCTGTGCATTTACAGCAGAAATGCTCACAATTATTAAACATGATTTGACAGAATGTAGTCTGTCAATCATGTCAGAATGCCATGCAGGGTAACCACGGGAACACCTACGTAAACGTTAGACCATGGTATTACATATCCTTAATTGCTTTTAATACAAAATTTGTAATAGTACCCCGAGAATACCCCACCACAATATACATGATACATGTATATGGTTAAATATTACAAGTTTTAAATGTCTTGAGTGTTGGGCTAATTCCTAAAGATGCAAATATTTTTTTAAAATATCTTCCTCTTTCTGTTTTAACTGAATACAATGCAATATTAATTTATTGTTTCGTCATAATTCAGATCAGACATTCACAAAATTCTTTATGAAATATGTACAGAATACATATAAAGACTGACATATCAATCTGACATTTTACGAAAAATGAGAATATGTACTTGAAGATATCATATAATCAGCTACACGTATTTAGTTTGCTATGAGTACAATCATGTTCACGTTATGAACAGGTACTAGGCTTCAACATACCTGACCCCAGTGAACAAGGAAATACATTCAGTGTGCATGGTTCTGTCAAATCTATTGACGTCAGACTTAGCCACTGTTACAAACCGCAGGAAGCAAAGTGTGTACTGACTGTTAAATACATACAAATCTACGAGCGTTGCTTTGTGTTCTCCTAGCCTTTGTCATCTCATGTCATTTTTGAAAAGGTTTTGATGACAGACCAAAAAGGTTACAAAGCTCAAAGGAGGTTGCCCACCACGAAGAAAATTTCATTTCAAATCGCATTGACAGAGGACTAAATACACGTACCACAGATGATAAGATCTACATGATTTACTGACCGTCCAATGCGGTTTTGATATGATTCATCTTTAGATTGCTAGTTTTTTCGTCTGTATGTATGTCGTGATTAACATTTTTGTGTGTTTAGTCAATGCTGGCCAAATGGCTACTTGGCTGGGAAAGAGCTTGTCACAATGAACTGCATGCGTATTATTTTTTAAAATGTCGTGAATTATTTTTTCTTTCCCGCCTGGTATCTTTGGAATGAGATTTAAAATTTATTTGTATCAATTCCTGGACCTTCTATTCTTTCTACTGTGTGTTATGCAATTTAGATTTGCGACCCTTCACTATTGTCGCGTAAAAACATTTGAATGCCAGACGAACGTGCTTACGATGTCGCTGATGTTTTACCATTTTGCGACAAATGAACTTGCCCATCATTATCATTTGGGCGAGTCATCTTTCATTTTTGGGAACATCAGGTGTTTTTTTTTTTTTACATTTTTATTTCATTTTTCGACGAACTTTCTTTAAGCGAACAGAAGAGTCACAGATGGGACGCGTTATGTGGCGTCTCGTCTGGGACCATACTGTTTGATTATGTCCCATAAAAAGGACACCAGGCTTATATGTTGTAAATGACTTTTCCTGTTTTCATTGTTGTTTTTCAAATTACCTCGTTTGGCACTGCTTTATCTTGAGTGTTTTTATTTCAAATAACAGATTATGCGCTATGACAATTTGCAAAATGACGATTACAGATCTTGCTTTCTTTCTTACTAGATAAACAACCGTCGTCTTGCATTTGTGTTAGGAATGTGTCACTATGGTAAATCTTTGGTAACACCTGTGTCCACTATAACAACATATCGAAACACATTTTTAAACTCTGAAATCGATTCTTTCATGCAGTGTACTCATTGACATTCTGAACTTGATGAAATGGTATAATCATCACCAGTTATACGTGACAATTTGCTAACAAATAAAAATCGCACTAAAAAAACTTGCTCATGCAATATACAGAGATTTTTTCAGTGGCAAAAATTGTAAATTTCATTGGAACAATTTTGATGTTTTAAATATTTTTTTTGCGCAAAACATTGATTGTGGATATACGTTAGGTTCTAACGAGTACCCACGATGTATGTTTTGAATCAAAAATAAGAAAAACAGGTACACCCTGCAAACCCAAGTTTTTCTAAATAAAAATGGGGTTTAAGGGGGTATACATTTCACGGACATGTTCTCCTGATGTAATACAATAAAGCAGTGTCGGTACTCGGAGGGACTGGCTTCATAAAATTCTCGAGGACACTGGCCTTTTAGTTTCCCTCGTTTTTTGCTGTGTTTAATTAACCTAAATCTGAGAAACCCATACATCTTAAAATGAGCCCCAGCATGAGACTCTCTGGTTTATTTGTATACGTTCAGAGAACACCACCGAACCTAAATCGCTCTTCGCATTCGCTAGCAATCTAATGGGTCCTTTCATTTTAAAATACATAGCATTAGGTCGTCAGGTTTTTCACGACAAAAGGTCAACCCTTGAGCAGAGCAGGGCGATATTGATTTAGATCGCATTTCTCCTTGTAACCTTTAAATTGTTTCTTTATTGCGTTTAGTTTATCCCAATTTGACGTAACTTGGTCAATTTCTTGCGGGCGTAATGCTAATTTATAGACAATTGTTTGTTTTCTAGTAAAAACTACTTTAGCTTCAGCTAACATTGATTCTTCGGTTGCTATGGCCACTTCTCTGCCTGCAGGTTTTTCACATTTTAGAACATAACAATTTGATTAAATTGAAGTGAAACTAAGGATAACTTATGGAATCATTTTCTCGTATTGATACATGTACCAATCCTAAATCGTCGCTTACAATATACTTGGTACATTAATTTACTGTATGTTATTAATTTTGGAATCTATAATGTTTATCTCTAGATGAAACATCAGATTTTGTAGTGTTTTTTAAGAGTTTGAGGTGTTCTTATTATTTAAAAAAAATAAAAGCAATGTCCATAAAGCACACTGAAACTGTTTCCGTGTACACACTACACAGCAGATTTGACGTTAATGTTACGTCACAAGATGGCGACAACCGAAAATATCATTGACTTGTGTATGTGAGTTTGAATTGCTGACTCATTTCTAACGTCGATTGAACAAAGTGGAGTCTCATACTACAAAATATAAAATAATTCGTGACTACCATATCCATACTTGAAATCGCAGCTATTACGCGTATGACTCGATGTAGACAATCGCGTGGGAAACAGTATGCAATTGGTACTGTGAAACGAAGAAATATTACGGTGTTTTACACGGTTATACTAACTGCTGTGTGCATTTTAATTATTACTATATGGCATAAATTCGGGTTTTCTTAGATGTGGCTGAATTGGAATTTTGCATAAACTGTTTCTGTAATGGCTGACATGATTGATTTGATTTTTATCGCGACGTTGTGCATTTACAGTTTCGATTTTCCAAATGCTTCTGAGAGCGCCAAGTTGATTCGAAACTAATTTTGGTGTTATATAGTTTCAGGCAAATAAGGATAGAAAGTGAAACTTACATAATCTCATGTATCATTTGGTTGTGGTGCCATGTAAGTTGTACAAGAAACGGAAGTCCTTTGAATATATTTACAAATCAGTATGAAAGGCAATACATTTTTTTTCTGTAATCCCAAGCGACAAGCCAACACACAAATTTTGGATATTGACTATTTGAATATTTCGTTTCGTTACAGGTTTTGCTTTTAGATTCTGCATACTCTTTAAGACATGCGTTTAGGGACATCTACTAGATTGTTTCAAAATTATTTAATCGCTTCAACACGTCATAAGTAGATCATATAAAACAGGTTTTATAACATGCTTCAAGCCCCTTGTATAGATCCAGAAAGTTTTATGGACAAATAAATCTATTCTTCCGCGTTTTAGGGTTTATTGGCGTGACAAATTTACTACAAATTTGGCTTTGGTTAAGACTAGCCGGATGGCTACTATGTTGGGAAAGAGGTAGTCATCATGCTCTTCGAGTGTGTTGTCGGCAAAAATGTTTTATTGTGTTTTATGTATTTTCTTTTTCATCTGGTGTCTATGCTGGGACTTAAAGTGTTTTGGTACCCTAAATTGATATGTACTTAAAATACAAGAGCTTTCAAAACCAAGCATTTTGATACAAATTTGATGAAAATAGGTGGTCTAATAAGAAAGTTATGGGTAATTAAGTATGAAATATGGATGGCCGCCATTTTGTTTTCTAGTTGAGGTTAAAAAATTAGGATAAAATCAAAATTTAAGGCTTCTTTTAACACAGAATGTGTGCTAATTTGATTAACAATATTGACTGTTGCTAGAAATAAACAGCTATCAAAGTTTGATACGAAAATATTCGGGAAAAATTCATTTAATTTGATTTTTTTCAGTTTTAATTTAGACTCCACTCATTACCAAAAGTAGACTCCTGGCGGCCATTTTGAATATTTTCAAATTGCTCTTATTGCTCTATTTCTCGGGCGATTTTGAAAAATCTTTCTCCAGAATGTATTACTAGCTGAGCCCAATGCTTGAAGAAGTATTTATTATAATTAGGTGCAGTGGTTATTTTGATTTTAATAAAGATATGAAAACTACTCGAATAAACAAAATGGCGGCGCCCATACAATCATTTTTTGCATGTTAAATTGCCTATAACTTTCTTATTTCCCAGCCGATTTTTATCATCTTTATATCAAAATTCATGGTTTTAAAAGCTCTTCAATTGGAAGCTCATATCAAATAAGGGTGCCAAAACACTTTAAAATTTAATTACACCGATTCCTGGTCCCATCCGTTCTTGCCTGAAATATTTTGCTTATTTTGGGTGACGCTATTCCAAGTGCTAGAGTATGTCAGTACTGATAACATTTATTTACCTATATGTCTGTGCGAAAAATGATATAGCTCTTTGAATCATCTGTAAAAATGTAATTTATCTGTTGATTTTAAAATCTGTTGAATGAAAGTGAACTGTATTTTATATGTTGCATGAAGTTACTTTCAGTACAGACTGCACTACTGTCGAGCAGATTTGCGCGGAAACAACAATCGAAAGTTCTTTATACGAGGATTGTTCCACGCATTACGCAATTAAACAAAGATATGGAGGAAGTTACCAGATTGTATTCCTAAAAGAACAATTACGAATGGACATTATCATTATGAAACATTTCTTACTAGAAAACTCCATTATCTCGTGTTTCTGTTGATTAAAAGAGACATCTGGTTGCGCAAATGGTAAGTACTGCTTTATGGCCATTATCCTCTTAGACAAACATTTTATTTCTTTTCATTCTTATAAAAGATAAACTCACGCAGCATTCTGTCTGGTATAAAGTAACTGGCTCAGTGCTGCTATGCGTGTTCCTTTGTCGTCGGTCTTCTTATTTTATTTCTAAGCTGGACACTGAAAAGCTCTTTTATTACCCAGCTTTCAACGAAGTATTTTTTACTCATTTCAAGAGTTGCTAAAGCTTAGGGAGCGACCATTTGATTTTTATGCGGGATGGAGGTTGGGGTGGGGGGGGGGGGGTTGAAGAGTTTAGAAACAAATTTTATTTGCCATGACCGAATTTTGTCCGAAAAATGTCTAGGACAGGGTGAGTTCTTTTGTACGCATTGTATCTTATATACATAAAATGGTATCTCACTGCAATAGCTTTATGACTGTAACACTTCTTTGGCCTTTAGGTAGCCGACAGTGTGAACTCCATTCTTTAACTTTTGAAGATGCATGTATATAGCTTGAATTTGTTTTGTGTAAATGATGAAGACCAACTACATGAGTGTATTAACGTAATGGAACCATTTATCGTGAATTAAAAAAAAAGTCGGTTCCTGTTCCATTATGTGACAATATTTTTTTCCAAGAGAAAATTTAATTGTCCATTTTGTTAACAAATCACATACGAATTTCATCAATTTCATGTATCTGGCAGCTGCGTTAGAATTAAAACTGTGCATCGGGAAAATCTGTCCGTGCTTAGAATCCCCTTAAACCCCACTTTTACATAGTTAAACTGGGGTATACAGTGGTATACATTTACGCCTCCTGTGAGGTTGTTCTTACGTGTATCCACAATCTACAACCAATATTTACAGCAAAAATAGTAAAAATATCAAAATTTTCCTGTGAAATTTTCAAGTTTTTCCGCTGAAAAAAATTCTCTGAGCGTGTTTTCGAAATGGCATTGACGTCAATCAAATATATCGATCGACGTTCAAAACAAGGTTAGTAGCACAAGGGGAATAATTAGTGTGACAAGAATGTATAACAAATACATCAACGAAATTCATTTTACACTTTAGTTTACAATAGATGGATAAATAAATAAATAAATAAATAAATAAATAAATAAATAAATAAATAAATAAATAAATAAATAAATAAATAAATACATATTTTTTTCATATCAAATCTTACATTGATATGTAATCATATAGTGTATAGGTATGTGTTTTCTTAAATCTACATTTTAAAAATATCGTGCGATTGTAAATGTTAAGCAAGGTGCCCCCTTGTCTCCCCCTGGATGATACATCTATGTGGATGATAAACTTCAATCTTCAAGAGGATGTTCCATTAAAACACAAAACTCATTTATCATTATATGTAATAAACATTGCATATCGCGAAGATTTATCATTATGTAAAATATAGATCAATCGTTATCTATGCATTTACAGCAGAAATGCTCCCAATTATTAAACATGATTTGACAGAATGTAGTCTGTCAATCATGTCAGAATGCCATGCAGGGTAACCACGGGAACACCTACGTAAACGTTAGACCATGATATTACATATCCTTAATTGCTTTTAATACAAAATTTGTAATAGTACCCCGAGAAAAACCCCACCACAATAGACATGAGATATCGTTAAATATTACAAGTTTTAAATGTCTTGAGTGTTGGGCTAATTCCTAAAGATGCAAACATTTTAATATCTTTCTCCTTCTGTTTCAATACAATGTAATATTAATTAATTCAAATGAGACATTCACAAAATACATTTATGAAATATGCACAGATTACATACAGTGGCTGACATATCAATCTAAAAGAGTTTTACGAAAAATGAGAATATGTACTGGAAGATATCATATAATCAGCTACACGTATTTAGTTTGCTATGGATACAATCATGTTCACGTTATGAATAGGTACTAGGATTCAACATACCTGACCCTAGTGAACATGGAAATACATTCAGTGTGGATGGTTCTGTCAAATCTATTGACGTCAGACCTAGCCACTGTTACAAACCACATGGAGCAAATTGTGTACTTACTGTTAAATACATACAAATCTACGAGCGTTGCTTTGTGGTCTGCTAGCCTTTGTCATCTCATGTAATTGTTGGAAAGGTTTCGATGACAGAACGAAAGGTTACAGAGTTCAAAGGCGCTTGCCTACCAGGAAGAAAAGTTCACTTTTAGCAAATCGCATAAACAAAGGATCGGATAGACTTAGAACAAAACGATAAGATGTGACATTGTAGCACTACAGTAATTTCTTTGCGGTTCTGTATCTTGCCAGTTTTCCGTCTGTCTGTATGTCTGTCGTAATCGACATTTTTTGTGTTTAGTCAATGCTGGCCGGATGGCTTCTTCGCTGGGAAAGAGCTTGTCACATTGAACTTTATGCGTATTAATTATCTTAAAAATGTCGTGAATTATTTTTTCTTTCCCGCCTGGTATCTTTGGAATGAGATTTAAAATGTGTTTGTATCAATTCCTGGACCTTCTATTCTTTCTTCTGTGTGTTATGCAATTCAGATTTGCGACCCTTCACTATTGTAGCGCAAAAACATTTGAATACCAGACGAACGTGCTTACGCTGTCGCTGATGTTTTACCATTTTATGACAAATGAACTTGCCCATCATTATCATTTGGGCGAGTCCTGTTTCATTTTTGGGGACATCAGGTGTGTTTTTTTTTACATTTTTTTTTTTTATTTTTCGACGAACTTTCTTTAAGCGAACAGAATGGCCCCGGATGAGACGCGTACTGCGGCGTCTCATCTGGGGCCATACTGTTCGTTTATGTCCCGTAAAAAAGACATCAGGCTTATATGTGGTAAATGACTTTCCCTGTTTTCAGTGTTGTTTTTCAAATTACCTCGTTTGGCACTGCTTTGTCTTGAGTGTTTTTATTTCAAATAACAGATTATGCGCTATGACAATTGGCAAAATCACGATTGCAGATCTTACTTAAATACTTACTTACTAGATAAACAGACGTCGTCTTTCAGTTTTTAGGAATGTGTCACAAACTACTAGGCTAAGGTAAATCTTTGGTAACACCTGTGTCCACTATAACAGCATAGCGAATGTGTGACATTGTAACACAATTTTCACTTTGAAATCGATTCTTTCATGCAGTGTACTCAATGACATTCTGAACTCTTGATGAAATGGTATAATCATCACCAGTTATACGTGACAATTTGCAAACAAATAAAAACCGCACTGAAAAAAAAACTTGCTCATGCAATATATAGAGATTTTTTCAGTGGCGAAATTTGTAAATTTGAACAATTTTGATGTTTTTAATAGTTTTTGCTCAAAACATTGATTGTGGATATACGTTAGAACCGCCTCGGCGAGGCGGTTCTAACGACTACACACGATCTTTGTTTCGGATCAAAAATAAGAAAAGCAGGTATACCCCTGGAAACCCCATTTTTTAAAAATAAAAGTGGGGTTTAAGGGGGTATACATTTCACGGACATGTTTTCCTGATGGCATACAATAAAGGAGTGTCGGAACTCGGAGGGACTGGCTTCATAAAATTCTCGAGGACACTGGCCTTTTTAGTTTCCCTCGTTTTTTTACTGTGTTTAATTAACCTAAATCTGGGAAACCCATTCATCTTAAAATGAGCCCCAGCATGAGACTCTATGGTTTATTTGTATGCGACCAAAGAATACCACCAAACCGAAATTGTTCTTCGATCTTCTTCGCATTCGCTAGCGATTTGATGGGTCCTTTCATTTAAAAAAAAAAAACATGGCATTAGGTCGTCAGGTTTTTCATGACAAAAGGTCAAGCCTTGAGCAGAGCAGGGTGATATTGATTTAGATCGCATTTCTCCTTGTAACCTTTAAATCGTTTCTTTATTGCGTTTAGTTTATCCCAATTTGACGTAACTTGGTCAATTTCTTGCGGGCGTAATGCTAATTTGTAGACAATTGTTTGTTTTCAAGTACAAACTACTTTAGCTTCAGCTAATATTGATTCTTCGGTTGCTATGACCACTTCTCTGCCTGCAGGGTTTTCACATTTAAAACATAACAGTTTGAATAAATTGAAGTGAAACTAAGGATAACTTATGAAATCATTTTCTCGTATTGATACATGTACCAATCCTAAATCCTCGCTTACAATATACTTGGTACATTAATGTACTGTATGTTATTAATTTTTGAATGTGTAATGTTTATCTCTAGATGAAACATCAGATTTTGTAATGTTTTCTAAGGGTTTGTGGTGTTCTTATATATTTTTTCTAAATAAAAGCAATGTCCATAAAGCACAATGAAACTGTTTCCGTGTACACACTACACAGCAGATTTGACGTTAATGTGACGTCACAAGATGGCGACAACCGAAAATATCATTGACTTGTGTATGTTAGTTTGAATTGCTGACTCATTTACATCGATTGATCAAAGCTGAGTACCATCCTACAAATGATAAAATAAAAAATCGTGACACCGTATTCATACTTGAAATCTTAGTTATTACGCGTATGACTCGACGTAGACAATCGCTCGGGAAACAGTATGCAATTGGTATGTGACACGAAGAAATATCAGGGTGTTTTACACGGTTACACTGACTGTTGCGTGCGCTTTAATAATTGCTATGACAAAAATTTGGTTTTCTTAGACGTGGCTAAATAGGAATTTTGCATAAACTGTTTCTATAATGGCTGGCATGATTGATTTGATTTTTATCGCGACGTTGTGCATTTACAGTTTCGATTTTCCAAATGCTTCTGAGAGCGCAAAGTTGATTCGAAACCAATTTTGGTATTATATAGTTTAAGGTAAATAAGGATAGAAAGACTTTGTGAAACTTACATAAACTCATGTATCATTTGCTTGTGGTGCCAAGAAACGGAAGTCATTTGAATGTATTTACAAATCAGTATGAAAGGCAATACATTTTTTTATTTCCTGTACACCCAAGCGACAAGCCAACGCACAAGTTTTGGATATTGACTATTTGAATGTTTCGTATTATTACAAGTTTTGCTTTCAGATTCTGCATACTCTTTACAGACATTCATTTAGGGACATCTCCTAGATTGTTTCAAAATTATTTAATCGCTTCAACACGTCATAAGTAGATCATATAAAACAGGTTTTATATCATGCTTCAAGCCCCTTGTATAGATCCAGAAAGTTTTATGGACAAATAAAATCTATTCTTCCACGTTTTAGGGTTTATTGGCGTGACGTATTTACTACAAATTTGGCTTTGGTTAAGACTAGCCGGATGGCTACTATGTTGGGAAAGAGGTAGTCATCCTGCTCTTCGAGTGTGTTGTCGGAAAAAATGTTTTATTGTGGTTTATGTATTTTCTTTCCCATCTGGTGTCTATGCTGGGACTTAGAACTTAATCACACCGATTCGTGGCCCTCTGTTCTTGCTTTAAATATTTTGCTTATTTTGGGTGACGCTATTCCAAGTGCTAGAGAACGTCAGTACTGATAACATTTGAGCCGCATCGTGAGAAAACCAACAATATACATAGGCGAAAACAAAGGCGCAGATCAGCTTCGCGGTAACCGCGAAGCTGATCAGCGCCTTTGTTTTCGCTACTCGGATAGTACAATTTCTCTTCTACTTCAATCCGAAATTTCGAGCTTCTAGCTCTTTTCTGTGCTTGTACAGCCCGGCTTGTGTCGGACCTTTTCGGAAACCACATTGTTGGTTTTCCCACGAGGTGGCTCATTTTTTTACCTACATGTCCGTGCGAAAAATGATATAGCTCTTTGAATCATCTGTAAATGTAATTTATCTGTTGATTTTAAAATCTGTTGAATGCAAGTGAACTGTATTTTATATGTTGCACGAAGTTACTTTCTGTACAGACTGCACTACTGTCGAGCAGATTTGCGCGGAGTTCTTTATACGAGGGCTGTTCTACGCATTACGCAATTATACAAAGATATGGAGGAAGTTACCAGATTGTATTCCTAAAAGAACAATTACGAATGGGCATTATCATTATGAAACATTTCTTACTAGAAAACTCCATTATCTCGTGTTTCTGTTGATTAAAAGAGACATCTGGTTGCGCAAATGGTAAATACTGCTTTATGGCCATTATCCTCTTAGACAAACATTTTATTTCTTTTCATTCTTATAAAAGATAAACTCACGCAGCATTCCGTCTGGTATAAAGTAACTGGCTCAGTGCTGCAATGCGTGTTCCTTTGTCTTCGGTCTTTTTATTTTATTTCTAAGCCGGACACTGAACTGCTCTTTTATTACCCAGCTTTCAACGAGGTATTTTTACTTATTTCAAGAGTTGCTAAAGCTTAGGCAGCGATCATTTGGTTTTTATGCGGGGTGGAGTGGGGTTTGAAGAGTTCAGAAACAAATTTGCCAGGACCGTATTTTGTCCAAAAAATGTCTAAGACAGGGTGAGGTCTGTTGTACGAATTGTATCGTATGTAAATAAAATGGTCGCTCATTGCGATAGCTTTGTGATTGTAACACGTCTTTGACCTCTGGGTAGCCGACAAGGTGAACCACATTCTTTAACTTTTAAAGATGCATGTATAAAGCTTAATTTGTTTTGTGTAAATGATGCATCCAATACCGATTTCAACCGCATACTTCCGCTACATTTTAACGAGACCATATTTTAATCCGAACCTCGTTTTTGTAACAGCATGCTTTTCGCCATGTTCGAAATTGTTCGATAAAATGTATCGCAGATTGTTTACCATTATATACAGTTGTCTGAATTTCCGTCCTTTTTAATGCATTGTGTTATCATTTGCATAATGGAAGACATAAATGATTTGAAATCAATTGCGCTATTTATGCGGTTTGAGTTAGATTCGTCATTTAAACAGGCAATTTCTAAAGAGCTATGTATTTACAATACGATTCCGGGTGATTGGACCAATCTGCGAGACCGGAACACAAAAATAGATTGTAATTAATCACAGCGTGAGCGATTGTTAACGATGATCGTAAATCCAGTTTGACCGACACCTTACGCCTTAGAAAACCGTCTTGTGCTATTCTACGCGCGCGCAACTTTGCTACTATTGTGTCCATTTAAAGGCTTAGCTTCTGAATGAGCTAAATTGGTACCACTGTTTATTCGATTCATTACCCCTGCTGGTGCAATATGGTCCTGAGATCAAAGGACTGTCATAATGAGGTGATTATTTCACCCCTTTAGGTGATAATAAAGAGGCTTCTAAAGGGTAATACAGGTACGTGTACCTGTATTACCAATGTTTATTGATTTTAGGGTATATGCATACATGTAACATGTGCAATAAAACTTCCTCCCTCTGCAATCAATATTGATTTTTCCTGTTTTGCCCCATACGGTCCAACACCGGTAAAAAATCTCCCATAGGCCGCAATGTAAATTCCCTCACTTTGTGACACTCCCAACTAGTACCCAACATTGCACCACCAAAAGGTCTTCTCTAACTTGATAGCCCAGCCACACTCCTACCCAAAGGTGCCACTACCTAGGGGGGTTGACCATCTCGATTTTCCGGTATTCCATTTTGCAATATACCTATGGGTGGATTTTACACTCTAGAATGGTCCGGATTTTAGTAGGGGGTAGTGTACAAACAGAAGCCTCCGATGAGATATAGTCCATTTTGGCATGGTGATTTGTGCACTAACATGTCGTATTATGGCGATACTTTGTAGTAAATGCGAGATCTTACACAGAATGTAGGAAATGTTCTCACTATTCAGCATCAAACATGTGTGGATGAAATTTTTAAATGTACTATTTTCGTGGGGGTACGGCGGAGTGATATTTTTTTACCGGTGTTCCACCATACCTGTGTTCTTATTCATTGTCAGGCCACCATGTTTTCTATCTATCTTCTGATACTGAGTCGATCAATTTCTGATCATCACCTCTAGTGCCCTGTCCCTTATCATTCAGTCAATGACCTTCAATAGACAGGAATATAAGCGTCTAAGGATTATTTTAGATGAGCAGTTTTGTGTACTATACGCCTCTGTTACAGCAATTTTGCATTAATGTTTCTGTAGAAAAAAAATGGTTTCTAAAATTATGTAATGTTCGAGAATTTTCCATAATTTTGTCCATATCTGAGAAAAATGATATTTTGATAATAAACACTTTGTATTTACCATGTTTCTAGAAAGCTTTAATTTGTATAAAAAGTGTTCAATGGCGACAGTAATTTGTAGCTTTTAGAACTAGGGGAAAATGTATGCTTGCCTTAATTAGAGTCAGATGTACTTAAATATACATTTCAATACAAAAGTACAAGTTTCCATTCATTGCTTATGTTTGGCTCTATCTGTACCAGATTCTTGTCATTGCTTACTTTTACTCTTCCTTCTTTCCGCACTGATAAAACCAGCTCCTTTAATATGAAATCTATCCCAACGGTTGCGCAATTACCTTGCTTCGAACATCTACATAATATAACAGAAACTTTTATTTGTGGATGATAATTTGCAAGCACGTTAGTAATCCTCTGAGCTTGAAGTCTCTGTGTAGGTGACCAACTATAATGCCATTTGAAATTATGCCGTGTCAAAGGTCATATCGGTCTGTTCCATTAAATAAACAGTTAAAATGGGACAATGTCCTTCATGGGGAGACGACAAGAAACAATGCGGTCATTTTAATGATATTTGGCTATATACTGAATCAAATAGGCAATGAATTATGTCATTTTCGCATTATCTTACGACCCGCTGATGCCATCACATAGCCAATTTCTTAGCCATTAATGATATGAGCCGCCTCATGGGAAAATCAACAATCTGCATATGCGAAAACAAAGACGCAGATCAGCTTCGCGGTAACCGCGAAGCTGATCAGCGCCTTTGTTTTCGCTACACGGATAGTACATTTCCTCTTCTTTTTAAATCAGAAATTTTAAGCTTCCAGCCTGCTTCTGTGACTGTACAGCCTGATTTATGTCGGACCTGTTCGGAAACCAAATTGTTGGTTTTCCCACGAGGTGGCTCATATCCGGCATGATTTAGGAACTGTAATACGGTCTGATCGATTTTCTGTTTCCTCTTAGTAATGACAAAAACGGCGTTATGTAATTTATTAAGTTTCTGGTCATTGCGGGAAAATTTCCGGGAAGACATCGCGAAACATCATGTGAACGAACCAAGATGACAGACTGCAAAATCTCGCTGTTCGTAACTACGACGGAAACAGAGCTTCGGAACACAAATTTACTCTACCATAAAAGAGCATGGTTCATAAGACCAGCAGCCAATAAAGAAAAGGCAAACAACAGTGCCTTTAGTCTGGAATCTCGAGAATTGTACTTCTTCAAAAACGTCATTTGCCTTCTCGTGTGTTTAATGAATCGGTTCCGATGATATCATTTCTTGAATTGCCTGTGCCATATTGACACAATTCTAAAGCCTTGATCAATGATTTTGAATCAGAGCGCAGCAAATCTTCATTGAAAAACTAAGAATAGCACATAATGTTTCCAGAAGTAGAATGAATGAAGGTAAGAATCTATTGGAACAATTAAGAAAATATGCCGAAATCAATAGCTTTATTTAGCAGAAGTTATATAGATATGCACTTTAAATGTGAGGTGACTACAACTTGTAATTTCAGAATGAGGTTAGTTTATTTATCCTGATTATAGACTTCAGGAAAACATGCCCATAAAATGTTTATCCCCTTTTACCTCACTTTTATATGTAAAACTGTGGTATATAGAGGTATACCTATTTTTGCTATGTTTGATACAAAACATAGATTATGGGTTCGAACCGCCTAGCCAATGCTGTTCTAAGGTGCACACACTATCAATGTTTTGAACATATATATTGAAAATATCATTTTTTCTATGACAGTTTCAAGTTTTTACTATATGACATGGGTAAGTCCTCGCAATGTTTACTATCAACAGACTTTTGCCTAACCGGGAAGTGAATTAGCTGCACATTTTGGAAATAATGCAAGGTTTTCAAAAGAGAGATGTATCTGTTAGAAAACTGCACAACACATTATACATGTCATCTGATACTGGCCATGTTGGCTGGCAAATTTGCGGACCCCGTTTAAAATTCAAAAAACGGAGGAAAGAAATTAACATTTGCACCATATGAATGCGTTGTTTTTTTAGAAAAGCTGCAAATCTTCAAGAACTATAATTTATGTTTCACTACAAAGCTTTGATATTTATGATCACTTCCTTTATCTTGGTATTTTTTTCTTGATATACGAAGTAACGATAAATAACTGGCACTTAACAAGGTAGATCTAGCTCTGTAGGAAATAATTACAGGTGTGTTATTGCGATTTGCCGTAATTCAGACAGGTGCGAAGAAGTTCATTAAGAAAATCTGTGTGGAAGCTTCTAACATAAAGTATCATTAATAGACAGGTGGCAATCATAGCCGCATTTTTAGATAACATTCTTTGTAAAATAATATAATCATGTTTTTTCGCTGTTACTTGTTTTGTTGTCATCGGTGCATTAACATTCCTGAGTTTCTTCTTTGTTTGACTTTAAAAAGAAGTTGGCACTGAACTTTGTACAGTACCATAAACTTGGTACAGTTCCAACCTGTCCCAATAGGTCACCTCTTCGGGAGCGGTACTGGTTGTGCCGTACCAAAAACATTTCAAATGATACAAATGTCTACCTTGCTTGGCGTTCAGCATTACATGACAAGCATTGGTACATCACGTTGGTGACAAATGTTCATCCTGGCCATATGCGGGGGTCGTGTTTGAAAAACATTTCAAAATATATTTTACTTAAGGCTTGGACGCATGGGTGTGATGCACCAATCAAATCTCTGAGGCCAGCCAATTACATTTTCCTTCTTCACTTCCAAAGTCACTGAATGTCTCAATAACTGAAACTGTATAAATGCGTCATTATCTAAGACGTAAACTATCGGGCCCAAACTATCAAAATTGTACATATGTCTTTGGTACTGCTAGATAGTGGTTTTCCTTTTGACAATCCTTAAAAAGGTCTACCTCCGCAGCAAAACATAGTCCATGCTCTTATTTTTGCAATGCACCTAGATACTGGTGCGTGCTTTCTCGAAAATAGAAGGTTAGCTTGAAGGATACTAATTAGCGATCTTGATTTGCTATTTGAAGTTCTCACGAGTTCTCTTAAGTTCTAATTTGCGATTCCATAACATCATATTGTCTAGAACTTGCAAAACCGATTCACCTTATTTTGCCCGCTGGAAAGTTCGATCTTTGCTGATTAAGTGAGCAGCTGTCGAGATGTAGGGCAATCTGACTTCTGAGCTTATATCAGTTATATTACGACTTGCAAAAGATTTCGCTAGAATAAATGTTGATTTGCATGATATATTCCGCTATTAAATATATCTGAAACCATTTTGAAACAAATACTTTGAAAAGGCAAGGGACATGCATATAGAAAAGTGTCGGGACCTTTGAGAGTCTTAAGCCGTTTCAATTGAACATTCAATCTATTTTGCCCCACACATGCATCCAAAGACAGTCTTATGTTAATTTTGTGGACTGTGTCACGTTCGAATCGGACAAAAATCATGAGATGATGAAGTTTTAACTTGTATAAGCTTGACGTCCTTTTTGTGGGACATAGGCAAACAGTAAAGCCCTGGATTTGACACCGCAGAATGCGGCTCCCCATCTGGGACTGTTCTGTTTGCTTTTGGGATTTTCATCGAAAATGACATTGAACTTTAAAATGACACCTGAAGTCCCTAAAATGAAAGTGGACTCACCCAAATGATAGTGATGGGAAAGCCCACTCGTCTAAAAGTGGGTTAAAAAGCAAATCAAACCTACGATGTAAGACGAATATGTTCTGGATACATACAGCCAGCTGCACTGTCGGTTAGCGCAATAAAAGTACAGTTGAATAATTAGGATGAGTGAGCACGTGCATATTACAGATAACATGCTAGAAACCAGTTAGCTTCATGTTAAATATTTGTTCCAATAACCTAGAATAACCTATGAGCCGCCGCATGGGAAATCCAACAGTCTGCATTGGCAAAAACAAAGGCGCAGATCAGCTTCGCAGTAACTGCGAAGCTGATCAGCGCCTTTGTTTTTGCTACATGGATAATACAATTCCTCTACTTTCTAAATCCAAAATTTCCAGCCTCTAGCCATCTTCTGTGACTGTACAGGCTGGTTTGTTTCAGACCTGGTCAGAAACCCAAATTGTTGTTTTTCTCATGCACAGGCTCCTATGACATTAGTGCTCCAAACCGTTTGAACGAGGCCTTATGTCCTATTTGTGAAATCTCATGAGAGTCACGGATTCCGCTTTCAATCTAATTTAAGATGGTTTCAAGAGTATTGGTCTTTGAATGAATATTTTATGGCAACTTACAACAGATAATTAATTGATTGTTATTCTTTGTATTTGGGAAAAATGATGCAAACACTCGCTAACACTGGGTAACACATATATGTAGATTATTACAAAAACATTGCACGTTAAGAGCTGAATTATATGCTGAACTAACCCATTTGTCAGAATGCATTCTTCATGTTTGTTGCTTTGTATGAAGGCAAACCAGTAATGTATTTATGTTAAAAATGAAAATGCATATATTAAGTTAAAAATTCCAAATACAGATTAAGGAAGCAATGAGCTTTGCTCAGAGGGTCGAGGTTTCTTTGATACTTTCCTACACTGGAGCTGTTTCCTCCGGAATTACTACTGTCTTACCTCTCAAGTTAATATTTGAAATTTTATTGAAAACATTATTGAATGTCTGGAAATGACAAACTGTTCTTTGCTTTATATGAGCAACGTCACAACTAACATTTACGATCATACGTGTACAGCTATTCTAGATGCAACCCGGTCTGCTTAGCTGGTAACAATAGTGTGTGTCTTTGACATACTTGTTATGATTGTTGGTTAAATTTACGCATTGCATAGTAAACCAACGGAGTAGACTGTACGGATGCGTAGGTTGATTTTTTGTAGGCAATACGAGAGTAGGTTGATTTTCGCAGGCTAAAATAGATTCTCTTTCAAAATATTTCATAATACTACCTGGTTAGACCACGTTGTCTTCAACGTGTTCAAATTAATAAAACATTCACGCGATAGTGTTCCTTGTAAGTGGTCTACGCACGAAGATACATGTACAAATGTAACATTTGCATAAAAACTTAACTACATTTCCAAAGGTCATGATATTAGTTGTCTGTGACGCCATTGATTCACGTTCCATAAGCGTAACTCATATACTTGGCGTCCTTTTTATAGGACATAGACAAGTGAAGTGAACGTTTTTATTTAAACAAGCGGCGTCGCACCTGCGGCTTTTCTGTTTTCAAACAGAAATTCCATCGAAATATGAGATAAAATTTAATAATAACCCCTAAACCTACTAAAATGAAAGTGGGCAGACCCAATTGATAATGATGAGCGAATCCATACGTTAAAAAGTATACACTGTACAATATACCTGCTCTAAATGTTTTCATGGTATAAGTACCTGATTGTTAGTTTGGTTTTTTCCCACCTTGGTTTTTGGAGTGGGGGTCTTTTTCTGATTGCGCCTTTTCCTGATCTTTGCCTGTTTGTACTTTTTTCTATCATGGAAGTAATAGAGTCTAGATTTGCTGATTTGTATGAAAATAAAAGTTATTGTTTCCCCATAAAGTCGTTATAATGTGGTATTTGCCAAGAAGCGTGTAAGCGGTTTGCCTGTATTAATTCATATAAGCTTTAGCCTGGCGTCCTTTTCGTGGGGCAAAGGCAAACAGTATAACCCCAGATGGGACTATTCTGATTACTGAGATGACTTCAATTGAAAAATGAAATAAATTTGAAAATCACTCCTGTTGCCCCTAAAATGGAAGAGTACTTGTCCAAATGATACAAATCGGCCAATGGGAACGTCCATTCGTCGTTAGTTAGATGTAGATGTAAGTCAACCACATGGCAGACACTTTTCAGTACTTGCTTGATAATGCCAAGTTAGTTACATGTAGCCAAATGCCAAGTTAGTTACATGTAGCCACTGGTAGCATTTTTAAAGCCTTTGGTATGGTAATACACACCGCTCCCGAAACGGACGTTCTATCTAGGGAACCATTAGAGCTATGTTATCGGCACCGTCCCTCTTGCAATAGTAGAAAGGTACAAGTAGGCAAAGACCAGGAAAAGGCGCAATCAGAAAAAGATTCCCACTCCAAAAACCGAGGTGGGAAAAAAGCAAACTAACAATCAGGCACTTATACCATGAAAACATTTCATAAGCCGAATGAAAAGGTACAAGTAGGCAAAGATCAGGAAAAGGCGCAATCAGAAAAAGAGTCCCACTCCAAAAACCGAGGTGGGCAAAAACCAAACTAACAATCAGGTACTTATACCATGAAAACATATCGTAAGCCGAATGAGCAGCTATTTTCCCAATAGGTGGCCACTCAGTTACCTAAACTTAACTAAAATTATGAAAACATACATAAGGTGCCAACAGCACAAAAATTTTAAAAACCAAGACATAAAACAAAAAGAACCACCACAGAAGTATCGCCTTGGAACGATCAGTAACACAAAGATACTGGCGGGCTTAAACCGGTTTTACATGGCCATAACCTCACCCTCAGCTTCTGCTGTGGCTCATAACATTTAGTTAGTTCTTCGGTCCTCGTGGTGAATCACTAACTAGTCAATGAATCATCAAGAACAAACAAATAAATTACGATAAACATCCTGATGAATCAAAATCCAGGGCTCACATACTGCTATACTGAGCAGCTATTTTCCCAATAGGTGGCCACTCAGTTACCTTAACTTAACTAAAAATATGAAAACATACATAAGGCGCCAACAGCACAAAAATGTTAAACACCAAGACATAAAAAAGAACCACCACATAAGTATCGACATGGAACGATCAGCAAGGCGCCAACAGCACAAAAATTTTAAACACCAAGACATAAAATAAAAAAAGAACCACCACAAAAGTATCGATTTGGAACGATCAGCAACACATACAAACTGATTGCAAGCAATCCCTGAGGATTGGAAAAATAAGAGCATTAAATGGATGTACGGGGAGACTTTTTAGGGCCGCCACACGGCACAACCACAAGAACTCTGATATAAAAAGGTACAAGTAGGCAAAGATTAGGAACATCTATTTTGTATTGCCCACTCACACCTTTTTGACCCCTTCATTTGTTCATTATTCTTTCGCCACTTGTGTTTACACTTCCAAAGCACGAGAATGTCTGGCCTTGCTAGATATAAACATACCTATTCTCATCACTTGAAAAGTTTACATTTATATCAGTTTATAGAGTCCAGCCTCTGTGTTTCTAGACCATGCATTTATTAACTCTTGCTGTGTATTTATTGAAAATGTCTAGCAAAATCTAAACATACGATGGAATATTCATCTAAATCAAATTTCGCCTAATAAAATGTTTACAATGTAACGTGCGAATCGTGTGCTAATCGAAGTTTGCTGAACCGAGGCGGTTCTAACGTGTACCCACAATCTATGTTTTGAGCAAAAATAAGAAAAATATCAAAATTTTTCAGCTGAAAATTTTCTTTTTTTAAAGCTCAAAAAATCTCTGTATATTGCATGGGCAAGTTTTTGTAATGGGCATGAAACTGCCTTGTACTTTGTGTACTTGGAAGCCATGCTAAGGCTGGCTAGAAAGGTTGCACTGAACTCATTATTTGATTTTCTCATTCCAATTAAATTGTCTCGTTATTTGTGAAACCGAGACTAGACATTGGTTAAATTGTCATAATTTAGAGATGCCATTTAATCATAGAACATACCGATGCATTTTAACAAATATTAAAATAACGAGCTCACTCATAGAGCGAACATCCGGTGGGTGATATTCTCATTCTTATATGAAATTCTGGGTTTACCGAATATACGTAGTTAATGTTATATAAATTTTCGTTACCCCAAGCATTTTTGAAATTGTCTTCATAGGCGACAACATAAGGGTGTTAATAATTGAAATATTACGAAAACTCCATACACACCATATGCACTAACAACGCCGCTTTTCACAATTAAGTACCTCTTTTCGCATTTTTCTTTTTTGTCTCTTTTCGCAAAAAGAGCCTCTTTTCGCTGTCTTGTCTCAACCTTTTATTGTACAGAAAAGCAAACGCAGTACTATTGAAATGGCAGATAATATGAACCCGCCATTAGAATTTGCACTTACTTGTCTGAAATGTCAATCTTATTAAATCTGTCTTGTTATTCGCTTTAATCATGAAAAATACGAGTAATATGCATTTTATGTTCAAGCCACTCGGCAACGTATGATTCGTCCAATGCCAGTTTGTACGTACAAAATATACATTATTGAAATCAAAATTTCCAGGGTAGTTTTAAATTTTCTTGTGTAGTAAACATGTTAATGCTTATTATCCGTAACCGTATCTTTAATAGAGGATAGGAGAAAGAACAAAAATGAGAATAAAGGAAGTTTAGAAATGGCTGATCGTGTGGCAAAATAAACAACTTTTACTTTTTAGGATGTAGAAATATACCAATTTTGCCTTATTGTTAACCACTGGTACTCATCAGAAGCGCCACATTCAGGGTATAAACTATTTATATTCCGAGAAAAAGTATTTTCGAATGAAAACTGTTACTTGCACTTTTGCAACCAGTCAGTCTAATATTCAGCAATTTGAAGCGAGGCGTCAAATCGACGGCGTTCTATATATTTATTGCAATTCAGTACTGGTCAGAATAGGGACGTTGTGAAGGATTAATGCTAAGCTTGACAGCATATTCTCTGGATTTCAATTAAAATCAGTGCCCAGACGGACTGACCTCTCGTATTCATGAACCCACATTTAATTATCGTATGAGCCGGGACACGAGAAAACCGGTCCTCGGGGTTTCCGACGAGGTCCGACATAAACCGGTCTGTTCAGTCACAGAAGAAGGCAAGATGTTTGAAATTTTGTGTACAAGTTTTGGAGGAACTGTACTTTCCGTGTAGAGAAAACAAAGGCGCTGATCAGCTATGCAGTAACTGCACAGATGATCTGCGCCTTTGCATTGTTGGTTTTCTCATATCTGAAAACTCAGTGGGACTGAATATATGTCTTAGAAAAAATAATCTATTGCTGATGCACCTATCAGTCGACCGACCGACATGTCTTGTATGCTTTAATCATGAAAAGTAAGTTATTGTGCTTTGTTTTGTTTTTCGAGTTTTGTCAAACTAAATGTTCTTTAAGATTGCTCGTTGGAGGACTGAATTGAAATGTTTGCATTTAGCCAATACTCACACAGGTATACTTTAACTCAGGCTTGCCCTTACCAATGTATTCAGCTTTTTTGTACTCCTACAATTGCATATTGTAGTTTTGAAGTAAGTTACGCTTATCATACTGTTGCATATAGCGTACAGTGTATGTCAAGCACTGCAGAAACTGAGGGTGAGGTTAGGCGCCTGTAAATTTAGTTTAAGCTCACAGTGACTTTTATTACTGATCGTTCCAATGCGATATTTCTGTAGTTGTTCTTACTGTTTTATGTTTTGGCGCTGAACTGTTGTGCTGTTTGCACCTTATATTTGTTTTCATATTTTAGTTCAGTTTTGGTAACTGAGTGGCCGCTATTGGGAAAATAGCTGCTCACTCGGCTTACGATACGTTTTCTTAGTATAAGTACTTGATAGTTAATTTAGTTTTTCCCTCCTCGGGTTTTGGAGTGGGAATGTCTCTCTGATTGCGCTATTTCCTGATCATAACCTACTTTTACCTACTATTCCATTAAGCTTGTGGTCACTCCTACGTTAGAATATACTAACTTCCACTGTTGCATTTAGCTTATGCAAATTCTTAGTATTATCTTTGCGTTAATGGTACTCCCGTCGCCGCCCCTAACAATTACATCTAACATTCACCAAAATGATAAAATGAGCAAGTCGTTTCGTTTAAAAGTGGATAATTAAGAATGGGTTCAAGAAGATGGTGCCTAGCCCAGGCGTCAAAGCATGAAGAACATGGAACTAACTACGAAGTAATTATCACTCCTACAACCCTGCATTCTTTTCAAACTTACATAATGTAATAATCAGGCACTACATAGTCATTAGGCGTTTTTGACATCAAAGCTTGTTAATGCTTAGATGTAGCAAACGATGAAAGCACAGGTTGCGAAACACACTTCGTAACAAGTTTACTCGCCTGCGAATGTAAACAGTTGCAAAGTATTATAGTTTATGTTGTTAAAATAAGGCAATGAGGGCGTTATCATATGTGTTCAAAATTTGAATATACATGTAATGATCTCGTATGCATGAAGTCAACGGCCAAAGCTTTCCAGATGGTGATAGCTCCTGGTTTGTTGGCCAGAAAGTATGAGCAGAATGGTCTAGTAATATCACACACAGTACTCTAGGTTACTTTAGACCAGGAGCAAGTGTGTTCTTCGTGTTCTTGAGTCATTTGCGTAAATTGAAACTTTTAAGTAGGCAACTGGACGACAAGTAGACTATTATTGTATTTTGCATTCGAAGCGGCTGCAATTAATAGCGAGTTGTGGAACATAATGCACATGTGAACACACGACACCAATTTAAAATTTTCTTCTACTTACTTATGGAACAGCCTAATGCTGTAAGTTGACCTTCCGTTATATACTATTCGTCATATTGTCATCACGAAAACATGTCCGTGTAGTGTATACCCTCTTGAACCCCACTTTTATATAGCAAAACTGGGGTATGCAGGGGTATACCTGTTTTTCTTATTTTTGCTCCAAAACATAGATTGTGGGTACTCGTTAGAACCGCCTCGGCTAGGCGGTTCTAACGTGTACCCACAATCTATGTTTTGAGCAAAAATAAGAAAAATATCAACATTTTTCAGATGAAATTTTTAATTTTTACAGATGAAAAAATCTCTGTATATTGCATGGGCAAGTTTTTGTAATGGTGATATGAATAATTTGTGACTCGAATCTAGATCATATATAGTTTTATGTCTGGCACATCGTGTGTTCATCATCTGCAGCTCGTCCCTCACATTCGAAAATCTCTTCGGATCACGTGACTATCAGCAGCTGACAATTGAAGTATCTTTGCGATTAAACTCGAAAACACCAGAAGACAATTTTAAGATCACGAATCGAGGTGCGAATGCTTATTTCTTGGTTTAATAATTATTGCAAATGCAAGTTCCCTATATTTTTTTCTGTCACAAGGGATGCAGTATAGTAGGTCGCATCTCTGATGTTTATTAAGGCGACCACACAGTTTGAAGTCGTAAAAAGACTTGTGAAATCCAATACACACGTTTGCTTTATGTCATGTCTCTTAGCAACATCCGTGTGATTTGTTCTGTTTCTTGAGGTTACCTGAGAAAATGAGATTTTACCTTACTACCTTACGGATACATATTTGAGCCTTCGCATGAGAAATCAAGCAATCTGCTTAGGCGAAAACAAACACGCAGATCAGCTTCGCAGTTTGTTAGTAAAATTCCTCTTCTTCCTTAATCCGAAATTTCGAGCTTCCAGCTGTCTTATGTCTTCTATGACTGTACGGGCTGGTTTGTGTCGGACTTGGTCGGACACCCAAAGTGTTGGTTTTCTCATGCAAAGGTTCATTAATATCTAAGGACAAAACACACCTGCGTAATAAGGAAATGTCAAACGCTGCTGAGAGATATGAGGGCAATCATTATGGAATACATTTCCATGAGCATTCGAAAATCTGCTTAAAAATAAAACAAAATACTAATATTCGATTTAATATGACACTGCTGCGTTTTGCATAGACGAAATGTGTTTTCACAATGCGATCATGTTCCCATGATGGTCATTATTAGGTGAAAAGGCATTAGTTCCAACGAATTTCTAAAAGTATTTTTTGGATTCATAACTCAGAATATATTCCATGATCACAAAGGATAAATTTTAAAACAAAATACAAATAAGGTCCACAGTAGTAAACCGTAACTTATTCTCTGTACATTTGAAATATTCTAAAAATCAAAACCATACCTATTTGTGTTTGCATGTGCCAATTAGCAACGTTAATCTGAAAATAAACAAAACACTATTAATGCAAGCACAGCAGAAAACGTCAAATCGAAGGCAATTGACATAAAACATCGACATTACAATAGACGTAAATACGTGCTGAAAATAGAGTTGTCTCAAACGTAGACAATTACAGACCCGCAATTAAGCATTGGCAATGCTGCACCTAACTATTGTCTGGTGAAATTAACCCATTTCATTAGTATCTTCATCATCTAGCTTGTATATGACAGAGTACAGGAGCTTCTCACCTGAGAAGGAACTTTGATCAATACCATTGTTCTAAAATAGAACATTTGATCGCTCAAATCGCTAATGTAAATACTAGGTGTCACGTTTTGCGCAATTAGTTTGATCATACTCAATAATCAGCCGTCTACTACGTGTAAAAGAAGACATTACGATTAAGAGAAATTGTTTTACCATTTACAACAAACAAAAGCCAGAAGGACTATGTAATTCGAAGGATTGTCTGCATAGTCATACATATGCCATATTATATTGCATCCTATCTATTTATAGCTAGAAGTCTCGTATCACCTTCCGTTTTATAACTTAAACATGTTTTCTAGCAAAAAATATTGACCATACAACTTTGAGGAGCTGCTTTGCGAGATATTCATTGCATTAATACCAGAATGATTTCTTTTCATCCTGCTTGTTTTTTACTTATACGTATAAATACATTGCCAAGTAAAATACAAGAAACAAGAAATGAACAGAGCATGCTGCGACTGTCATTGAAGTTATCTAGCAATCAATCGTTTAAGATCCATTCATGATAAGACATCATACTGTAATTAACCCATCTGCTGTCATTGATCTTCCAGCTTTTATCTTGCAATAAAATATTCTTAGTCCGAAACATGTTGCACAAGGTATGCCGTTCATCGCAAATTGAAATGACTTGCAAATTGGTTTTATTATTGGGTCACTGATTAAGGTTCACTAACCGAAATTGCTGAATATGACCCATGCTATCTCCCTTTGAAAGTTTTTATTGCTTCTAAAGGATCTATAACTTTTATATTTTATTCATGGTAAAGGTGAACTTGGTCAATGTGGCTTAGTGGCAGTTATACGGGAAACAGCTGCTCGTAGTGTTATTTGTATCATTTTAGTGCTTCATGTTTGTGACTTTCTTCTTATTTGCTTATATACCAAATTCAAGATTAAAGGTTGGACAAACACAAGTCCAAAGGCAAATATCTTTTCTTGTTATTATCAGCAGATGCTTTCCGTGTACCTGTAGTATATATATACAAACGGTTCCAGGTAGATAAAGTTTGTTTGTAAATATCTGCAGGACTCCTGTCAATAATGATTACTGGTTCCTATCAACAGCCTATGTCAGAAATGAGACAGGTGCAGGAATCTACATATTTCATGGTCAGACTATTTGCTTCATAAAGATTGACCCATCCCCAATTGTTCTTGACAAGTTCATCAAATCAGTATGTCGCAGGAAACCCTATTTTGGTCTAGTCTTCACACATACCTCCTAGCGAACAATCACTTACAGGATAAGAAAACAAGCTTCAGACTAAGGCACGTGAAATTTATTTGAAACTTCTCCTTATTTCAATCTGTATGTTTGTGGCCCTCTGATCTATGGAAGGACCTATGTTCCGTTTAGAAGTTCCATCACACAAACATGTCCATGTATTGAATACCCCCTTAAATCCCACTTTTAAAAAGTAAAATTGGGTTTGCAGATGTATACAATCTTTCTTATTTTGCTCTATATCATAGATTGTGGGTATTTCTTGGAACACCGCCTCGCTGAGGCGGCTCTAACGTATACCCAAAATCATTTTTTTTTTCGAATAAATTTTTCATTTTTACAACCAAAATGAATCTCTGTGTAAATAACATGGGAAAGTTTTTGTTATGTTTTTCAGTCTAGTGAAACCTTGAGAAACTGACAAGGAAAAGCATCTCCACTTTCATTCGATGAACAATGGGAATTTTGTGAAAAGATACATGTAATTTGTGGTGTTCTTTCATCTGTAATTCCAGAATCTTATCAAAGCTGTGAATACTATAACCACTGAAATATTAACTCTTCGTTTCAAGGCGTTTCCCTCAACCCTAGTCATTAGAATAAGTATAGTGCAGATGATTGGTAAAGGATGGCGTAATGGGATAGGTGAAATTATGTTTAATTATCTTTCAAACGAAACAATTCTGAACAATTTTCGTCAATTATCACATCTAATAAGTTATATTATGCCTATAAGTAATTTTCATGAGACTTATTGCCGTTGCGTGTTAAACATTCAATGATTAAAAAAAATGATGTTTTTTTTTCCAGTTTAGCAATCCATCATCCTTTAGGTTAGAAGCATAATGAATAGCACTCCTATGATGACGCCTCTGTAACATTCTAACTATTGATTTATGTGGTAACAACAACAATATAGCGATTTGAGTTGAACGTTTTATATTTTAACATTTATTTTCGTGGCTGTGGCATTGACTCAAACTTAGAACCAATAGTCAACAGTTAATGCTTACCAGCTGCTTCACGGCCTAGCTTGAAACTGGCCAGATCAGAAACGATGATAGTATGGTGAATGACTTGCCTGAAAGAATTACATTCTAATTGTTTTCATCCATTCTCATTCAATGTCCTATATACGGCTTCTCCACTTACAAGATTCAGGTCATTGACATTGTCTCTTGACCATTTCTGCTCTGTTTTATTACTTACGATCTAGGGAGTGTTTAGCAAAAAATGCCAATCTGGTAGAGTCTGTTTCACATCACGAAAACATACCCATGTGAAATATAGATTTTTCCAAAGTTGTAAAAATTGAAAATTTTCAGTAGAAAAAGTTTTATATTTTTTCTTATTTTTGTTCAAAACCTAGATTGTGGGTATACGTTAGAACCGCCTCGGCGAGGCGGTTCTAACATGTAGATGTACCCACAATCTAGGTTTTGGAGAAAAAAAAATAGGATTACCCGTGTTTTGCTGTTTAAAGGTGGGGTATAAGGGAATATATATTACACGGACATGTTATCCTGATGTGATATACCAACAATGCTGCCACTCCTTCGGGCTCATAAAGTCCCACAGGTTTGAAACATTAAGGTTTTGGATTTGGATTTTAAATTTGAGCATGGGAAAACCAACAATCTGCATAGGCAAAAACAAAGGCACAGATCAGCTACGAAGCTGACCAGCGCCTTTGTTTTCGCTACACTGATAGTACAACTGCTTTCTTAATCCAAAATTTCCAGCCTCTAACCATCTCCTGTGACTGTACAGCCCGGTTTGTGTCGGGTCTGGTCGGAACCCAAATTGCTGGTTTTCTCATGCACAGGCTCGTTTATTTGCCAATTCCTGAACTGTCTATTCTTACTTGTCAAGCAAGAAACAGCTCCATTCATCGGAGCCACACTCTTTGTACCGAATAAGGTGGTATTTTGGTCTGCTAATTATGATTTTACCACAAATATGATGGATTAATAAAAAGAAAATGCTAAAATGATATCCCCGTTTCGACATTAGGCACAGCATAAGCATAAGCATTTGCCCCGACTGTTCATTTGTATTGTCGAGGTATATGCAGTATGGCAGTCTGCTATGATTGTGGCACATCAGTTACTTTTATTTTCTTCTTGTCGATTCCCCTTCTTTAAATACATGTACATACTGCGTGTTCACATCCTACATTTACCCATGTTTGACGAATGGATTTTCCCATCATTATCAATTGGGTGAGTCCACTTTCATTTTAGGGGTGTTAGGAGTGATTGAAATGAGTTAAAAACAGATGTTTCCAACCTCGTTTCTGACGTAAAGAAAATGTTTCATTATTAAAGATATGATTTTGAATGATTTTGTTTTTATCTCGGTAATGTCGTACCAAAATCAAATTAAGCGAGCGTGTAATGTCAGTAACTTCTATCTCCGATAAATTCACTCAGAATATTAGAATGAATATCTTCATGTCTGCCATACGTCATATTAATGTAAGAGATAGTGTGATTCACTATGCTTTGTTTTTATCTGCTTAGAGTGATAGAAAGGATCATACTGTATCTTGAAATGTTCAAGCCACATCCTAGGGAAAGGTAAAAGTAAGCAATTAGCAGGAAACGGCACAATCAGATAGAAGTTCCCATGATTCCAAATCCGAGGTGGGAAAAACTAAATTAACAATCAGGCACTCACATCATATGCCGAGTTAGCAGCTATTTTCCCAGTAGGTGACCATTCAGTTACCCAAACTTTACTAAACTATGATAACGTACACATAAGTTGCAAACAGCAGAAAAAATTCAACACCAAGACATAAAACAATGAGAACCACCACAGAAGTATCGCCTTGGAACGATCAGTAATATACAATTACTGGCGGGCTTAAACTATGTTTTAAATTTTAAATTTCATGCACAAAACTCTTTATGACGACCACTATATCATGCAGTATTTGTAGTAAAAGGCTTTAAGAAACGGGACTGTACCATCTAATGACACAGTTCCATTTCTCAAAGCATATCACCACCTGCAGTAGATACACAGTGGTCGGAAACAATGACCCAAGTTTTCCCTATAATAAGTCTCATTAGCTGCAGGAAGTTCTCAATGGGGTGAATTTCAACAGAGATTTAACCACATATGACAATAGTTTGTCCCATGTTTTTCATGTAATTGAATTCTCTCGAGTTAACGACCACTTATCGCTTATCAGTTCCATATGATTTCTCTGCTGAGTGGAGGTGACAGTGTCAGTTTGAAACCACTGACTAAGCCATGATTATAACGAGAACATGATAAATGGAATACGGACCATAGTCTCAGTTTTACCCAATACTTTTATGAATAATGTAGGTTTCAAAGGACATTGTATTGCAAGCACAAGCGCACGCATCGCAATTTAATGTAATTTGCTAATAAGCTTCTACTGGTCCGCTATGATTTCTTAGATTGAGGCTTTAAAATAAGAAAATGCCATCTTGTACACAATGCAAATTCAGCCGGCAGGTAGGCAATGTTGTCTGTGCATTTGCTGTTACACTTCTTTGATTGCGCAGGAGCAACGTCTTGTGTTTAAATAACATCGGGCTGTGTTCTGCAGATTGATAGACTGGTGGGAGGCATGCCAATTTGAAGACCTCAGACAGGCTTTGTTTTAACCTGATTCAGATGCAATCGGGCTTGATGTGCTTTCAGTTCACTTCGAGTAAGAGGCTGCCAATTCGGTTTGGTTGATATACTTTGCAGGTCATCGTATTAGATGAGCCTTTTGCATGAGGAAACCAACAATTTGGGTTTCCGACCAGGTCCAACACAAACCAGGCTGTGTAGCCGCAGAAGTAGGCTAGAGGTTTGAAATTTTAAATTTAAGAAGAAGAGGAATTGTACTATCTGTGTAGTGAAAACAAAGCCGCTGATCAGCCTAGCAATTACTGCACAGCTGATCTGCGCCATTTTTAGCAAAGTCAAAAATCTGGTTTCCTCATGACGGGGATATGATTGATTAGGTCTGCAATGAATTCATTGTGCAGACAGGTCGATAGAGTAAATTGACAAATCAGACATTAAATGGGAAAGCCTGATTCTCATCTGATTTTCGAGATAAGCAAAACGCAGATCAGCTGCGCTACTGTATTGTTGATCAATGTCCATGTATTTCGATGTCCAGTTAAGACACACATTGTATATGTAGGAACGACGCCTAGGGTAGAGCCTCTCCGGGTTCTATGGCGGTAATTCAAATCCTTTGCTGGTCTTAATGGTTGCAAAATTGAGTCTGTGTCTGTGACAAAACCAGGCTTCCGTGTTACCAGTCTGACTCGAGTGTGGTTGACATCAGTGCGTTCGTTGTTAAGAATGCTTGCTCTTGATTTGATTCGATTATTTGAAGGCATTTAGTATAAACCATAAAGATCTAGCTGTGACCGCTCTTAATCTGGGAACTGTATGACAAGGTGTTTAAATTTAACAAATGAATGTGAGAAATGTATAACCTATGACTACAAGTATAGATCCAAAATGTTTGTTTTTTTTTTCGCGTTTTAGGACTTACTGGTGTGACGTATTTACTACAAGCTTTTAGATATTTTGCTTATTTCAATGTGAAAAAACTATCCCAAATGCTAGAGTGCGTCCGACGATATTGTTTATTTACCTGTCTATGCGAAAATTTGTTAAAACTTTTTACCATGCATCTTTGAATTATCTGCACTCCGTTTCATACATACACAAACAAATTGTGCTTTTCTGAAGAAAATAAACAGAATTGATGTTTTGTGTATTTCGCATTGCAAACAAAAATGTTACACACCATTGTTCCCTTTTTCATGGAGTAGTAAGTTGTCGAGGAGTGGTCTCTGAATGTTTTATCATAAAGCTAAATCGGTAGCGGGACTGTATAAAAGTGCAAATACTGTACTTAGTTTGACATATAGCTCGGAAGCAGCCTTGGAAATCTAAGACAAAATATAAGACTCTTTAAAGACAATTTATTTTTAACAATAGGGGTTAAGTGCCAATCAGTTCGCAGAAAAAAATCTTAAATTAATTTTATCGAAAATTTATTCGCCTATTCATTGCTTTAAATTGACATTTGAAAATAAATTTGCTCTCGGCTCGCTCATCGAAATCGAATTGGTATGCTAACGAACGAAAGAGTGATAGATGTTTTTCTTGTTTA
Organism: Rugalucina vietnamica; assembly: GCA_964017185.1. Classification (NCBI taxonomy): domain Eukaryota; kingdom Metazoa; phylum Mollusca; class Bivalvia; order Lucinida; family Lucinidae; genus Rugalucina; species Rugalucina vietnamica. The sequence goes on along the minus strand of OZ024871.1, from coordinate 42,649,508 downwards.
GGTTACGGCAATATCCATGAATGTTCCAAAAATGTTTTGTTGATTTTTTTATTCTACGTGAATGTTTCTTCGACGAACTTGAACTGTAATTGAAAATGGTATTTCATCTGTCGTGGACAAGCCCAAAACTTCCAAATCTCCTTTTTAGCACTTGTCTTCTCAGCGGAAAAGCTATTGGTGATGTGTATCTCGCAAATGTCAGCGCAACTATCAAAACTGGGTGAAAGACAAAACATTGTTCTTCGTTCGATTTCATTTCAATGACTCGGTTAAGCCTCGTCAGGTTTCAATAATTGCAACTCTTGCTGTGAGCTTAAAAATATAATGTTATTTGCCAAGAATTTAAATTACAATACTCTTTCTCGTCTTGCCGCGCAGAAATTTTCTCTTCAATTATTCATATTATGATCCAGGAAATCTCAGGGGATATTACAAACCACAACCTTATTGGTCATATGTAACAATATTATCACCCGAACTGTGATATTTTCACAAGTTTTATATTCAATTGCGACTGGTATGAATTTTAAATGAGAACTTTCACCCAAATGATTTCAGTCACGGTAACCAGACAGACAGACAGACAGACAGACAGATAGATAGATAGATAGATAGATAGATAGATAGATAGATAGATCTAACGTCGCAGGCTGCTGAAACTGGTTCGATCCTGACGCTGTGAGAGTTTGTTTATACATTTCTTATCTATGCTTGGCCTAGCGGGTTTGTTTTGTGCATTTCTTTTCTACTCTTTTCCAAAATAGTGATGTCAAAGATAAACATCGAGGGACTTAGCCAAACTGTCAATTGTAAAACTGTGCATAATAACACCAGTTATCTCTGGAAAAGCAATTACAATAACTGTCTTTTCACAAACAATGAGGAAATCTTGCACAATTTGGCTGCTACAGTGTAACAATCATATGACGAGGATATAAAAATTGCAAATCAGAAGTTTAAGCGTGCCAGAGCTGTGCCTGTTTTATCTATTACACTATCATGGCCTACACCTGTCTGGTGTTTAACATAACACAGTTTGACAATGGAATGTGTTTCACCTGAGGCACTTCGACTTTAACCTCAACTATAAAATGCTTAGAACTTTCCAATGGAGTCAAGGTGTGAACGAATAAACAGGTTATTGTTTGTTTAATAACTCAAACAAAACCTTAGAGGTGCATCGTCAATTATTTTCGTATTACAATCAGTAGCATGTTTAAAAGGCATGGATCTCAAGTGAAACCAAACGTATTTGGTTTGGTCTAGACTGACACCCGTCGTCAAACGTTTGTTTTAATCAGTAAAACATCTTATATATTGCTTAATATCTTCGGATTGTTAAGTTCTGAACCTAAACAAGAGGTTACTAATACAAGAAAGTTTGTGGAGATTATAGAACATAAGGCAGTGCTGAACATAGGGCGTGGGCCAGTCTTAGATTGGTCTGTCGTTTGAATATCTATTGGTACCGTATAACATATCCTATACATTTAGGACAGAAAGACCCATATGATAAAAACACGACACAATGTACTTTGTGACATCGCCATTCCATGCAAGAAACATTTGACTGTATCGCTAACAATGTTACTTATTCCAAGCATTTCAGACCTGACAGTTTCATGACTATAGAGATCATAGCATACTTCTCAAGCAGGACTAGACACATAAATGCCACAGGCTTTCATCGTTACCAGTAAAGCTGATTTACTGCAACACCTCTATATGTGATTTTTAAGATTTTGTTTCGCCAGCCCTCCATGAAAGCTTTTAAACAATCTTTAAAATATTTTTGCACGTTTGCAGGGTGCTTACCCCTTATTGTATGGAGAAATAGAGTAAGCAATGAGTGAGAACGAGACGTAAATTTTCTCTGGTAGTGGATGTTAGTAATTTAGTAATTGGAAGTCATGTCAAGAAATACTTAGCATAGAGAGCAAGAACAAATGACGGGTATTAATGATTATGTAACAATCTCAATTACTAAGGTCGTCAATTGTCAGACGATGAAAATGGTTAGGATGACACTGGAAAAGAATAAATTGGCTTCAGCTCTGCGTGCGTTCGTTTAGTATTCTTGCTTAATATACCGTGTACAAAACTGAACGTAGAAGGCATTTATGTAGATAAAAATAAAAAATGAGATCTTTTAAGAGCAGCGGCCAAACTAATGAGAAAAGGGAAGTCTTACATACATTTGTCACATGCGAATGATGCAAAAACTGCAAATTATTACAAATACATAATCCTGCAGCTTATTGTGTATCATAATCACCTAATGATGTTTCTGTAAGAATTACTACAATATTTTAACATCTTGCTAGCCTTCGGAAACAAAGGCAATTGTCTATAAGACTCTCGCATGCTTTATTACAGCTCTAAACTGTTTGAAATATTTCGAGAGAACCCATTGTAAATGTCACTAGAGGCTTACTCACAGAAGACAAATCACGGCTAGATTGCCGCCTCCGATCAATACAGAATGACTTCCCAAGTGCCAAACACATCAGTCAAAGAAAACACAGGACGATAGCACAACGGGAAAATGTCATCTGAAAAGTTGTCTTCCTCGATTCTGATCCAAATCGACAAATTTGTTTGTTCTACCAAAGGAAATGTCTTAGATGTGTTTGATATTGCAGATTTTAGAAGCAGATGGGCTGTGCTATATGAAGAGAAAGCAAAATGCACTGATCACCTGCGCGTTAACGGACGTGCATCTTTATTTTCACAAATGTATACATAAGATTTTCTTATGTCGGGACTCGACATAGAAGTGTCATCGGCAAGACACTCATTTCCGAATGAGGTGTGTACCAAGCAATTATTATAACAGAGAGCATTAGAGAGACAGATGTATCAAGAACTCGTCGATTTATTGCTACCAGATTTCTAATAAAATTGATCTACACTAAACAGTTTAAAGCGGCACTGTACATTTCGGAAGCCCGAGTACCCACACCTCCCAGAAATATAATGGTCCATCAAGATTTTCAGATACTTTGTCATGGGTTTAAACCAAATTCTGGAATTTGCTTTGTCCATTTAATAATCCTGTTCGGAAAACCTTGTCAAGAGTGCCAATCAATGTTAATACTAGGAAGTCGAGTAAATATATCAGCCGTTTAAATATTTATTCGCTACTTTCGTTAAGTGTCTGTCTTCACAACCCTAGACAGAGGGCAAATCAATTTTATTTATTGTTCCAGAGGATCGATTTAACGCAATAAGACCGCACAAATCTGCGTTGAATAGATTAAGATTTCAGGCGAAGCATCATAATGTCAACGAAATTGCGAAATTGCCTGAGCAGGCTGACTTGCGTTTCCTCTGTGTACATCTATCAAAGCTTCATACAAAGGCTGAATAAATATTAGATCTTAAACTCTCAGGTTGGTTGCCAAACAAAGCCCTTATGGCCCACATGCCACCAAACCTCCTTGTCAACACAATTAGTTCTAAAATCCATGGAACAATGCCATTCAAAAAGGAAACATTCTTCAAGATAAAATGTAATACAATGTACAGAGTAATCATTACGTTGCAAAATCTCAGTTTTTGTTTGACTCCACTGCAGAAGCTGAGGGTGAGGTTATGGCCATGTAAAATCGATTTAAGCCCGCCAGTAATTTTATATTACTGATCGTTCCAATGCGATACTTCTGTGGTGGTTCTTTCGTTTTATGTCTTGGTGTTTTTTCCATCCGATTGAGTTATAACTAGTTTTAATCATTTTAGACCCATGTGCAGTAGTTGACGCCATATGAAACAATCACTGGAAGCGTTGTTGCAAATGTCCTTCTCACAAACCTGAAATCTTCAAACCGTCAAATCCACACCAAACTATCAACACAAGTAAAATGAAACGTTTTGTCCTGTCGATCACTGAAGATAGATTGTACCTATACTTGTCACAAATGGGTTCACAAAAGCAAACAATTTCTGAATTGGATAATGCAATTCTGTAAACATGTCTGGAATCAATTGAGATACGAGTGATATCGATGTATTAACAGCAAATGAATATTTTTCATTATTGTCATGGGGAATCTAATATTTGTATATGTTGTCATCCAAACGTGGCCTGCTTAAAGTAAAATTGTCGATAGATCAGTAGTATAGATGGTACAAACAAAAATGGTTCATCGAGTATTATTAATTTTAAACAAAACTTCAATGCTGACTAGAAAAAAAAGTTGTCATTTTTTTCTGTTATGGCGGTTGGCGTTTTCTGTACCATTTCGTGATCGTTTATAAACCGGTAATTGCAATACTTCTGTTTTCCGACTGATTTGAAACAAGCAATCCTGTGTTATTAATGAAACAAATTCAAAATCAATGCGATTCTGTGACCCCATTTATTGCGTAACAGGAAAGACAGCGAGACTTAAGAGGATATTGACTGTTTGAGGCTTTCGACTAACAGGGCAAATATGTTGTCCATGTAATGTATATCCCCCTGAATCCCACTTTTATATAGCAAAACTGGGGTTTGCAGGAGTATGTCTATTTTTCTTATTTTTAATGCAAAACATTGGCGAGGCGGTTCTAACGTGTACCCACAATCAATGTCATGAGCAAAACTGTTAAATATATCAAAATTTTCCAATGTTCAATTTTTGCTTCTGAAAAAATACGCTGTACATTGCATGGGTAATCTTTCGTATTGTGTGGGTTTAAAGTTTTTTTGTGCTGTTGGCGCCTTATGTATGTTTTCATATTTTTAGTTAAGTTAAGGAAACTGAGTGGCCACCTATTGGGAAAATAGCTGCTCATTCGGCTTGCGATGTGTTTCATGGTATAAGTGCCTGATTGTTAGTTTGGTTTTTTCCCACCGCGGTTTTTGGAGTGGGAATCTTTTTCTGATTGCGCCTTTTCCTGATCTTTGCCTACTTGTACCTTTTTAACACTGGATGAATGTGCGTGCAAGTAGCTTCTATGTATTTTAACCATCTTGTATCACAGTCTTAGTCTGATAAAAGATGCAAATAAGCAGCCTAGTATGTGTGTTCTTAAAGAACTGCAGTTCAAATCCAATCAAATTATACACGTATAGCGTTCAACAAACATAATGGTTGACAAAACTGGCATATACATGTAGGACATGTAGCAAGCACCAAAGACTGAATACTAGATGGAGCTTTTGTCTCAATAAACGACATGTTATCTATTTCATTGTTGCATTTCACTTATTTCTTAAGGATGTTGTATGGGACATCTTTGTCTTCGCTTTGGGAAATACACCCGGATTTCATCTAATTAGAGCCAAAGTGTGTACCGTTTTTAAAATTAAATTTGCACTCAACATACCGTATTATGTTTATCTATTCCTTGAGACTCGACACACAATATCGAGATGTCACATTGCAACGCATTTTGACCTTAAAGCATGTCCAAGCACATGTTTGAATTTATTTGTGGTCACAAAATGTTTGAAACACACCCTAGGATACCATGACACAGACATTACCATATATATGCATCAACAAACGCAGAAGGCAAACATGGCAAAGGAAGTTTTTGTTTGCCTTCATGCTTAACGTCCCAATCAAAAGCAAAGGTCATGTCGGGACATTGCCTCCATTTTATGGGACTTTTACCCAAAGTGAGGATGTCATGACATCCAACAAGTGCTTCAAATATAACCATCCAACTAAGCCACAAAGGCTTATATGTATGGATGGTTTGATTTGAACCACTTTTCCTGGGCTGGCTCAAACCAGAGCGGTATACCAGTAATCAGCTGGTCAGTCAGAAGCGTGTAAGCTTTGCCTGGAAGCACAAACAGCCCATCTATTTCTTTAGGCCCCATGCACTATTTGGTTGTCATTTTGATTGAATAATACATCAGCCATGTGAGGAGACTGTAGCAGCATATGATGGCTTTGCGCCAATGCAACGCGCTACAAATGTGATATTTGGTGAATGATAAAAACCTGAAGTACAAAAATGCATGTTCATTGAGTGTGTTTAATGTTTAATATTGAAGAGTATACAATATTACCGAGTTGATTTTGGGTGAAATGATCTTCAAATATTGTTAAAATACAATGTACAGTCGAGTTTCCGGTTACGCAAAGTTCCCGACTCCGGAAATCCTTATTAAAAACATGATTAAACATGTATTACCAGTACCTTGAAGTCCTTCAAAACAAATAATCAGTTTTTGTTCTCTTGGCAATTTTCTAAACATTGCATTATCCAATAAATATCTGTGAATGAGTTCACTCACACCAATCTTTTATCTTTAGTAGCTTTTTGCATGTCAAATTTTATGACATCTGATGTCACACTGTTACATACCGAGAGCAAAGAAACATCGATTATGCATGGAAACAACCATGTACATTACGTACATGAAGGATCTCATAAAATTATATAGAAAATTGTAAACACTGTTACATTATATTTAATGGCAAACACAGGCTGGACCAGAACCCAATACTTCAAACTTACGTAGGATGACACATTGCCGGGGCTAAAAAATCAGCAAGAATGTACAATTTCTTTTGAAATAGTCGCTTCTATTAGGTAACGGCTTCAAGAAACGAAAAAATTTGGTCATAAAAATCTTTCCTGCAAAGTGAGGGATATGACTTTGTCTACATCTTGTCGGGTATAGTTTAGCAGTAATTAAAATTCTATTCTTCTGATGGCAATGATTATCATTGACAAGAACATTTTGCGAAACCAAGGACTTGACTGTGATGGAAAGGTACAAGTAGGCAAAGATCAGGAAAAGGCGCAATCAGAAAAAGATTCCCACTCCAAAAACCGAGGTGGGAAAAAACCAAACTAACAATCAGGTACTTATACCATGAAACATATCGTAAGCCGAATGAGCAGCTATTTTCCCAATAGGTGGCCACTCAGTTACCTTAACTTAACTAAAAATATGAAAACATACATAAGGCGCCAACAGCACAAAAAATTTTAAACACCAAGACATAAAACAAAAAGAACCACTACAGAAGTATCGACTTGGAACGATCAGTAACACAAAGTTACTGGCGGGCTTAAACCGGTTTTACAGGTACCTAACCTCACCCTCAGCTTCTGCAGTGGTTCACAACATTTAGTTAGTTCTTCGGTCCTCGTGGTGAATCTCTAACTAGTCAATGAAATTTGATTTTATGACAATTACTAAATTTATTCACCCAAGAAACACAAAATAAAAAGCGGCTATCCTAGCAGAACGTGGGGAGCCTGGTTTGCTAACAGAGAACCGGACTAACAACTGAGAGGTCATGATTCGGTCCGATACCCGCCTCCGCCATGTAGTGTCCCTGAGCAAGACACTTCAAGCTCCGGGCGGCCCCCGTGGCCGAATGGTTAAGGTCGCTGACTTCAGTGCTCTTGATCATTCGATCATCTCACCTCTGTGTGTTCGCACCTCGCACGGGGCATAAGTCACATGTGGGACAAACATAGTTCTGCTTGCGGGTGTGTCAGGTGGTTTTTCCCCGGGTACTCCGGTTTTCGCCACACCTACCGATTGATTTGTCTCGATATGAGTAAAAAAGCTTGAAAGGGATGCAAAATTGAATTAAAAAATAAATAAATAAATAAAAAAATAAAAAATAAAAAAAAACTTCAAGCTCCACAAAGTACCGGTTACGTACCCAGAAAGGGATGGCTTTGTCTCGCAATGACTAAATAACAGTTGTGAAGTACATTACGGCCAAAACACAAAAGAAAGTGAGAAAAAAAATAATGACTTGACACAACCATCCTATGAGTCAGTATTTACATTGTGTATATGCATTAGACCCAAGGTTGCAAATAACATGTCTAGGCAAAACAGTTAAATTTTGCTTCAATGGCTTGTTTGGTAATGTTTTTACGTCCCACTTAATACTGTAGCTAAGATCATGCGGATAAACTAGCTCATTTTAAATTTTAACCGGAAAGGCTGAAGAACCCTTTGGATCAAGACCACTCTGGAAACAGTTCAATAGGCCCAGAGCTATGTATACATGTACATGTATGTATTGTACCAGGTTGACCAATGTTTTGCTTGACCGACTTTGTCCAAGGACTATCCTATAAGGGGGTACAAGATAGACAAGTTTCAGTGGTCATTTTTTTTTTTCATATTTATATTTTTGCTTTGCTGTTGGTATGGGTAACCTTAAGTGTTGTAATAATAATAATAATAAATAAATAAATAAATTTTATATTTTAGGAGGACAACAAATTTAGCACAATTGACAATCTTCCATATGGTCCTCCAGTGAATACAGACAGTGATCAGTATCAGACCTTTTTTATTTTTATTTTATTTCAGTCATTTTCATATATTTTCGAGATGTAAGTAATACTATATTTTGAAAGAAGAGAATCCAGTGCTTGCCTTATAATGCTGAGCGCCAAGAAAAGTAGCCACTGATACCATTTAAACGGTCTTATTTATGATGCGGCTCTGGATCTAACCTACGACACTCTAACCATTACACAATGAGCAAGCACGATTTGGGAAAATATCCGTAAGCTGTCAGCAGTTAATTTGGTTGTTTGTATGGAGGCTTAACATTCCAGTCAACAATTTTTTAGTCATGTCGGGGCGGAGCCAACGCTTGTGGGGCTGTCAGCAGTTTAGCAGTGTAGCATTGAAGTGAAGTCCCAAATCACGTACTTTGTAATATATATCAGCAGTAAGACGAATAGCAACTATTTAAGAAAAATCTGAAATTTAGACCACTGAATCATATTCTTGTTGTAGTGTCAGCGTTTTATGCCCTACTTACATCGCAAGTCATACTGAAACAGGGGCTCCTACCCATTGGGGCCCCAGAAGGAAATAGATGGGCTGATTATGCCTCCAGTGAAAGCCTGTACGATGCTGACTGGCTATCTGATTACTGGTTAACCGCTCGGGTCTGAGCCTGCCCAGGAAAAGAGGTTCCGAGTCTAACCATCCGCACATTATAATATGAGCCGCATCGTGAGAAAACCGGAATTTCGCATATGCGAAAACAAATGCGCAGATCAGATTCGCAGTAACTGCGAAGCTGATCAGCGCCTTTGGTTTCGCCACTCGGATAGTAAAATTTCTCTTCTTCCTAAATCCGAAATTTCAAGCTTTTGACCATTTTCTGAGACTGCACAGACCCGTTTATGTCGAACCTGGTAGGAAACCGCTAAGACCGGTTTTCTCGCATCAACCCCTTTTGGCTTTGTCTGGTTATATTTGAAGCACATGTTGGATGTCAAAGACTCATGATATCTTCATTTTGGGCAAGAGTCCCATAAAATGGAGGCAATGTCCCAACATGACCTTAGCTGTTGACTGGGACGTCTTCATTTTGGGCAAGAGTCCCATAAAGTGGAGGCAACGTCCCGACATGACCTTAGCTGTTGACTGGGATGTAAAGCATCAATTCGAACGAATTCAAACTGAGACAGGGCATATTTGAATTTTCATCTGGAATGAATATGCCGGAGAAGCCCTATAGCGATTTCCAAACCATTTATTACATAGCAGATAGCCGAAGGATGCAACTAACATGGACTGACCTCCACCCCCGATCCCCACCCATTCGCACGTTGTAACTATAAAAAAAAATGTGTTTAAACTGCACATACGCAACAAACGTGAACTGCATGAAAGGGACATTTGGCATACTGGACTTTGTCATGTATATTTCAATAGACAAAAATGGAACACAATGCATTTTCATTTATTCAATAAATGAAAACTAATAGGGTGACAGGACTTTTGAGGAAGAGTATATTGCACCCCGTGTTCAGGACTTTCTCAAAACTGTTGTGCAATATTAAAACATCCACAAGGAAAATTATATACTACATTTTCCGCGTACATTGCTCTACATGAACCATAACTAATTTTCTCAAAACAAATGTGTTTTTGGATAGTTAAATATCTTGTTTAATGCAGTCGGAATGTGATGTGCAGAAAAAATCTGCCATTCACGTGCAAAAGGATTACCTAAGCTATTCATGGTGGTAAGTTTATCGAAAATGCTTGTTTTGGTCACTTTTCATATCCTTTGTAACGCCATACTGGTGCTTTGCATGATTAAAATTGTGATGTTTGGCAATAAAGAATAACTATTCATAATAGAGTCGGACAAACTTTTGGCAAAATACATTCTTGTTTTCTCTCCAATCAGATGGTCAAAACTGTCCGAACATGTTCGAAACAGCCAAAATATGCCAGTGTTTAGAACAATGTCCTTAATGTAACAAAAAACATAAATCAGCTTTTTGTCAAGCATCTTGTTTGTAACGCATTCCTAAGCTGAATTGTCTTTGATGATCGATAATGCGTCTTTGATACAGTAAATCACACTATCGATTCTGCTTTTCTGCCTTCTCTAACATACATACAAGGTGTTTAGCCAAATGTTGTTAAAGTAGCGGTGGGTACAATAATAAATGAGCCGCCTCGTGGGAAAACCAACAATGTGGTTTTTGAACAGGTCCGACACAAACCGAGCTGCACAAGCGCAGAAAAGTGCTAGATGCTTGAAAGTTTGGATATAAGTAGAAGAGGGATTGTACCATCCATGTAGCGAAAACAAAGGCGCTGATCAGCTTCGCGTTTCTGCGCATTTGTGTTCAGATTGTTGGTTTTCCCATAAGGCGGCTCAAATAGAATTAGTGATCTCTTTTAGAATAATGAGTTTACAGCAGAAAAACAGCCTTCCCTCTCGTCCTCAACTGAGTCAAGGATGAATCAACAGAACATTAAATGAGTATAAATGATATAATATTATATACGTTTCGTTTAAATTTTAACACTTAGAACTATTTCATAATATTATTTACTCATGAAAAATATCGTTAGGGTTATGTAGTGCTAAGTCGAAGGCATTAACCTTGACACATACCCCATTGCTATAACGCTTAAATATATGATAACATCCCAGAAGCTTTCTATTACTAAGATATGATTAGACATTTCGCTAGAGAATAAATGATTGAAATCAGCAATTATATATACCATTTCTGTTTATTTAGAAAATAAAACTATATTTACTAAAAACTTGTCTATAGATACTTAATCAAATGAATGTGATCTGTTACTTTATATTTATCCTTGACGGATATGGCAGTTAAAAGGCTATTAAAGTAATTTTATTCATTTTTAATCTGTATAAAAATATTTTCCATTTAGTTTTGAGGGGAAATTTCATTGAATCTGTGTTTCTTTTAACCAGCTGAGTATCAATGTTATCACTAGTTTGTTTGAAGTACTACTATTTAAATTTACTGTATGTACATGTAAGACTGTAAGTCTGATTCAAGAATATTCTAGCCCACAACAATTGAAAAATCTTCGTTAGCGTTGTTTAAATCATTTGCAAAATGAAACATTTCAATTATGTTTTATGCAATGTAGAAGAGTAAAACAGATTCAGACGCTTTAGATATGTGTTAAATAGATTTTGACAGTATATGATTTCAACTTCTCTGGCATTGTATGTGAATTTCATGCCAAGTGATATTGAAAATATGTTCATCGCATCAGAATGGCATTCTAGAACCAACAAAAACAAAATAACATCCCCAAGACAAACTTGCTGTTTCGCTATTTCTTTATAAACAATTTGACCTTATGATCATTGTAATGATTAGTATCTCCAGGTCTTACATGGAGAAACTGCGCGTTCATCACATTAAACGGTGAACTAATTATCGACTGTGTTACATCTCCGTTTCAAAAATAACATACATTTGCAATGTCGCAAAACAAATCGACCCCGTCACCTGTATCTATCATTGCTGGAAAGCTATCATTCTGGTTTGAGTGAAACTGTAAATTTTGTGTATATGTTTATATGTGTCAAAATTGTATTACAATGTAAGTTTATACTTATCATGATCAGTCGAACCATCCGGTCTGACAGAAAGTTGCACCGGAACGAGAAACTTAAAACTTCTGCCAAAATTTTGGTATACGTCAAAGCCAATTCCTATGCGATCGGACTTTTTATGATCAATATAAATTAAATACCATCTTAACATACACAAACATACGAGTATACACAAAATGTACATAAGTCATTTAAGCCAAATTAAAAGTCATCCAGCAATTATCGATACAAAAGAGAATGGGTCAATTTATTTTGAGACATTTCACTGGTATGTTATTTTCGAAACGGACCGGTATTTGAACTATTCTTTTTTTCTTTCGTGTGAAAAGTATTTAAAAGTTTGAACAGTACAGACATGTTACATAAGCAAAAGAACTTTAATTCATATTCGCCTGGCGTCCTTTTATGGGACATAAGCAAACAGAATAGCCCCATATGTGACGCCGCAGAACGCGGCGTCTCATCTTGGGCTATTCTGTTTGCTTAGAGGATGGAATAAAAATTCAAAAACACTCTTGATGCCCCTAAAAATGAAAGTGGACTCATCCAAATGATACTGATGGGAAAATCCATTCGTCAAATATGGGTTAAGCGATATTTTGACACCAATAATAATATATTACCAGTTCACGAAAGCCAAGCTGTATGCCAAATTTACAGGAATGCTTTCTCGATTTTGATGATATTGCAATTGACAGTAGCTCATGAATGAAATTGTTACAGTGTAAATTGTTAATTCATCATCTTTCGTTTTTGCTGCGCACCTTTGGTTTGTAGTTAATACACTGCTACAGTACATATAAACTCTTGATACAATCCTGTTTACTTGCACCTGAAATCATATATGTATTACTTGCACTAAAATATGTACTGTAAAGACCCGGGTCTGACCGGACTAATCAAATAGTACTACCTGTTCTGTTGTCCTAATCCTTTGTACAGTATACCATGACATGAAAAACCGGATATCGAGGCTTGGTTAGGGGGGTAGGCAATATCCCATATCCCAAAATAAACCGTCCAATATATCCTTAGGGTATCCCAAAATAAATGCTGTTTCTTAGGGTATCCCAAAATAAATTCCAATATCCCATATCCCAAAATTCCTTAATATCCCATATCCCAAAATAAAATAAAAAACAAAACACAAATATCCCAGTATCCCTTAAAATAGAAATAGGCTGATATCCCGTATCCCAAAATACCCTATACAAGCCTCGATATCGTCCTAGTGTTTCGACAGTCGTATCATGACTCCATGACAACCAAATCACTTGTACCATACATTGTTCGTCGGTGATATATTCGGGCGAAAAAAATGATGGTATACGAATTTCTCGGACAACAGCTTGGGTTGATATCATTTGATTTATCCCTGTGTATATCATCACATGGTGCCAACCGAGTGGAATACTTCTGCACGCTTCGTCAGCAGTTTTCGTATTATGCTTCGATTTATTAAATTCAAATGAAATTAAAAGAAATTAAAGACTGCAGGATGCCACTTGGAAACGTATTCAAGCAATTTAATGTGCGGTGGATCTTATTTTAAAAGGCACTCGATGGATCTTTATTAGCATTTCTTAGATATAATGTGACTCTTAAATTCCAGCAGATATTCATGCGTCAAACATCTTGCAAGCAAAGCATTTTGCTGTTTCTTAGGGTAAATGGCAAGGTTTCGGTATAAAACAGGCTAAATACAGTCATTTTATTAGTTAAACAGTACATGCCATAACGTCTTTTTTACAATGCATTTATTGCTCATTTCTTTGCAGGTCTATTTCTATTCAAGCATACACTTTAAAGGTCTAAATTTGCTATTTAACAGTATTATGCACTCACCATTTCCATTGACACAAAGATGTTCCCGTGTATCAGTTACAGTTCAGCATCTTTATAACTTGCCTCACTATAATGCGGTTTTCAATATAACAGGACCATGTCATATCTCCAAAACTGATTGTTTTGCTATATCACAGTAAAATGGAACCTCACTATAATACGGATTCATTTAAAATACGGTGTATGTGTATGAACCCAAAGATAGCGCTATAATGAGGTTGATCTGTACTGCGTTTGTTGCAGATCGTTTCGCTTTCAGTCGCAGAAGATTGTAATTGACTGCAGCTCATGAATAAAATTGCTCCGTGCAATTATCAAAGATAATATCACATTGTCTGCTGTGTAACGACAGTGATTTAAATCAAGGACTGGAAAATGATTGTGCTTTGACTTTAAGTCTGATGCAAACACTGACAAATCTTACGGGTCTACCGTCTGTACCATTTTGTGACAATATCGTACGCTAGAATGCCTGATATACAAATCTCGTGTATGACAATAGTAAGAAACGGAAGAAGCGGGGTTGAATATATACATGTATTGCCGTGAGAACGACAACACGCATGAGGGAAGCGGATTCAGTAAAAAGCAAAGAACAACTTGAAAGTCAAAATGCACACTCAGTCTGACGTGTCTATTTATTCTTTTCAGTACCATTATTTCAGAAATTAGTAAATTTCATAATTTAGTGTGTGTTAAGGCAGCTTTCAACATTGTGTCCTAGAACTAATACATAGCTAACATGTAACCACAGATTTTGAACTTATAGGCAGATGTAACGGTTAGTTCAGATGCTATGAATAAGAATTAGAAAACTTCACGTTTTGTCCTTCAACTGGCATGACAAATAGCTAAACGATTTCGGTTTGGCAGACTCCAGTAATTATTGTAGGCAGCCTGTGGTCTGAAATATATGAGCCTGTGCATGAGAAAACCAACAATTTGCATTGGCGAATACAAAGCCGCAGATCAGCTTCGCGGTAACCGCGAAGCTGATCAGCGCCTTTGTTTTCGCTACACTGATAGTACAATTCCTCTTCTTTCAAAATTCAAAATTTCCAGCCTCTAACCATCTTCTGTGACTGTACAGCCCGGTTTGTGTCGGACCTTGTCGGAAACCCAAATTGTTGGTTTTCTCACGCACAGGCTCATATTTCAAAGCACTTACGTACTGCATGCACAACATGACGAACGACTATATTGCATGTTTATTTGTTGATTGAATAACCAACAGACTCACGCACATGCACACTTGTACGATTTAAATCTCAGAACTAAGCAATCTATAATGCAATTTTGTAAAAATGTCGCGTCAAAGGTCATTTTAGTTCCTTGTACCGTTCATTATGGATTTTCGCTGCTAACATTGATATTTTTTAACTTCCGGTTTTTATTTTGTTAAACAACTCTTAAACGGCTACATGCATTTTTTTTATAATATGTTACATTTAAAAACATATTGACGATTGGACAAGCCATGAAAAGTATCAATCTACTGAAAAGAACAAGTAGGCAAAGATCAGGAAAAAGCGCAATCAGAAAAAGATTCCCTCTCCAAAAACCGAGATGGGAAAAAACTAAACCAACAATCAGGTTCTTATACCATGAAAACAGATCGTAAGCCGAATGGGCAGCTATTTTCCCAATAGGTGGCTACTCAGTTACCTAAACTTTACTTTATTTTTTCATTCCATTTTCTGCATTTTTTTTCTGAAGATTTTAGTTGTCAGTAGAAATTAGGTGGTGACAATAAACAATGCGACCACTGTAAACGGTAAAACTGTTGTTTATAATATTGTCGTTTTACTTATTGAACAGTTTAGTGTAGAGGGTAATATTTTCCCCGGAAACTGAATTTCAATCATATACTGTAGTTCGAACAACATCATTATGAACACATGTCCTTGAAAAGTATGCCCCCTTAAACCCCACCTTGATATAGTAAAACTGGAATGTGCAAGGGTACATATTTTTCCTATTTCCAAAACATAGATTGTGGGTACTCGTTAGAAGCCCCTCGTCGATGCGTTTCTTTAGAGTGCACACAATCAATGTTTTGAGCAAAAATATAGATAAAATACAGAAAAAAATACAGAAAACAAAATACAGAAAAAATCAATTTTTTTAAACTAAATTTCAATATTTGCAACGGTTAAGATCTCTGTAAAGTGTATGGAAATGTTTTCTTAATGTTGTCAATTAACATGCAACCGACTTTTCGAAAATGATCTTAATTAGATAAAGAATCGCGACAGCATCCTCTCAAGACGTTTATAAATTATTGCACGATAGAAGCATCAATCAAATGGCTTACCCCAAAGACCTTAATAAGATCTTTGAAAATGAGATCAATGACTTTTTAAAAGTGCTAAGAACACTAATACACGAAAACGCTACCGTCAGAGTATTTTACCTAACCCGAATGAATTCTTTAATGTCATGAACATTCCAAAAGTAAATTTTGCTGTATATGGAAACATCTGACAAACGGTTTAAACCCTAAACTACATATTTCATTAAACACATGATAAACAAAGATGACGTCAAATAAAATATGATATAAAAATGACAATCTCTTATTGGTATAAATGTTCGACAAGGACTGCCTTCTTCGTCCGCGGGGGATTAGACTAAAGCAGGCCAGTGCGAATGTATTACAAGGTATCACGATTCGCACCGTCAAATGCATGTAAACGCTGAGAATACGCAGCTAGTGAATATCATAACACACATGACCAGCTAAATCAAATCCCTGCTTCTAACAGTTCAAGTACTTTAGAGAAACAGGACAGTGCTCCTTCAGACAATTATATGATACGTCATATTATATCTGGGGATATCTACAGACCTAGCATTATTGTAGTATAAAAACAATCAATACTTTCCCGTTCTCTTAAATCTTTCGGAGATCTCTGCTTTTTATTCTAAGAAATTAATTTCCAAGTAAGCCTCCACAAGCGGTTCTGCTTTGAAGGGTTTGTTTTGTTACAATTCTAATTTGAGCCGCCTCGTGGGAAAACCAATAATGTGGTTTCCGAACAGGTCCGACACAAACCGGGCTGTAGAAGCACAGAAGACAGCTAGATGCTTGAAATTTCGGATTAAAGAAGAAGAGGAATTGTACTTTCCGAGTAGCGAAAACAAAGGCGCTGATCAGCTTCGCGGTAACCGCGAAGCTGATCTGCGCCTTTGTTTTCGCCTATGCAGATTGTTGGTTCTCCCATGGGGCGGCTCATTTGCTATTTGTTCATTCTGAATTATGAGAGCTTAGATCAGATATCAAACTTTGGTGTTTTGTTTCCTTGAGTCTTCCAGACGATGCACGTTTTCTACCATGTGTAATGTTTAATGCGTACTAGAAATCTTGAGAATTAATAGATTCTAGGTGTGTATACATCAGGAAAACATGCTCATCCCCCTTATACCCCACATTTATATAGCAAAACTGGGGTATGCAGGGGTGAACCTATTTTTCTCATTTTTGCTCTAAAACATAGATTGTGGGTACTCGTTAGAACCGCCTCGGCGAGGCGGTTCTAACGTGTACCCACAATCTATGTTTTGAGCAAAAATAAGAAACATATCAAAATTTTTCTTCTGAAAATTTTCAAATTTTACAACTTAAAAAAAATCTGTATATTGCATGGGCATGTTTTCGTATTGTACAATACTGGACCATTTCACACGTTGATTTGAAGGGGACTCGCCAGTTTATGCACTAAGTTAGAGTTACACTGTTCATCACAGTGCAAACCATTTGACAAAATAAATAAGACAGAAAAATAAATTAATGAAACGGGTGTAAGTACAAAGTGTTCGAATTAGAGTTGTTTAAATATTTCATTTTTTTAGACATTTAGACATTTTGTTTTACTTCCTTAACTCAGAAATTTCGTGGGCCCGCATACTGAGCTGTAATCGAGAAGTACTCTGGTTGGGGATAGGTGGGGAGCATGCCTTGTGATATTACCCAACGTATGGAAATGCAACAGCCGTCAAAAGAAACAAGATATTGTTAGTGACAACGAAACAAGCCTCTTTTCTTTACTCGACCGAGATAACCCTGTTAACAGGAGTAGTGAATGAAACTTTTCCAGAAAACAATAATACGGAAACTATATTTTTATATCTTGCCGCAGTGAATTCAAGTGATGGTTGAGCACATTAAAATGAAATAAAAAATAAAAGTGGATATTCCTATATGTTAGTTTTTACATTGATATATGACTGAACTGATGGGTGGCTGGCATGCTGTTGTAGATTTCATGCCAACTGATACCGCAAATATGCTCAACTCATCACTTACTCGGTCTGCGGTAACCATAAGAGTAACATCTATCTGACTGTAGACAATGACTCTAAAATTGATATTTTAAAAGAATTTGCAGAATAAAAATCCATAAGTTTGGAAATTTACTTAACGTGATTGAATGGTAAAAATGATAGCACAACATATCAAAATCTTGGCATTGCACTCTTTACCTTTGCTTGGTGAAATCAGTTTGCTATTCATTTCATGCTCAGTTCGAAGTGTCAGTAGTTTTTGCTTAATCTTAGAATGCAAGTTCACCACAACCAGGCCGCGTGTCAATTTCACATGAATGTTTTATCAATTTAATGCAATTTCTAAAATTATTGACACTTTGGCAGCGGGAAAGTTGAATGAGTTTTTGCACAATGAAACTACATATTGCATTTTGCGGTAGAGTCGGATTTTACCTCATACTCATTCATAAAATCAAGATTTGGTATAAACCCGGGGTTAAGTGTAAAACTTTGGTTCTAGCTGCACCACTTCCTGATTATTGCTTATGTTTATTATTTTATAAAATTGTATCATTAGCTACAAAACGCTGCTCAAACACACAGTCTATCCGACTGAACAATGTCGATAATGACTCATTGGCCCTGACAAAAGTCATGCGTCAATATTAGCAGTTGTCATAATGGAAATTGTCACATCGGTAAATGGTTACGGCGTGATTCCCCTGATAATTAATGCTTTTTCACAAGGTTAGCGATATAATGGCTTCAGACCTCCCAGTTCAAACAAGCCCGAACAAGAACGTGTCACTGTGAATTACAATAATAACAAATCAGCACAAACCAGGCATTGAATATGGTATCCATATTAGGAATCGAGTATTGGGAACAACTTTATTTTTAGTCTCATGCTGATAAGATGATCTTAGCCACTGCAAATGAAAACCAACAAAATACTTGGGCGAAAACAAAGGCGCTGATCAGCTTCGCGGTGGGCGAAAACAAAGGCGCTGATCATCTTCGAGGTTACCGCGAAGCTGATCAGCGCCTTTGTTTTTGCTACTCGAAAAGTACAATCCCTCTTCTTCTTAAATTCGAAATTTCAAGCTTCTAGCCTGCTTCTATGGCTGTACAGGTCGGTTTGTGTCAGACCTGGTCAGAAACCCATATTGTTGGTTTTCTCACGCACAGGCTCATATTTTGTTGTTCCTACCAAAACAATGTTTAGGTATGTCTCCACATAAACAAAGTCTGTCTGGTATTTATTTGATTTGTTAAAAATTCACTATGTTTAGTTCATATGTCCCTACTCTAAATCTCTATTGAGCTCTTGTGGCTCACCAGTGTCATTTCCGGTTGATTACATGTGCCAGCGACAGCTTTGTTGCTATTTATGGGAGAATATTACATTTGTGAATTATATTAAGCTTGCACGTGCTGTTGGTGTTTTTACAAATGGTGTCAATTCGATTCTTTACTGTTTTGTTTATTATATATATTAATAAACGTTTAAGGAAAAAGTAACTCCTGAAAGTGTATAAATGCTTAAAAATAGTCTGAAAACAGAAAACTAATCGACATGAAGGTTCTAATTTGTGCCCTTTTTCACACGAGCCATTAATGATAGACTATACAATTTTAGGATAAAAGCAGTTCACTTTATCGAATTAGAAAGACTAGCTACCATAAAAGCGCATGCAACTTACGTCATAGATGTTACAAATATGGAAACAATCCCTGTCACAGACTAATGAAGAGATACATTATCAGCAAAAAATAACCTGAGCAACGCCAATAAACATCATAACACCTGGAATAAGTTGACCTTCATGCTTAAAAAAGTTTGCAGTTACAAGACTACACAGAAAATGCTGCTATATTATATCTTCATGAAAACGTAAATATATGGTTCTTGTTGACAGCAATTTTGCAGTTGTGTGTTTTTCTCTCTACGATCAGATTATGCAATGCAGACAAGTCCATATTTGTTGTGGTGAGGCTTACCGGCGATTTATTTAAGTAGATCACCTGAGCTCCAGAGCTTTGAAAATCTTAATCAATGTACTCATAGATATTAAGATCACGTGTTTGGCCTCGAGAAGCAAAAACACGAATTTATGGTTGCATTTAATTAAAACACAATGTCACCTTCAATTTATTGTACATACTGAGTCCTGGTTTTTTATTCATCAGGATGTTTATCATGATTTATTTGTTTGTTCTTGATGATTCATTTACTAGTTAGAGATTCACCACGAGGACCAAAGAACTAACTAAATGTTATGAACCACTGCAGAAGCTGAGCGTAAGGTTATGGCCATGTAAAACCGGTTTAAGCCCGCTAGAAATTTTGTGTTTCTGATCGTTCCAAGGCGATACTTCTGTGATGGTTCTTTTTCTTTTATGTCTTGGTGTTAATTTTCTTTTGTGCTGTTGGCGCCTTATGGCATGTTTGCATACTGAGTGGCCACCTATTGGGAAAATAGCTGCTTATTCGGCTTACGATATTTTTAATGGTATAAGTTCCTGATTGTTAATTTAATTTTTCCCCATCGCGGTTTTAGAGTGGGAATCGTTTTCTGATTGCACCTTTTCATGATCTTTGCCTACTTTTACCTTTTTATATTCCTACTGCCTAATAGCTGATCCAGAAATGGTTCAGGGTTTATGTTTAGGAGCAACTGATTGTTGTTCTGAATCAGAACGTGCTAGGCGCATTTTGTCCATCTTATGTACAAACTATTTTTTCTTCTTCTTCAAATAATTGACTTTTCAGAGAATTTCATAATATATTCGCCAAATTCAGAGAACAGTTTTGTAAAGGTATTTTAGCCATATGAACTGAATACATTGTGGTCTCAGAAATGTTATTTTGATGCACAGGCACGAGATATGTGTATAGATGAAATGGGCAAAATACGAGAAAGCCCGCACTTTGTAATAAATAACTCTGTCTGGAAATGGCTGCAAATCATGACATTGCGGTATTTTAACTGTATTGTAAATCGTCGGCCGCTGATGCACTCAGGATACAGCAGTTGCTATTTTACATCACCCACAAGGAAGAAAAGCCGCCTGTAATCAATAAAGAGCTGTTAATTCACTTCGATAAGTTAACAAAACTAATCCAACTCGGAATTGAATCATGACACCATGTCGGTTCCACTTAGTCATTCGTCAGGACAGAGAGCCGGTCAGCAATATCTGATAAAGAAAGAATCGAGCGAAACAGTAAGGTACAAGCCCATTCTAGTGGCCATTCGTGGGGCCATTTTGTGACGAAATAATTAAATGAACAAATATTCTAGCAGGCTTACTGTTTGTTTGATAATTCA
Organism: Rugalucina vietnamica; assembly: GCA_964017185.1. Taxonomy (NCBI): domain Eukaryota; kingdom Metazoa; phylum Mollusca; class Bivalvia; order Lucinida; family Lucinidae; genus Rugalucina; species Rugalucina vietnamica. The sequence goes on along the minus strand of OZ024871.1, from coordinate 42,628,225 downwards.
GCATTTGATTGTTAACTACATTCAAAAATGTACCTTTAACATGCATACGCAGACACGCAACTGTAAAAGAGAATTGCACTTTTCTGAAATAACATTGCCTTACATTTGAAAAGGGGTCATCTACGTGCAACTATATACTGCACTTTTCCGGTTTAACCCGGCAATACAGCTGAACTACATGTAGGTGATGAAGAATTAGGACACCATACCTAGATACATCTGATACTTCGAATAAATCTATTAATTGGTTATGGTAATAACATTTCAGATTTTTATTGCGATACAGTTATTACCTAAATTGTTCCCATGGCAATTGCCATTTGGGGCTCGCTTCCAGTACTATTAGTTAATCCACATACGCCTGCATTTTTTCAAGTTGAAGTAATAATTTAGAAATGGTAAGGTCAGAGGGAACATTTTGTTTGCATTCTGCATACTTAGGTCTCTATTGCAATATGATTAGCTGGCCTTAGTCCATGCATTAATTATGCGATTTTAGTGACGTGTGTAGTAATTGGTTTTGCATAAATAACAATCACAGGTTAGGAACTTATAAATCGAATTCTTTATCCACATACACATACTAAATGCGTAAAATATCTTCATAAATGCGTCTCTGCGACCAAGCTATTCGGTAATTGAGACCATGGTGGAGCGGAGACATTTCTTACCACTCGAATGTCCAATATGCAAGGTAAATATTCTCAAATAGCTGTTACAGAAAAATAAAAAAAGATTATTGATTGCCTGAAGTATCAAAAGTTCTCCATTTCTTAATCGCTCAGAACGTCTCGGCAGCGACAAGACTCTACATCCGGAAAACATGTCCGTGCAATATTTACCCCCGTAAACCCCACTTTTATATAGCAAAACTGGGGTATGCGGGGGTATACCTATTTTTCTTATTTTTGCTCCAAAACATAGATTGTGGGTACTCGTTAAAACCTAGACGGAATATTTCCATCGGTATTCCGTTAGACCTCTCCATACCGACGGAAATGACTTCTATTGAGCCCTAAGTCGAAAATGAAAAATCATCGAAGACTCCAAAGAAATTGAAAATTATGTTATGTTAATCTTTTCTGACTGATAGGACTTAATTTATATATATTCCAGATCTAAAATGACGCAGAGTCATTTTCTGTTGAAAAATATGACATACGTCTATAAATAGATAAGGGGAGACTACTGTAGAATATGAGATAAAAAGTAGAAAATCGATTGCTTTTTAGAAATTTATTGAAATTTTGCAGGCTAACCATATGTTTACTAAAATATTTATGCATTTTCTAACAAAACATAACAAAAATTCTAACAATTATCACCAAATAAAGCAGCTATAAGCTTCTTACGAAATCCATAATCTGTTCGACCATAGTTTAAAGGCAACCTATGCTAAGCTGTCACGGGAGAGGAGCGAGGTCACGAAGTGTATCGGAGTGCAGGTTAGCCAGCTGATCTAGTTAAAACCGCCTCGGCGAGGCGGTTCTAACGTGTACCCACAATCTATGTTTTGAGCAAAAATAAGAAAAATATCAAAAATTTTCTGATGGAATTTTCAATTTTTACAGGTGAAAAAATCTCTGTATATTGCATGGGAAAGTTTTCGTAATGAGTAGTTTCACCCCGACATGTCGATCTGGATGAACATACCAGGCAAAAAGGTTACTGAGTAACATCAGACTTTACTATCATTCCAGAATTATCATTGAAATTTGAGACCACCAGCAAAAGGGTCACTTCTGTTTGATGGAGGACATGCAATGAACCACCAAAATATCAAAATCATTTAAGTAATCAAGTTACTGGAAACAACGAACGACTGTGTAATCGCAATTGATGAAAAATTGGCGAAAGATAATGAACCATCACCATGTACAGATAAATATAAATATCGAATTGTAATTTTATATGCAAACGCAATGCTTTTAAGAAGGGAAATATCGCTAAATGCAATTCTAAACTTGATTACAGTGTAGTCTTTCCCGTTTGGTGTCTGGTTTGGATATTAAATTCAAGTTAAAAGCTTATGCTCTGGACCTTGTTCTGTGCAAATAAGGCAGAATATCATAACACCATGCTAGAAATGACTTTGTCACCCTGATATATTTAGCTTCAAACTAAAATCATAAATTGTTCAGAGCAACATTTTATTGACTACATTTACAATGAAGACACATGCATGTTTATTGTTTGATACCAGCATTTAAAAACAGATATATTTACGCATGCGGTTAAAACGACTGTCATTATGCAATTTGTCCCATATAGGCTTCAGTGTGCCGATGCTAAATCAATTTACCACCGCCCTCACTTGTAATTTTGTCTGCAATTGCTTGATTGAATCATGGGTGAAAAATTAGTTTAGCAATACGATTCGTAGTCGACATATTATCGCTGGCTTAATCTGCGTCACAGGGCTTCTGGCTGCCAGCATATTTAATCCCTGTCGCGACGAAATAATATATGTAGGGATGTAGGGATTCCTTCTCTAATCTAACGGCCCTGAAAATTCAAACATATTTCTGCGAACAGCAAAGGCGTTTATTAAACAAGTGATTGCATAACCTGGTCACAGTTTGGCCCTTATACTTAGTGTCTCTATGCAATTGAGGAGCAGCCTCATTCTGGTTGTACCCGATATATCATGTAAAGGGTCAACATTATCTTAATGCTGACTGTCTATCAATGTGCATGTGCTTTGTATGTATGTTTTACGTTAATTATATTGTATGAATATTTCAGCAATCTGAGCATTAAAGGGGAACATACTCTTCTTTGACAACCTTTGGGCAATGATATCACCACTGAGAATTTTACTTCACTCTACTTCATTTTAATATGTGTATGACGCAAAACCTCAGTACGTTGTTAGTTTGATGTAATCAATATAATATATATTGTATATATTGCACACAAAATAGAATACATAATGAATGTTTTCGTATTCTTTACACAATCAAAATATGCAGTTTTCCTTAACCCCACTTCACTTGGTTCGAGCGAATGAGTATGGCCGTGATATTGCTCAACTGCGTCACTCTGGGGATGTACCAGCCCTGCAACGACATCATATGTAACACAGTCCGCTGCAAGATCCTCGAGAGCTTTGACCATTTCATCTTTGCCTTCTTTGCTATTGAAATGCTCATTAAGATCACCGCTATGGGTCTCTGGGGTGAACTCACGTACCTCGCCGATGCATGGAATAAGCTGGACATGTTCATTGTGCTTGCCGGGTAAGTCTATGTGTTGATGTTGTACACGTGTTACATATCATGCTTAAGTTATTTGCATGTTACACATAATACAACCATCTTTCCGGAATTGTTTAAGAAACGATTTGCATAAAGATTGATACATATGCTAACCCGAAATCGAAAGTACATATAAAACATATAAGCGGTACCATGCCCAGTACTAGTGATAACATTCTTATTTCCAGATTTCCAGAGAGTAACACAGTAGTGTCCAATGTGAAAAAGTTGCTACATAATAGTAAAAAAAAAAACATCGTTCATGACAATTTACGAACGGTCAAGAATATAAGTCGGACATGTCTTAACATGCGAAGACAATCTTAACCCTATTAAAGTCTAATCATAACTACATTTACATATTACACTATTAAACTCCATCTAAGCAGATCTGTATTGGCTCTAAATGTTTTTGTTTTCCATTTCGAGTAAAAATACATGTGCATCTAGCTCAGTATCTGCACATTCAAACATTTGGTGTAAGTTAGGTGTCATATTTGTATACCCGTCTCTAGAATAAATGCATTTTAAGGCTTTTATCGCGTCTTGTCACTCGAAGGGATCAAACATTGTATAACGCATTGCAAACAAAACAATCAGTTTGTTTGTCTGACATATTACCCCGACTGACTGTTTCAAGTTAGAAAAGGCACAAGAGTCATTTGAATTTAGTTTATTGAATGAACTGAGATTATGTATTGAAAAAATAATTTGTGAAGCAATTATGCAATTCATACTCGTATATTAGCATATGACTGTTTTATTGTCATCTCCTTTTCTCCATGTATTATTGGTAAACGTTTTTTCCTGGTAATATTTAAACATTGATAAATCATAGATTAACACTGAAATAAGGACTTTTAAATTTATATACGTCCTCAAGGGAACGCATTATTGTTATCGTTTTGTATATCATCATTCTTTCTGTTGGTTCACCAAAATACCGAATCATTTTACAAATGAAACTCAACATTTATATACAACAGAAATGTGTTTATTACTTAGCTAATAGTTGTAAAAGTTTAGCTTGGCTGAAGTAGTATAGTGCGCATTTTATACTAGTAACGTCAATGTCCATGAGATTTTTATCAGTAGTTTCAATTTTACCTTTCCTATTTTAAATTTATTCACCTATATATAGATGGACGTGATTGTTTTGTTTCCACATATATTATAGTCCTTTCGCCATTTGATATATTCACTCGATAAGCAAACGTCTTAAGATGCTCTCAAACGAATCCATGATTGTTCAGTCACGATAACATTTATTTCAATCTCCAAATGTTTTACCGAAATCATATTGGCAAAAAGATAGGAACTTACATTCTTGTGGTAGACTTTCGCAAATAATGGCATCTAATTTTCAAAATTGCAAATAGTATAAAGGAAAATAAATATCAATCAATCAAATGACGCTCTGTTTCTTGCTGCAAATTTCTATTGCTGTTTGACGGCTCAGGTGTCAACATTCCGGCATTAAAGTTTATCTGTTACTCAGCTATATTCTTTGTTGAATCACAAAATGTTGCCTTATTACATATGTAGGAGAGTGATGCAAATCTTGTTTAAATTTTGAAAGTATACCAACTGTAAAATGCATTTCTTTGCAGCCTTTGTTCTACATTAAATTACAATTCGCATTGATGCACGTGGTAATCTGTATAAACATAATGAATAGAAGAGAGAATTTACGAACGTTTTCTTCTCATACATTATGATTGTTCCGGTAGTCTTGATATATCGTTCAATTGTAGAGATTCGGACTTTTTCGTCGTTAGGTACATGTAGCCCTTTCTCCAGTACACCTGATATGGACCACAGTTCCATTTCACTTACCAGCTTATGGTATTTATTGCCTTATAATGGTTTCCCAGTCAGAAGAACATAAGAACGTGCTCACTTTAGTTATCGTCTCAATATTTCAGTGGAAACTGCAAAAAGTTGTTTCATTAAGCCTTTATCATGTCTAACGTGATTCTTGTCATTAGCTACTGCATCAGTATTATGCATTTAATCTACACAACGTTTTCAAGTATTCTCAAAACAAAGTTGCAAGACAAGTGTTCTCAGAGAAATTTTTAATATGAATAGGTTTTAACTACTACATTTTATGTAGCGATTGAATTGCTACTGAAACAGAAATTGCTGAAACAGGCGTGCAAGACAACAATAAATCAAGTAGAAGACGATACATAACGAGGGACGTTAAATAATTTATTGAGTTCGTTTGTACAGCTTTTGTCTTACAAAATGAGAATATTTACCAGAGAATGACATCGATTTTTCACAGCAAAGAAGAAAACCGACGGTAGATAATTAATAAGGTTAAGGAATTATCCGGAAGAGCTGTGATATTGGAAAAAGTTAATATAATAGCGCCTGGTTTATGATACAGGGAGTAAGAAACAATACAACATATACAAAAGCTAATCACTGGTCTTAGTGCTGGTTTCTGCCTAAGCCCTCATTTGCATCAAACAGTATCATTAAAGGCTTAAAACCAAAGCATTGATTCGTAATGGTCGAATTGATTCTAGTTCAAGATATATGTGGACTTATTATGCTGTTTTCTTCTTGAAGTTCATGCATCTTTTAGAAATAACAACTTAGATTCCGTGCACATCCTTCTTGCAAAGCACGTAGATGGAAAACCAAATAAAAGCCAGTAAAAATTGTCACGCGAATATGGTCTTTTAGTCCACAAGCACAACTCTTGGATTTGTTTGCTTTTTATATCTAAGGAAGGTAGAAGTTCTTTGGGAAACTTAAATCCTTTGTAACCGTTTTATGATGTAGTTTACACATCTTCACCTTTTCATGTACTTTCATCTATGCGTTCCCTTGAGGGTTGAAAAAAATGAAATGAGATACAACTTACAATGCTGTATGTCGGATGCATTATAATAAAAGTTATTCACATTTTAAAAGTGTTTCGTAATTTTATAAAAGTTATGACTTTTGTGAGGTACTGACACTTTGCGATTAACAGCAAAGACAATGAATATTCAAGAATAGTTTTAACCAGCAAATACACGTATTGCAACTTAAATATTGTATGCGTACAATTAACATGTGCTGGAATATGCATTTCAATTTTCGTTTAAGTAAGTTTTGTCTTTAGCTTCACCAAACATAAGAATCACCCAATTGATTCTTCAATAGTCTATATTTATTTCCTTTTTACATTATATTAAAGGGTGGTTGACTACATTGTAAACAAGTAAGACGTTTGCTTATTATGCATGCAAAATGCCCAAAACAAGTGGTGTATACAGTCTGTTATGTAGAGGTGTCATCGTTGTGTATCCCCTATATGTATGATTGTATTTATTGTAGATCTCTCAACGGGTTTTCTCTATGCATATACTTCCATACGGCGGGTTTCCAATACGGGGTTTTCATGTTATTATCTAGATGATTTTGGTTGTATGAACATGTACCATAAGATATTGATGTAAATCCATTATATTTTACAACATTAAAATGACTTGTCTTTTGACTCTAATGGGATGTCTAATAGACTAAAATAAGATTAAAGTTAGAAAAGAAGGTTCTGGATTTGATACAATTTTAGAATCTCAAAACAAAGGCACCAAACGCGAAAAAAGAACAATGAAAAAAATTTAATCTTGACAACACACATGAAGAGCAAGATGACTAGTTTGTCTTTTTTATGCGAAGTAGCCATTATTTCATGTCAACCAAAGGAAAGATATGGCTTACAATGCGTTTTCAGAATATGCCTACTCGTTTCCTTTAAGGTCAGACTTCATCCGGACTATTTAGCTTTAAAGCCTAAAGAAAAACTGTTATGTCGGTATTCAGTATGCAAAGTGCACGCCAAGTGCACATGATGCACTGTGAGGTTCAAATTGTACTGTATACCGGTAGTTGTATGTCAACAGAAGGAGAAAATCAAACATTTCTTTCAACTCGGCTCTAATCCAGAATAGTTGATTGTGCAAGACCACGTGCGCATGTACTACTAGGTTCCCACAAGTCGCTTCTTAAAGTGTGAGTCATTATAGGCCTAGAGATAAAACGGAATTTCCATCGAAATAGGAACACTCCTGGTTCTAAGTTTGTATCTGATATAGTCCGTATGGCTTCTGTTTCAAATCATTAAGCGCGACTTTCCTTTCATTGATTTCATTAATTGAGTTGTCCATCTAAGTGACAGGATTTACGGCAGTTATTTCCTTTTACAAGGTGATGAACTTGTTGTTATATACCAGACGACAACGAAAATTAACAAAATTATCTACCATAGCCTTAAAGTTCATTGGCCCAGGCGCATGGTTTTGTTTTTATTGACATATAAGATCGAAATTATATTCTTTTATTTTTTTTTATAAAATGTACGTCGTTCAATCTCATGGACCTGCTCTCCTTGCTTATTTGCGATATATCCCTTTATCCTGCATGGATTCGTTGTAAAAATGTCAGTCTGAGAAACACGATATCATTTTAAACAGCAACCACCTGCATGTGTTTTTGAAGAAAGTATATGTCAAATATTATTTTGTTAGTTACAATGTACGTCATACGTATGTATTTGAGAAAATGTATCATTTAGGTTTTCAGCCTTTGTCTAATGTTAAACGGTGACATGCCGCAGCGAGTTTATACATGTATGTCACCAATACCAAACCATTTTATTTCAAACTCCATAGTACCTCTTCCATATGAGTCCTCCCTGGTTGGAAACCAAGACACGTTTTCTCACGTTTTTGATCAGTTCTATTCCTCTGTATGAACCAACTCTGTTAGTTATTATAAGATTGTCCCCCTTCATGCTTCCATGCTTGGTCATCTACCTTTGCATGAGTTGGCTTATAAGCCACTATCCATGTAGCCTCAAACTGTTGCGTGAACTTAATATTAGAAACAAATTATTTATGGTCAACTATATTTAGGGAATTTGAAAGAAGGTGAAATATCATACTACATGTAGTCCATACGTTCATTGTGCAAATAGTTGATATACATTTTTATTGTATTAATACTAAATCATTAAAATACAATTTATTTCAAGTGAAAGTGAAAGTTAATAAAGACAGATTTGACATTATAAAATTACAAACGGATATCTGCTGGGGATACACAACACGTTATAAAGCCTTCCAGTTCTATATAAATGAATGGTACTGTTGGTGCTATCCCGTCGTTGTGTAAAACCAAGATGAGGGTTAGCTAGTCAATAACTTTATTCGTTTCACCTACGTTTTACACATTGAAATTCAAACTTAAAATGTGGGTTTACCTTTTAGACAATAAAAATTATTATCTGGCAAAGTAATTAATCGAAAAAATATTTTAATTTCAAATCCCACTGTATGTGTTTTTTATTTCATTTTGAGTGGTTTATTATTATTTTGTTATACGCTCTATCATTTTCTGATGCTTTTGTATAAATGTACGCTGTGCTAAGCTTTACAGCTTAAACCGTTTGCTTACTACGATTTTCAGCGTGACTCTGCTGCGTCTTTATTTTTCCCTTGTTTTCTTCCTATGAGAATAAATATCATGTGATCCCCAATTGCAGTTGTATAAGTCACACTAGAAACATAGTTCAGAGTGGAATACAAGGGGAGCAAAGCATAGTAACAATCAAAAATGTTGACACCATAAAACTGTGCTGACACCATTTAACTTAATAGTATGTATTCCCATCGCATCTATTATGCCTAGGTCACACTAGCACTTACGTTCACTGCGGACGCTGCGGATAGGGCTTCCGTATTTGTCCGTCCTGTCCGTAATGATTCGTATCATATCCGTAAAGTCCGTATCTGTACGTGCATTATTGACAGGGCCCGGAAGATCCGCAGCCAAGCTTTGATAATTGTCAAAAATCAGGCACGGATGAAAAACCCGTTATTGTTGGTAATATTACGTATCTAATCGCTATAAAAAACGAATCTATTCCGTAACTAAACTTATCTTGTCGTAAGCATCTGTGTAACTAAACGTATATTGTCGTAAGCATCTGCTGCGGATCGATACTGTTTCATATGTGCTGTTTCGTTCGGTTACGGTCTTTGTCGGCGAGTAGTTATGTAATGAAAAGTATACCTACTTATAACCGCTTACTAACTGAATCGCCTGTGCGTCCAATGCTCACAAATATGCACGTGCTTTCAATGCATTCCTTTCGACAATATGAAAAATATGGATTCCTCAGAAGGAGATTTTGCATTGCTCTTACTTGCTGAGAAGCAGGCTGCAATATCTATCTTCATTACATAACTGCATAAGGTTTCCTTTGCTTTACGACTATCACTCGATTGATCAATCACTCGATCGATCCGTCAAGACATAAATCAATCGATCGATTGCAATGGATCAATCACTCGATAGATCGATCGAAGGAACGATCACTCAATTGATCAATCACCCGATCGGTCTTGATTGATCACTCGAACTTTCGATCAATTAATCACTCGATAAATCAATTGATGAATCAATCGATAATCGATAAATCAGTCTATCAATCGACCGAGAGATCGATCGCGATCGAGCAATCAATCGACCGAATAATCGATCAATCAATCAATCAATCAATCAAAGCATATTATGTTCTATAATTTCTTCACGTACAGATACGGATGTTTCGTCCGTATCGAAATTTTGACTTTTTTCAAAATTTGGGCGCGGATTCTACAGACCCTGCGAATACATCACGTACAGTTACGGTCATATACGCATACGATACGAGTTGTTACGGATATAACGGATAGATACGTAAGACTTGTCCGCAGCGTACGTCGCATCCGTATGTGCTAGTGTGACTCTACTTTGACAATAAATAGCGGTTACTTACATCACATTGCACCGTTTTATACGCAAGAGAGCGTAACAAATGCGTATCTGAAGGCACATGTCCGTGTCTAAACGTAACAGATGGTATCGAAAGGTATGTGGACAAGTAACTTTCCGTATGTATCCGAATATATCCGTAACTATACCGTATTTATTCGTATTTATAGGTAATTATAATTACGTGAATTCATTAAGAACAGTTAGCCCCGCCCACTAATTTCTGCGGATTGCTACGTATAGTATCCGCAACTGTTCGCAGCGTACGTAATTGCTAGTGTGACCTAGGCATAAGAAACGAAACGGCGAGAGGCAGTATTTATATTTTAATTGTTCTGTCTCATAAATATATGTAATATGTTATATTTTCAGCTGTCTTGAGTATGGCCTGGACACAGAGAATCTCAGTCTGTCCGCCATTCGAACTATCAGGGTCCTACGTCCACTAAGAGCTATCAACAGAATACCAAGTAAGTCGATATTTTAATTGGAAAGAATTCGTTTTAAAGGAATCAGTTTATTGTATGGCCCACACTCTTTGAATTTTCACTGCTTCCACTGAAGCATTGTTAAATGTTTGTTTTTAAGATACACCTTTCCATATTAAGTCCTGTGCTTAACTTCTTATTTAACAACCTATAGCTTATCTTGTTGATATTTCATATTTTCTCAGACTAAGCATTCTTTGACGTCAGATGCCATAGTTTAGTACAACATCCAGTTGAATTTGTCTCATCGTGGGACAAGACGTGTGCATAAATCAATTAAGCCACATCTTCACCAAACCAGCCACAAGAATTATACACAAGACAGATTCATAGTTTCATACACACTCATGAGTCTTGTTATAATTCTTGCAAGGCTACGTCTGAAACACTTAAAGCTGACAATATATCGGCTAATACGGTATGTGTAGATATCATGCCTTGTATGAGTCTTCGCTGAAAACGCTCATAATTGAATTGGTCTTGCCACACTCTTGCTTAAGATTTAGTCTAGACTGACCGCGATGCAACTAAGTTATCTGAGACACTGCTAGACAAATACGGCAATCTCGTATTTTATTCATCAACAGTTAAGAAACACTATATCAACACTTTGTCCATTATCAATATACGAGACCGTCTGGGAATACAAATGATACAAGTATCTGGAAAGTTCACCATGTGTATGGGTCGATTGCAAAATTTGGCATTATTACGGTGCATTAGCTAATTGAATGTAAGAACTAACAACCTGTTTGATGCGACTCGACGAGGGCTTGCGGCTCAAAACGTCCTTTGAACTGTCGGGGCCTGATGTTGGTGCGTTCGGGTAGTTTATTATTCCAAGCCGATTGTTCTGTTGTAGCTTTTGTCTTTCTTTTTTTTTATCAGTTTCACTTGTATTTTTTCATTAAGTATATATCCATATCATAGTAATGTTTGCTTTATTATGGTTATAGAGTGGACATCATTTAATGGATAAAAGCTATTCCTGACGTTTAACCATATGTTCATTTTTACCTTGACAGTTTGTTGTTACGGTTAATTCCTAGTTGGGAGTCAGACATGTGTTTGTTTATAAATGTCAACTCATAGCCACTGTTTACGATATACGTTAAATTATGAAATAAAGACATGATATTCATGTTCAGCAGTGGATAAATTAGTTTCAGTCTTCTTTTTGTGATTTCGATTCTGCTATATCGGTTCTTGTTTCAACTTCAAGGATAAAGAAAATGACGTTAATTGCTAAATCGCGTGTTTCAGCGTACGCTGGAAATGAGCGAAAATTGTTTTGTTTCTGACAAAATCGAATGATAACCCCTTGCACTTGTATAAAACCCATTTATGACTAATGGACTTTCCCATCACTTAGTCAACGTTCATTTTCATGGGCATAAGGAGTGATTTCGAATTTTTATTCCATTTTTGATGGAATTTCTCTAAGTAAACAGAAATGCCCCAGATGAGACGCCGCGTTCTGCGGCGTCACATCTGGTGCTATTCTGTTTGTCTATGCCCCATAAATAGGATGCCAGGCTTTTTTGAGTTGAAGAATCAATGTTTATATTGAAAAACACTCGATAGAGTGGTTAATACCAATGATAAATTGTATGTACTTGTGTTCTACAATTTTCAGACGCGTTAGTCACTGCCCAAGCTGTAAATGTCATAAGAATAGAATCATCAGATTCAACAACTAGAGACTGATGTTTTTCCACATAAACACAAAAAAATCTGTATCAGAAGAACAACTGTCTTTATCTTTGTTGTTGTTTTTATTCGGCACAAACAGTTCATATAATGCAGACAGAAAAGCAAATAATATTTGCTATGCCATCAGATAACCGCTAGAAACGTTTATCATCAAAAACATATCTATCATGCCATGAAAGAATCGGTTTGCAGACTATGACTTGATCAAAAATTTATAAAGCGATTGCCTAATTTCGGCTACCAATACATTACGTTCTGCCATTATCAAAGCCAGAAGCAATTTCCATATGCCAGAGGCGCCGTTACTAGGGATATGCCGTGATTTGATTTTGGTTACACAAAACAGGCCTTCGCCATTCTATTTGTTAGCCAGCGTTTTATTGTTTTATATAAAAATGAGTAGAAACGAGTTAGTTAGGCAAATATTACGAAATGGCTCTCATGTGAGTCTAACTGAATATTCGTTAAAACGTGGTGAGTAGATAGCGACCCAAAGTTTATTCTAACCACTCTAATTTGATGCATTCATGCAGCAAATTGAGAAATGGTTTATATAAATTTACATGTGATATTAAAGCACCGACCAGGAACTACATGAAACACAATTAATAACATGCATCAGTCCTTGAAAGCCGAACGCAAACAACTACACAACTTGAATAGGCGAGCTAGAATAGGAACACATGGTGAACCAAAGGAGCAAGTATTTCCCAAAAGGTTGTCACTCAGCTACCTGAATGAAACCAAATATAATATGACATATAATAAAATTACATCACTGAAACTGACATACGCAGTAAAAGTGATTGTAAAAGTCAGCGGAATGAGCCGTAATATTACAACTGCCTAACACGATGGGTGAACTGGTTTTTCAGCTCGATTACCAGACTTGCTAGGAGGGTTGTTCTATATTTTCAGGTATGCGGATCCTCGTGATGCTGCTCCTCGATACTCTGCCGATGCTCGGGAATGTATTGTTGTTGTGTTTCTTCGTCTTCTTCATATTCGGTATAATTGGTGTTCAACTCTGGGCCGGTGTCCTTAGAAATAGATGCTTCATTAATATCAGCGAAAACATATCATATAAGTAAGTATCGTAAGTGTATAGGATAGATTATGACGGCAATTCTAAATGAGCCGCGACACGAGAAAACCGGTCTTCGATGTTACCGACTAGGTCTGACACAAACAGGCCTGTACAGTCACTGAACATCAGGAAAACATGTCTGTGAAATGTATACCCCATTGAACCCCACTTTTATATAGCAAAACTGGGGTATGCAGGGGTATACCTAGTTTTCTTATTTTTGCTCCAAAACATAGATTGTGGGTACTCGTTAGAACCGCCTCGCCGAGGCGGTTCTAACGTGTACCCACAATCTATGTTTTGAGCAAAAATAAGAAAAATATCAATTTTTTTTAGCTGAAAATTTTCAGTTTTTAAAGCTCAGAAAATATCTGTTTATTAGGTGGGCAAGTTTTCGTAATGAAAAGGCTAGGGGCTTGAAATATCGGATTGAAATAAAAGGAGGGTTGTACTTGTCTATCCGAATTACTGGACAGCTGATCAACGCCTTTTTGTTTTCGCATAGTCAATTATCCCGTTTTCACATGACACGGCACATAACTGATCAATCTTCTGTCTGATCGATGCGTAAAACCAACCGATCCGAGGCGAAACAACTGTTGCGACTTCTGTGGATGGTCTCAGTACTTCGTCGGGAGGAAAAGAGGTCACGCTACTAGTCATAGATTGTCAATGGAATTGTCCAAGCTAAGTCCATTTAGTAGTGAGCCGCGAGGACGTGTCCTCAGATTGATGTTCTATCAAATGATGTTATATGATATCAATGAAAATGAGAAACTGAATTGCCCTATAGCGGGCGTAACACCTTAATCAATATAGTTAATGTTTTATCGCTTTGTCGGTTGTCATGCAATTTCCTCGTTGACAACCATACAATTCCTCAAAGGTCACATCATGAAAAACAAATATCAAGATATATCATAATGGCGTAAACCAACCTGGCGTCAGTACAGTTAACTGCTTCTTCCTCTAGTCGATGAAATGATTCTGGAAAAGAACATATGCATATTGCAGAACACTTTTAAAACGTATTTCATCCGGGCGCCGGTTTTCTGATACAGCATCAAGGCTTAAGTTCGTTAGTATGTATCCACGGTAACTATATTATTTCAATAAAATTGCCATTACTGCAACTAAACTGGACCATAATAAGATATACACCAATAAAGAACCAAATATGATGTTATTGCATTTTAGAACATATATAGAAAGTACATAAAACATACATATTATTGCATAATATTTCCTTCACAGCAATAAACAAATGTACAAGGTCTTTCGATGAGTTTCTATACACTCATTAAATTGTAGATGGCAGACAATATCCACCGTGCTCCACCATTTGTCTTATGTTCAATTAGTAGTCTAGACTGTCGTGACCTAGACCTATGGTTTATTAAAACATTAAAATTTCAAGATCTTTAGTGGAAATCGCGAAGCGTAAAACTCAAATCAATGCAACGTGTATTGGTTTCAATGGGTCCCAAAATATGGCGTTCTGGTATTCCTACCGCGAATAGTGCTCACTACACAAACTACAATCTTGAATTATCACGTTCACGTTGCCATTGTATATTATGTGATGGTCATACTTCTACAATATTCATTTACAGTTTTAAAAATATGCCGTTTCTTTATTCCAGTGTCAACCTTTCTCCATATTATCTTCCGACAAGAGAAATAGAGGACTATATATGTGCGAAGCCGAGCGAGTCTGGCATGCGACAGTGTTCAAATTTACCTCTATATCAGTATGAGGGCATCAAGTGTAATGGGAGTGCCAAACCTTTTGTAAATAATACCCCCACAAACAACTCATGTGTGAACTGGAACCAGTATTATACTGTTTGTGATACTAGTGATAAAAATCCCTTCCAGGGCGCCATATCATTTGACAATATAGGCCTTGCCTGGGTAGCTATTTTTCAGGTATGTATACGTGTACGTACTACAGCTGCATATTAGTGTTTGAAATTACCAAAGTAAACGTTCTTGGACTGAATAAATATACCAATGAATTGTATTGATGAGGCTCTCTTATATGTACAACATGAAGATGCTGTACATAAATGATACCAAACGGTACAGAACAGCATTGACCGTAGACATCTGTTCTGATATCAGATAGAATTGGACTGCTTAAGATCCGATATATACATAAAGATTGTATCTTATGTAGCCATGGCTGACATGAATGAACTGAACAAAGTCAACAAAGAGGAACAGGACGACATAGCATCAATTCCTTCATAAAATGACTACTTGTTAATGGAGGAAACGACTTGACCAATTATAGATATGGAAAATAATTCCATTAAAAGGGTTATTGTGACGATTATAAAGTCCGCTTTGATAAGCATGTCTTACGGAATAAAAACTCATCTAATCGAAATATCTGCTCTTTCTGACATTTAACAAACTCAATCATATAATTTAAAAAAATCTTGAATCTTTTCGTTTCCGTTCCTCACTGCACGTTTACTGTTTAAACAATTCCCAGATGGTTTGAAATTTAATGAGTTTGGTCTTACTTTTGATATAGTTTATATGTAATGAAATACGGAATGTTTCAGAAACAAACATAAAAAACATAACTTTAATGCCTATCATGTTTTCACCATCTAAATATTTATCTCAGGATAATACATTTTACCTGTAAATTGTTATTTGAAATTCTCAGGTGAGACGCCATCCTTCTAAAATGGCTCTGAGCTGATTAGAAAGGTTATCAAACTTGTTATGTGACCTAAAATACCTACATTTCAAGATACTGTTGTGAATGGAAGTAGCAAAATTTGCTATATCTTACATGTTATATTATTACATGTTATGTATTTTTCACACAAACGTTACCCGCCATTTCCATTACGAAAACTTGCCCATGCAATATACAGAGATTTTGTACATCTGTGAAAAAAGAAAGAAAAAGAAAACAAATGAAAATTTCATCAGAAAATTTTGATATTTTTAATATTTTTGCTGAAAACATAGAGCGGCAAGGCGGTTCTAACGAGTACCCATAATATATGTTTTGGACCAAAAATACGAAAAATAGGTATGCCCCTGCATATATAAAAGTGGGGTTAAAGGGGGTATACATTGCACGGACATGTTTTCCTGGCGTGGTCGTATATGACGACAGTCTAATAATACCCCTTTAAAATAAACTAGTTTGAAGGGCTTAAAAGTACCTTATAATTTAGAAGTCGTTTCAGTATTACATGTATTTCGTTCATTTACAGATTTTCATTTCTTTCTTTCAGGTGATAAGTTTAGAAAGCTGGGTGAATATTATGTATTATATCCAAGATGCTCATTCTTTTTGGGACTGGTCATATTTTGTAGCCTTAATTGTGGTAAGTACATTTTAACCTATCTGTTAATAATGGGCTAGCCCATCAATACATTTTGGTTGAATCCACTTTCATTTTAGGGGCTTCAGGAGTGATATTAAATGATAACAACATCTTTCGATGAAATATCTCTACGACCCTGATGAGATGCCGGGTTCTCACCCTGGCTTATATTGCTTATATATTGTTTATTTCCCATAAAATGGGCGCTAAGAAATGGGAAGACACTATATGACAAGTAGACTTTCCTCTCCTTATTCATGTTCTTGTTCCTGTAAGTTCGAGAAAAGGGGACATCTGTTCTCATGTCCATTTTAATACCAACGTCTGTTTTCATTTTTAGTCGGATTCCTGCATGTATATAAGAGCCTGTGCATGAGAAAACCAACAATTTGGGTTCCGACCAGGTCTGACAAAACACCAGGCGGAACAGTCACTGAATAAAGTTAGAAGCTTGAAACTTTGGATATGAGTAGAAGAGGAATTGTTCTTTTTGTTTTATGTCTTGGTGTTTAAAATATTTTTGTGCTGTTGGCGCCTTATGTATGTTTGCATATTTTTAGTTAAGTTAAGGTAACTGAGTGGCCACCTATTGGGAAAATAGCTGCTCATTCGCTTACGAAATGTTTTCATGGTATAAGTACCTGATTGTTAGTTTGGTTTTTTCCCACCTTGGTTTTTGGAGTGGGAGTCTTTTTCTGATTGCGCCTTTTCCTGATCTTTGCCTACTTGTACTTTTTTACTATCCGAGTGGCGAAAACAAAGGCGCTGATCAGCTGTGCAGTTACTGCACAGCTGATCTGCGGCTTTGTTTTCGCATATGCAAATTGTTGGTTTGCTCATGCGAAAAATCATAAGATATATAAATAAAAAGTAAATATACGTAACGGAAGCAAAAACGTGATCAGATAAAGCAAACATTTCATAACAATCTTTCTACCCGCCGCAGTCTTTATCAAGAAAAAAGATACAATGAGTCAAACTCTGATAATCGTAGCTGTCAATCTGGAAGAAGGTTATGTTGTATTGATACCGACAGAGCCGTACTCTGGTAAAAGAAAACATAAAATAATCGTTAGTATAAACGTACTCCTCAAAAAGCAAATATGAGCACCTAAATGAGAATAAAAATAAAACTGAGATCCTTTAAGAGCAGTGAACATACAAATGAGAAAGGGGATGGACCATACCATGGTTTCGGCTACTTAAGCCTCGTCAGTGACCCTACAGGTTTGGCAACATGAAGCCAAAGAGAATTACTGTAATTTTGCATCTTTCAACAAGATAGTCGATAAGACTATAATAATCAAAATGGGCCAAATATATTAAACGATGGTTAGAAAATGAATCTTAACTAATAATAATTTTCTGATTTCTCAGAATACCCTCGCTGATCTCAAAGGACCAAAATGAAAATATAATCTACACTATGGATGATGTACGGAGAGACTTTTTAGGGCCACCACACGGCACAACATCAGCTGCAGTAATAGCAAATAAAAATAAAACTGAGATCCTTTAAGAGCAGTGAACATACAAATGAGAAAGGGGATGGGCCATACCATGGTTTCGGCTACTTAAGCCTCGTCAGTGACCCTACAGGTTTGGCAACATGAAGCCAAAGAGAATTACTGTAATTTTGCATCTTTCAACAAGATAATCGATAAGACTATAATAATCAAAATGGGGCGAAATATATTAAACGATGGTTAGAAAATGAATCTTAACCAATAATAATTTTCTGATTTCTCAGAATACCCTCGCTGATCTCAAAGGACCAAAAGGAAAATATAATCTGCACTATGGATGATGTACGGGGAGACTTTATTGGGCCGCCACACGGCACAACACCAGCTGCAGTAATAGCAAATAAAAATAAAACTGAGATCCTTTAAGAGCAGTGAACATACAAATGAGAAAGGGGATGGGCCATACCAGTTCAAAATGGAAGCCTCCATTTTGAACTGTGTACATTGTGAGGGACATGGTCCCTGATGTTCATTTTCTTTTTAACTGAAATTTTGACTGACTCCCCATGAGAAACACTGCTTCAAAACATTCAGAAAGTACAACACATATCTGCACGTGACAATATAATATTCACAAAACCTTTGGTGTTCGATTTCGCGTTTTTTATTTTATAAAGCAAAGAGTTATATCTCTGTTGCATTAGCTAAGGCCTTTTTTGAATAGCTGAAACTCTTTTTTTCTTGTGACAAAACTTATTTTTGCCGTTGTATTAGAAAGCAAACAATTTGGGATTCCGACCAGGTCCAACACAAACTGGTCTGTACAGTCACAGAAGAAGCTAGAAGTTTGGAATTTTGGATTTACAAAGTAGAGGAATTGAACTATCCGTGTAGCGAAAACAAAGGCGCTGATCAGCTTCGCGGTTACCGCGACGCTAGTCTGTGCCTTTGATTTTCATATGCAAATAGTTTTTTATGCGGCGGCTCATTTCTGATTTCTCTATTTCTTTCAGATTGGATCGTTCTTCATGATAAATCTTTGTTTAGTTGTTATTGCGACGCAGTTTTCTGAAACTAAGAAACGGGAAACGGAGAGAATGCTCCAAGAACGAAAACGGTTCCAGTCCACCAGTACATTAGCTAGTAATTCCGAACCAGGAGGGTGCTATACAGAAGTGTTAAAATATGTTGCAAGGTTGTATAGGAGGGCCAAACGAAAACTGATAAGGCTTTATTATCAAAAGACAGGCAAAAATAAAAACCAAAGAAAAATCAAACCAGAGCTTTCTTTACGGAAGAAGAAAAGAAAAGGTACACATAACCATCAGCATTGTCATCATCGTCCGAAATGTCCAAAACATGCGCATTATCATTACGTGTATGTGAATCATGAAAGTGTGCCTGCTTACAATGACAATCCACTAGCGCCCAGGGCAAGTCCCGAGCCCTCAGAAGTTGACCCAATTTCATCACCACGCAGGCCTCATTTTCTTACAGTACCTAGTTTTAGTTTAAGTGCACAGCCGTCATCTGAATCACTCAACACTTTAGCGATTGCTGCCGCGGATATTCTGACGCCATCGTTGTTTAAGTCATATGTGCCATCACCAAATCACCTATCTCCGCACGTCACACAAAGTCGGACGCCTTCATTTAGCGGAGAAAGTGTGAGGCGTTTGCAGTTTTTCCCTGACGTGATATCACAAAGCTCGAAGAATGCGGCGCTAGCAGCTTCCAATACCCTAGTGAATGAGGAAAGTGATACATATAAATTTCGTCATAACTCTGAAAGAGGCAAGTATTTTGTTGTTTGCTTTTAATGTTTGCATTTGCGGATGCGCAATATTTTATAAACATGCAGCAACAGCTGCTTATTTACCGATAGCGATTCGCTTGTTCATCACACCATGCATCAATTCATCGCTCATATTCTGACAAAATTGATCACAGTCAGCAGTATGAACATTAAAATAAATATTCATGAAGCATATACATGTATAAGGTAACAGCACCAACAAGTGGTCCTACTTAGTGTAACAAACAAAACCATCGTCTCATAATATGTTACTATAGCTTAATTCCAATGCAAAAATCTTAACTAGTTCAGAATCTGCGTGTTTAATTCAAAATAATGCAGTTATCACCTTCACACATGTATATATCGCTGGATGGAATCAATCTACAATAATTTGTTTAGGTAGTATAAATCATAAAATATTCATTATTTGTGCTAGTGTTATTATATTGGCCGCTTCTTATGAATTTGACATACTTTGTTATCACTTTTATGATAAAAAAAACCAATCTCTGTTTTCAACATTTTTTCGTAGACGTAGCGTTGGAAAAAAATATCATTTGTAAGACAAAGTTCATTTTTTTGAAGAAATAAATATTTTTAGCCATACGATTTCAATATACTTTAAACAACATTTTATCTTGTTAGACGCTAATGACACATCAGAGTTGATGCGTCGTTTAACACAAACGAACAAACAAACATTGTTTCGTACCGTTTTAGGCATACCTGACACATACCTCGGCGAGAATGGGAATGAGAAGTTCTATCCCCGACTATCATGTGCCTTATCTAGTGATTACGAACTTTACCCGTGCTGTCATCACGAGTGTGAACTACCTGACAACGAACATGACGATACATGTAACTTTGATTGGAAGGTGGAGCACCGCTGTTCCTGTTGTAAAAACACTGAGAAAGAACCAGAAAAACCAAAAGGTAAACCATTGTGTTTACACTCAATACGTTGAGAACATATTAACCCCAAAATATTGCATAGTTAAAGGGGATGTAATAGGCTTAAACGGTCATTTTCTCTTACCACATACATCTATGTTGGAGGCAGTTCACTTTTAACCACACAGATTTTGACTATAAATGAGGGAAGAAAACAAAGAAAAGAAAACGCAATGTCCCTGTACCAAAACAATGTGCTTACCATGTAGGGTTAAGATGGAAACGCATTATAGTAAATTATATGATATTTTGAACAATATAAAAATGACGTACGCCCAGTGCCTATCGACTATACTTTCGAATTTACAGGCTTGTTCCGGCGTGCCCAATATCAAGTAGAACGACTGGTGGAGTCCAAATATTTCCAGAGAGGCATTCTCATCTGTATCTTATTTAACACCCTTAGTATGGGCATCGAATACCACGAACAGGTAACACCAATAACAACGTATCTAGTTTTTGTTACATTTCAATCCTATTAGTTGGACCTAGAGTTAAATCAAAGCATATTGCATCAAAGCATCGAAAAGGCCAAGAAGTCATGCATTGCATAAATCAATAGTTAATACAGTACCCAACCAATTCAAATATTTGCCAACATTCACTGACAATGGAACTTCATTCGTTGAGAAAATGCTACAATGCACTTAGCATAATATGTCTCTAGAACCTTTTTGTCAACGGCGCATAGAGCGGCTGGCACTCTTTCCACAGAAAAAAATGTCACATGCTTGCTGTATATTTTCATATATGTATTTTTTATAATCTACTAATTTTGTTTTATTTTCCAGCCCGACGAGCTGACGCGCACTATAGAGATCAGCAATTTAGTATTTTCTTGTTTATTCGCCGTCGAAATGCTTCTGAAGCTCATTGCATTTGGAATCTTTGGTTATGTCAAAAACGGGTTCAACGTCTTCGATGGAGTAATCGTTATACTCAGGTATGTCATAAGAGTGTGTCTGTTTAGTAATGTTTATATTCGTGTCATTAAATCTAATGGCTTTTAATATTTTAGGAAGGCACCCATGGAGTTTATATGCAGCATCGCTTTCGTCAAAGTGAATCAGTACTAAAATTTAATTTTCAAACACATATACACGGAGTTCTAGAATATGACTGTTAAACTATTATAAAAAAGACACTAATGAAACTCATGGATCAGGGGATGCAACGCTTGCATAAAAAACTTAGTCTCCTCCTGTATGGTTTCTGAATTGATCTATTGAATTGAGACCAATTGTCAGGCCCTCAGGCGGTTAATGCACGCGATGCAAAAGTAGCATTTTCAGCCTTTTGATCAGGCCCAACATTGGCGGTCGTCAAGCATCATGAAGCACTATAAAGACTAAACTCTGTTTATGAAAGCATAGTAAAAATTTGGGTGATGATATAGTGCTCTTTAAATAAGAACTGGCCAACAGTTAAGACTTTAAATGGTTTTGCTCTTGTTCTTTCAGCCTGGTAGAGTTACTAAGTGCGGAAGGAGGGAGCGGTTTATCTGTGTTACGAACATTTAGATTACTTAGAATATTGAAGTTAGTTCGATTCATGCCAGCATTGCGGCGACAGCTCATTGTTATGTTGCGGACCATGGATAACGTGGCAACATTCTTTGCCTTACTACTTCTTTTCATGTTTATATTTAGGTAGGTATTATTTTAAGAACATGTATTTCAAATAGGTTTTATTCATTATCGTTTGACCAAGTCGAATATGCTTTTGCGTTTGACATATACATGGTGAATATTATATTCGCACAGTTAGTATCGCGGCTTATCCACATGTACAGTCCCGGTAAAAAATCAACAACATATTCCTCTTTTCTCGGAGGACCCTAAGCTATTTTTCTCGGAGAAAGAACGCTAAATTTCTCTTTTCATTAAGATATTTCGCCTTTCGTTCAGTTCGATTTCTCGGAGAAACACCGAGAAATTTCACCGCGACCGCAGGTATTAACCGGTGAAAACAGATAAGTCCAGATTTACCTGTTCGCGGTGTTTCTCGGAGAAATATTGTGCATGATTGTGAAAATCGATTTTACCATATTTTTAATAATTAAAGAAGTTTTAGACCCTAACTGATCAGCATTTATAAGTGTTTTTGTATATGGCACATCTAACAGTTTGACACGTTTTAATAAGGCACATTAATTACTGAGCAAACATTCCACAATCTTCACTGGTTTCCGTTACGGTTGGTCAGGCATGACTCGACTCGCATTTGACATACAAATTAAGAAGTACTTTGTTTCATCTCAATTATGTCTTTATCCAAGTAGTTTCATTTGTTTGAGCTAGGAAACATAAAAGCAATAGGCCATAAACATGTACGAGTATAATAAGTAACCATTTTGCGCATTCTTGAATTCATATTGTAATGAAATAATTGTTTTCAGGCTGGTTCTGGTTGTATGTCAAGCTATGGAAACGTGCATGTAGAATGAAATGGCATAATTTCATCACATTGTCAGCTTATGGAGCAAGCTATTTTTGTAAAATTTTATTGACCCGATTACCCTGCAGCGATCTTCTAACTCCTATATGAATATGCATTACAACATTCTCGATGATAAGGATACACAGTATTTAACTAGCACAAAGTTTTGTCAATACCTCTAAATCACTCGTTTATCAGGGGCACTGTTCCCATAAACACTTTTTTCATACCTTTATGACCAAATCTTCACATAAGAATAAGGCGGATAACGAGAAAACAATTTATACACTTTTCTTTTTTTAAGCATCTGTTTTTCTTGCTAAATGCATAAACGCAAAACCTATTGCCATGCATAACGACAACTCCGCCATGAACAATTTGTGTTGGCGGCATGTTGTTTTTACAAGGTGCGGTCCGAAATGTCAAGTGCATAGGAAAGTGCATGATACATGGTGAAAAATGACAAGTAAGGACAATTTATCAATTACTGATAATTGATAAATTAATTGATAATTAATCGAGTAAATTAACAAACGCATTTACATGTTCATGTGCTTTAAACCCATAAACATTGTATGAGGTATTCCTCAACATATTTACACACATCATGATAACATGTCCATGTATACCCCACTTTTATATGAGCCGCGTCATGAGAACGCTGGACTTATACTCAAGCGATAACTTGTACAGTATCTGCACAGCTGATCAGCGCCTTTGTTTTCACTACTCGGCTAGTACAATCCCCCTACTTCTTTAATCTGATATTTCTGTACGCTGTGGTTTGGCTCGGCTGTACGTTACATGTAACGTGAGCCGAGCCAAGCCACAGCAAACCCCGTCGATGGAAAAGCATGCTCATCCACCAAGGGTGGTTTACTGCGCTATATACCTAACACTTACTCGATTCACAAAGTCTCGAGTTCGAAATTTGCATATTTCCAAGGGAAGCTATCCCGTTACATGATCAAGATGTATAGATATGAATTTTTCACCGTATTCGATCTAATAAGTGCACTTGTTCCAAAAATCGCACATCCTGATCGTTTCCGAAAAACATGTGCAGCTCGACTAGCACACAGCTCAACTGGCGTATGGATATCTTACATCAAATTTACATGTTAAATCGCATTAAAACTTAACCTTTATTAATGTTTGCGTAGAAGGCAGGAACCGATACACTCATTTTACACGAAAACAAATACATGGCCTTATATTTTGGTGTCAGTTTTAAAAATTACCGGGATCGTCTACGTATACAAACTTTAATATGCATGTGCATGAATAGAAAAATCACTGCGCAATATTGCTGTTACTAACGTCCTTGTCCTCAGCCACGGTTATGTCGGTACGTTTTCGTCGCTTTATGGTACTGTACAAGTTTGGGATGTCCTGACGTTCGAAATGGGCTACACAACATTCGTATTTGTAAACCCTTCACTTACAAAAACTACCGAAACAGCATCCGACACGCTATGAACTGCAGATACTTGAGTATGTATGTTTTGTATGTTTGATGCATCCACATTTATATCTCGATGTCGTAACACAAATGACGACAAAATAATGGTGCATACGTAAAAGAAAAATACAAGAAAAATACTATCATAACCGACATTGTCCCAAATTCATGTACATGTAAAGAAAAGTTTGTATATTTCAGCCACTTACTTTGATTCACTGTGTGACATATCCTATACAAAAGTATTTGTTGCACATAATGCATTTTTCATCTAATAATATCAATCAGATTTAAAGAGGGAGCGAAATAAAAATTTAAGACCATTAAAATTTCTCGACTGTATATACATGTACATTTACAATGTTCCATACAAACCGCAATTCTGCACAAGGTATAACAAACATGTAAATGTATTTATGAGGTTTTCCGAAGCGTTGCTGCCTTTTGTGTCGATGACGTTTTAAAGAAATAATTTCATATACCGTAACTTTAAAATTACGCCTGTGCGAATTTACAATTATATTTGCTTTAAGTATTTCATTAAACAAATATGATTATGGTGAATAGCAATACGAAAATATTTAATTACCAATTATGATAAGATAATCATAAGAATAGAAATATTTTTTCTATACGTTTGCAAATATAACAGAGACATAAGATCATAATGAAAATGTATTTTTTTTAAAATATGTGTCATATTTTCTAAATACATCAGGGCCTATTTATTCATTTACATAAAAATATCTACATGAATTACAATATTCTGTCTTTTACAAGTGTGTCATTTCCATATACAGTACATGTATGAGCGATAATCTTCGCCCGCGGCATTATTACCTGGAAGCTTGGTCGGGTCTTATCGGAGCATTTTACGGAGATGCACGGAAAATCAAGGGAGAAAAAAAATATTTATATTATTTTGCTGAATACTCAAACAGACCATTTTTTCGTTGTGCTACAAAAAACAAAAGTTGCACCAGTTGAAAATATATTCTTTCCTCTAAACTAGACCGTTTGTGACGCATAACATTTTTTAACTATTATGTCCTAAACTTGCCGTTGAAGTCATGTACCATGACAATTTTTACCACTTTTTACGGAAATTTCACTATATATTTAATTATTTTGCGCACTACTAGGTTACCTAACCCAAACAGACCATCTTATAATAGTGCTACTACAAAAATTTAAAAACCATGTCAAAGATAAAGAATTGTTCTTTCTAATGCGTTCGTGATGCAAAATTATCGCAAGAATTAAGAAAGTTATGAAAAGATAAAAAAATATTTCCTATATGCCGTATACAATAAATTGACCAATACCTGTAGACTTGCTAGTACGACTTTTGTCCCCCATGAAAACATGCCCATGCAATATACAGAGATGTTTAAAGATGAAAAAAGAAAATGAAAATTTTCAGTAGAAAATGTTTGCTTTTTCATATTCATGCTCAAAACATAGATTGCGGGTACACATTATAACCGCCTCACCGAAGCGGTTCAAACTAGTACCCACAATCTTATGTTTTGGAGCAAAAGATAAACAAAAATAGATATACCCCTGCATACCCCAGTTTTGCTTTTGATGGGATACACATTTTCCATGAAATGTTTTCCTGATGCAAAATGTTTGAACAAGAATGATTTTAATGATGCAAATGCATGTGCGTGAATAGCAATGTATGGACATGTACATTCATATCTACGTGATGTATTTAGCCGTCAATGTCAATTGGGAGTAAGTCATATGACAGTGTTGGCTGCACGGTCGGCATTTTTATTTGCTTGACTTTTTATTTCACTTTACGGCAGACAGCTTCCTTATCATGTGAAGGAGCAGTGCCAGCTTCGTGTTCATTAGAGAATGTGACAAGAACATGACTGTGTATGCCGAAACACACTTCCTGGTAATGCTGCAAATTCTACCACTTGGCCAAAAATCAGTCAACAGTTTGTTGACCATTTATGTATGTTAATACCATGCAATATTACGGGTGAAAGGGCATCAATTTAGGCGATCCCATAAGTTCATGATTTAAACGGCTTTGTGGTTGTTCATGGAGAATAACTTTTGATGCAAATTCTTTCCTACTACATGTAGTCTCGATCTAAAACATACAAGTATATATACATGTACATGTACGAATGCTCAAATTATTTGCGATTTATATGGAACCATAATCTGAATATTTGATAACGGTTACGTTAACAGCTTACCAAGAAATGCTGGCGGACAAGTAAGGTCGGAACATTTAATAAGACAGGCCGCGATGGTTTTACATGTATAGATACATGTGTAGTGCGTTCGCTTCGAAAAAAAAAGTTGCGATTTCGATCTCCGGCCGGTATATTCATGTTATTTTGATGACTTGTGTTTATCCTGACATAGTTAAAGTAAACCGCCTGTTAAATCATTGCTATTGTACATAATTAATTACCTTTGATCAAATGTCATTAAACTTATTTATTCATTCAATGAAAATGATTCTGATTATCCACATAGTCACTGGAAGTGTGGTAATTTTATTCTTTGTCGGAAAAGACAATGCTCAAGGCGCAAATTTTTAATGACGCCCTTGATTTTTAAATGATTTTTTCGCTTCCATTCTTCTGTTCAAAGATCGAATAATCATGGATGATGTGAAAAGCAACACAAGTGACAAAGGTCATCATAAATTTTAATGTAATCAAGAATATATTTATGTGGATTATAAGCCATCTAAACAAATACGTAACATCTGCAAGTTTCATACTTGCAAATACTTATTATTTTTTAATTTATTGTTTTATATTTATTCAAAAATTATAAACATGCATTTGTCTTTTAAATTCCTCCGAGAAACTCCGAGAAAAAGAGTTTTATCGATAAATCCAGGTAATTACCTTTCTCGGATAAACACCGAGAAACACCGCGAAATTTCGCGCAGACGATTTCGTCTACCTGGCTTATTTCGCGGTGTTTCTCCGAGAAATAAAAATTTCGCGTTTGCCATGGTTGCGGAGAAACGCGGAATATGTTTTTATTTTTTTACCGGGAGTGTATGCTAACATGTATGCTGAAATGAGTTCAAAGTCATTTTATGGTTGTTTAAAATAGTAACATCTTATTTTAGAGCCAATTTGCAGAAATACACATTCACAGTGATCTATTTAATGAAAAGTTCGTTTATTCAATTGGAAGTGTATAGCTTTATACTCAGACACTTTTAAACAGCATTGATATACTTTTTTGATATCTATTCAGTGTACTAGGGATGAATTTGTTTGGATGCAAGTTTTGTCGTTACCTGCGGAATGGACGCTATTACTGTGATAGAAAGAATTTTGATTCCCTTTTATGGGCCATAATTACGGTGTTCCAGGTATACCATACACGATGTCCACGTGCATGGGTCGTGCTACATGTTTCCTATGTTATGTGTTGTAAGATATTGATAGAAAGAGAGCGTCTTATAGCACGCAATCATCAACTAACCAATATAGACCTTCATCCATTATTTGGTGACCGTTGATCATGATAGGCATTCTACAGACTTAATACTTGACCATCATAGGACTTGATAAACTTAAGTTTAGATTTTAACCGAAACTGTCGAAGTTTTTTCATAATGAGAAGTTAATGAGTCCAACAAGTTTGTTGAAAAAAATAAAGAAAAAAAGGGGAAAAAAAAAAACAAGTAAGACTATGTACCTTGCCCCGGTATGGTTTTATAATCCATACAGTGACTTTTTCGTATGAATCTGCAATTATATTCGTTTCGTTTCTGGCTGTGGTACACATCAACGGTCATCAAAACTAACCCCCATTAAGTATCACCTAATGCTTAACCGACATATCCGCATCCTACTTGGTTATGTTATACAGTCTGTGTTAATTTGCTAGTGACCTTAGTTTGCTATCCCATAACCACATTTCATGACCGAACCCGCCCTTTTCATCGAAATCATTTTTGCCACTCATCACTCATCATGCAATTTTATACTTTTTTTATATTTGAAGGGAAATTGTTTACTATCTACAATGAGGAACGGATTATACAAAATAGTTATAAATAATATGGTGTATGAATTGTTTTATTTGTTTCTCTGATACAGTGTTCTTGGAATGAACCTATTCGGTGGTAAATTTTGTTGGAAAGAAGACGGTGACCCATGTACTTGCAGCGAAATGAAAGCTCCAGGTTTATGCGAATGCGACAGAGCTAATTTTAATACACTATTATGGGCTCTAGTCACAGTGTTTCAGGTAATTTTATTTCTGGAAATGGGTTTAGTTTTATTTCATTTTTCTACTTCAGAACGAAAATGCATCTCTTTTATCATCTGTGACTTGCCTGTGATATTCATTTAAGTCTTACCACTTTGCATCAAATACTGTAACGTGATTGTACTTTGTCATTTGAGACTTTATTATTTTAGAGTATTTCTTGTTCCTCTCTCCTGTCACGATGCAATTTAAGGGAATCATGTCCATCAGGCACAGCAGTAGCATTTTATTTCAGTTCCCTTTCTTCATTTCACTGTCATCATGCATCATCTTTCGTCATTAGTTGCATAAAGCCTGTGATTGTTCAACATACGTAGTCTATGATCAAAGATATCCCAAATATTGTTTTAACAACAAACAGATATTGTACATGTATGGCATATACAAATATGCAGCCTTTATGCAAAATAGATACTGTTTGACTATATGAAGTCTAGATTGGCTTTGTAGATATATATCTAACCCTTAATGTTTTTCATTGTGAAGTAGTTCCTCAAGAGTTGCATGATTGACTTGTTGATGTATGTTTCGTGAATCGTCAGTGATAGTTTGGAAAATGCTAAAACGATATGTAGATTGAAGCTTGATATGTTGATTGAAGCTTTCTATTCAGACTTGCATGATTTGAAAAATCATTTTAAAGCATACCTATGCACGTTGACTTTCAGCTGTAAAACTCGATGGTGTTAGCTATAAAATGGTATAATACATTTTAAAATTACTTCTTTTGCTCCAGTAAACCAAAGCTTTACAAAATCAACACTCAGTCTGGCTGCGTCGAAAGTGCATAGGCATGGTAATATACATAGTAGGCATGGTAATATACATTGTATATTTTAACTTTGTATGCATGTATAATTATACAATAAAAAAAAAACAATTGACATTATTTGGAACAGCCATGCTGTCAGCTTGCTACATGCATTTAGTAATTATTAAAATGTGATAGTCTGCGTATGACCATTGTCCATATATCTGACATAAGCATAGTAAACACACAGTATGACTTAAAATTGGCCTATACTATGTTATATAAATGTGTCTTAGACATAGTAATCAATAAGCAGTGTTCATTGCAAATTAAATAAACATATTATCCTGTAATTTATCGTTTTCAAGAATTCCTCAGCACTCAGAAAATTCGAATTAATTTTCTGATTGTTGCATTAGACAGCTGTGCACTATATATCATTACAATTTACGAAATTAAGTCATTCTCCATAATTAAGTCCTTCTTCATCCATATTATAGTTTATTTTTATTCTTTGTTTATAGACACGATCTTTCGCATTGTAATAAACTATTTACACTTCTACTAAGAGTCCACTGATCTACCATTTTCTTGTCAAGGTGCTAACACAAGAGGATTGGAACACCGTGTTATACAACGGAATGGAACATACCTCTGCCTGGGCGGCGCTGTATTTTATTGCACTGATGACATTTGGGAACTATGTCCTCTTCAATCTTCTGGTAGCTATTCTTGTCGAGGGATTCTCCTCTGAAGAAGAAGAAAAGAAGAAGAACAAGGATTCCAAAGAGAAACAACTTGAACGTATAAACGAGACCAATAACAATGACCAGACATTAAGTGATGTTGTGAAACAAACAGAAACAAACGACGTTAAAATTAACAACAAAGAAAAAGGTATACTGAATAGTTTAATATACAGTGTACTTACGTCCTTGAAGTACGGCCTAGATTAAAATAAACATATGCAAATGTGGAAGTTACATCCAGTGTAAAAAAACAATTTAGAATGAATTGGATCTTTTTGGGCAGAGGGATCTATACTCGAACACATGTAAAATATGTATGCGTATGCCTTTTCTGAGAATATTATCCTTATAGAAACAATATTCTTTCGGTAATAACTACATACGGTGTTTTTATTATACAAGTACCTGGTATTAAAGACAATATGTAGGATTTTAATTGTGTATCTTATTAAGAACTGCCGGAAACGGCATCTAGATAATAGTGTATTCAACGAAGGAACATTTGTAACATAACGTGACTTTCCGTTGCTAATTGCTTTGTTAAGCTAATTTTTTTACAAACATACGGCTGATTTGCTCTTCTTCGTTTGAAAGCAAATCAGTATCTACGTCAAAAGGATGTCCTAGAAAGGGTTTGGTAAACACTGATTTCGTCAAGCATGACAAAGTCTGTATTGCACTCCGTATATACAAAGTAAGAGGACAGACCATGTACATATGTAACTGTGTAATCGACTATATTTTCCTTCAAGCTGACTGCCTTACTGAAAGACCCAGTAGAAGCAAAATTGATATCGTAACATCTAAAAAAACCAAAACAGTATAACCGTGGATTTGTTGGCCATCTAACTTTTATTTTCTGCCACTCATATTGTTTTCAAGCTTTAAAGGTTCTTCATTATGCATGTTCATTATTTTTTTAAATATGATTTGTTTTTGGTTTTCATGGATCAGGCACTAATTTACGTTTTTCAGAGAAGCTATTAGGCTTGACAGCTGTAAGCGGCTCTAAAGAGGACAACACAAACAAGTGCTGTATGCCACCTCCAATCATAACACATACTGATGCTACTCCGATGGCAACACCCCAAGGTTCTCCTAATGAACATGGCGGGAAGGATTTCTCAAAACCTACCACGACTACAATGAACACCCTGACCATTGAGATACCTGTAAGGACATATTCACTGAAGTATTGCGATATTTTGTAAAATGACGTGTGTTTTCTATGTCAACTATAGCCTTATTTATAGCTATTTATCGCCGTCACACATGCTAACTTGTACTCTAGAAATAAAACCGCCGAACGTTTAATTTCGAACATTTTAAAGTGTCAGTTACAAATATACGCATAGACATAAGTTAGGGAACACCTGCAATAATGTGATTACCAACTTTGGATTGTATATATCCTTCTTTAAGAGAATTATGAAGAATGTTTTGACAACTTGACAGAATCTGTTGTTTCAAAAGATGCTTCTATGTGAAAATGGTAAGCATCAAACATAAACTGCAGCGGACAGCGGACATCATTGATTCAGAAATATTTTTCTAGATTTACGGAACGTGCTGATATTCGTTGCAATAATTTCATTCTGTGAACTCGCAATGTCGTAATTTTTGGTAAGTGAGACATAAGCTGAGGGTGAGGTTAGGTACCTGTAAAACCGGTTTAAGCCCGCCAGTAACTTTGTGTTACTGATCGTTCCAAGTCGATACTTCTGTAGTGGTTCTTTTTGTTTTATGTCTTGGTGTTTAAAATTTTTTGTGCTGTTGGCGCCTTATGTATGTTTTCATATTTTTAGTTAAGTTAAGGTAACTGAGTGGCCACCTATTGGGAAAATAGCTGCTCATTCGGCTTACGATATGTTTCATGGTATTAGTACCTGATTGTTAGTTTGGTTTTTTCCCACCTCGGTTTTTGGAGTGGGAATCTTTTTCTGATTGCGCCTTTTCCTGATCTTTGCCTGCTTGTACCTTTTTGTAAAACGTTGATCATTAATTCATCATTTTCTGACCGACTGTTGGCGAAAGATCCATACTTTTCCGGGGGTAGATTTCATGAGCACGTTTTGTTCTTTGGCTATACATTTTGCAGGTTGTAAACGTTGGGCCAGATATTCGATATGACCCTGTAAGAATTTAAACATGCACGTTCTGGCTATAGCCTCATAGCGGAATTATTCTTTTACGGCTTTATTTGCAAAAAATCGAAGAATTTCGCTTTCCATGGAAATCAATGCAAACTGCAGATTTTATATGATTAGTTGGTTTTGAGATGAAATATGATTTTTTAGATTAAAAAAAAAATAGTTTTTGGAGTGCAGAAGCAAAAAGGCAAACTCGTAGTCAGTAAAAGTGGAGATTTTCATATATGGCATATTGTGTTCTCCGTAGCACAAGGACAAAATGTAGTGAATTTCCATAAATTGGCCTGTAGCTAGGCCAATGTATGAAATACATATGATAAAAGTTTCAGTATCGCCAGAAAAAAGGAAAATGAGTTTTTTTTTCAAATTTTTCCCAAGAGTTAAAAGTGTTCCCTAACTTATTTCCATGTGTATATTTATAAAAAATGAAAGCATGATATTCCGTGCTTTTTGTGTTTCACATTGTTTTTGTCTAATTGTGACCTTGTTCAAATCAAACGTAAATATATTTTTCATCTGTATGGGAAGATAAATCCTATCATTTCAGGTTACCCATTCTTCACCAAGACTTTCACCTAACTTGTCAATCTCATCATGTCGCTCACCCACAAGAATATCTCCAGCTGTTAGTTTCCGACCGTCATCTCGCATGTCAGCTAGAGTATCGCCACGCCCTTCGCCCCGCCCTTCTCCTAAGCTGTGGCGATCCATGAGCTATGGTAGTAGGCGAAATAGTTGGAAACTTAAGAAGTCTAAAGATGGAGATAAAGCCAAACTTATGAGACAGGCATCAAACACAGATGGTGATGATGACGATGATGATTATGATTATGACGAAGATGAGGATGATGAAGTTTTTCAACCTAGCTCAAATCCTACACTTAGAGCCACATGTATTCATGCTATTAAGAGGTAACAATTTAATAAAAACGATTGGATTAATGTTGATGCATACAAATCAAAATAGTTAAGGAATATTTTTAAAATGTGAACGACTAAATAGTATAGTTTTCATCTATCGTTGGGAATATCTATCTATCTATCTATCTATCTATCTATCTATCTATCTATCTATCTATCTATCTATCTATCTATCTATTATACCGGTGTCATCACATTAATCTATTCTTACAGCCAAGGTTGCAACGGAGGCATTCCATTAAACAATCAACGAACATTTCATTCCCATCAAAACTTGTTATACCACCGACGTATGTCTTCACCGAAGAATTATATAAGAAGCAGAAACAACTCCTCCAGTAGCACGAGAAGCATGTGCAATCATCACTTCCACCTTAGCCGACAGAATACATTCCCGACACGCCGACGAAAACTTCATTCCCAGTCGTCCACCGGCAGTGGGTTTCTCACAGACGACTTTAAGACAAACGATTTGTCTGACTACGGTACGAGGCAAGACGGATCTAGTGAGTCAAATCAAGACGACGAAGACCCGGATGCAATGGACGAAGCGGTGAGTTGCTTAGACATGCGTGTTAGTCAATTTAATTGGGTAATTACATTGACAATATAATTTGAAGCATTGCTACTCAACTCTCCTTAATTTAACAGGGTTTAATACAATACTAATCCACAAAAATAACACATCGCTTTTAATATATTAACGTATTAGTTATTCAATAATACATTGATGATAAATCGTCCACATTTGAACCTTTGGTCACTTTATATAACTCGTAACTCAGAGAGAATTTTTTGTTGAACGAGTTTTGATTTCTTGTTGTATGAGTTTTGAAACTACCTCAACAGAACTCATTGATTTCTTTTTTCTACCATTTTAGGGAAACCTTTATACTAGATTAATGGTATATCAATTTGTTGTGAAATCTTATGTATATGTATCACTTTTTCAACTCTATGCCATGCATTAAATATTTTCCATCCAAATCCGTTTGCACCGTGAACTGACAACACCAGCCTAGTCACTTTTTGCACTATAATGTAGACATACATCTAATCAAGGTCGTTAAATCACTCAGGACGTCATTGTATTAATGCAGACAACCCCTCCAGCAACACGAAAGCATTTGCAATCATCACTTTCATCTAAGCCGACAGAATAGATTCCCGAATACATAGTGAAAGCGGGCATTCACGACTAGCAAATAGACCATACAGTCATCCAACTTGACATTGTTTGAAACGCGATTATTTAAGACCCTGCTTCAGCTGGAAGTATGAACAAATATTCAAATCCCTGGTTCGAAAATACAGGCAAGATACGTAACATAACAAAAGGAAGCGACGCCCCAAAGTTTTCTTAGTAGTGATCTGTTATATCATTTTACAAACCTACATGTATATCAGTATAACTGCATTATTAGTTTGGTTATATGTAATGTGACTATGAAACGCACGTATACTTTTTTTCCAGAATTGCAACTACTCGTGGTGTCCTGAGCCTAGGGGTTGTTTCAAGGAGCGATTTGAATATCCTCTTTTCATTCTAGGTCAAAATAACCCGTAAGTATACTCGTATGTAACAGCTTGTTTGCAGTTATTTGTTTATCAACTCGTTTGTCGTTTATTCTCAGAAAGAGCCACGTGCTTCTACCTTCAAAATCAAAAGTCCAGAAGAATTTTATTTGGAATGCCTTGTGATCATATACAATTATTAATTTTTGGACATTTACATACATTTCATGAACATAATCCATGTTAGCAACTTATGACAAATATATACACATAGGAATAAGTTAGGGAACACTTTTAGCCCCAGGGGAAAGTTTGAAAAAATCCGTTTTCCTTTCTTCTGGCGATACTGAAATATTTATCACACATATTGCATGGCTTTGTGACCACCCGAATATAATGGCTGTTCACTTAGCCCTCTGCATTTACTTGTTCTGTCCAAGCTAGCACTGTGACCACCTAATACCTTCAATAGCTGCTCACTCTGCTTTCCGTTATTCATGTTAAACGTTGGTATCTATGTTTAGTATTTTCTTAATATGATTTCTTATTTCTTGTTTATCACTGAACCACTACAGAAGCTGAGGGTGAGGTTAGGTACCTGTAAAACCGGTTTAAGCCCGCCAGTAACTTTGTGTTACTGATCGTTCCAAGTCGATACTTCTGTAGTGGTTCTTTTTGTTTTATGCCTTGGTGTTTAAATTTTTTTGTGCTGTTGGCGCCTTATGTATGTTTTCATATTTTTAGTTAAGTTAAGGTAACTGAGTGGCCACCTATTGGGACAATAGCTGCTCATTCGGCTTACGATATGTTTTATGGTATAAAGTACCTGATTGTTACTTTGGTTTTTTCCCACCTCGGTTTTTGGAGCGGGAATCTTTTTCTGATTGCGTCTTTTCCTGATCTTTGCCTACTTGTACCTTTTCATACTTTGGCCTATGTACAGACCAATTTATGGAAATTCAAAACATTTTGTCTTTGTGTTATGGAGGATACAATATGCCATATGCGAAAAACTCCACTGTTACTGAATACAAGTTTGCCTTTTTGCTTCTGCACTCCGCAAAACTCATTTTTTGAAAGCTAAACGGGAATAAAATGTTGAATCTGATCGTTCTGAATTAATACACGACAACGGACCTAAAACTCTCAAAACCAACTAATCATACAAAATCTTCAGTTTGCATTGATTTCTATGGAAATCAAAAGTCTTGGAAATTTTGCAAATAAACCCGTAAAAGAATAACTCCGCTAGGACACTATAACCAGAACGTGCATGTTAAGATTCCTAAAGGGTCATATCGAATATCTGGCCTAACATTTACAACCTGCAAAATGTATACCCAAAGAACAAAACGTGAGAAAGTAAAGAATTTGTGATCAAGATTCAACAAGCAATGTCTCAGCTTTATGCTTACGAAACATTACGACAATGCGAGTTCAATTAATAAAGTTATCGCAAAGACTAACAGTGCGTTTCTTAAATTTAGCAAACATTTTCTGAATAAAAGATGGCCGTTCGCCGCCGCAGTTTTTGTTTGATGCTAACCATTTTCACATAGAAGCAACTTTGGATACTACAGATTTTGACAACTTATCAAAACATTTTTCATAGTTTTTGCAAAGAAAGATATTCACAGTCTAAAGTTGGTGGTCACATTATTACAGGTGTTCCCTAACTTATTTCCATGTGTATATTATATACATTGTCCTCGATACCGAAAACGAATAAAGACAACTTTAAAGTTGTAATGAACAAAGTAACCTCAATTGAAAAATAATCAACTCTTAGACCTACATAACTTATCATGGTTTTATTTTTATTTATTATATTTAATGAACATAACCCACCATTGCAAAACTACACGTGCATCCGTCGAAATATTATTTAAATAATTGCCATTATATTCTCGTTCTCAATTTTCAGAATACGTCTACTTTGTCATCATATGATCTCTCAGAAATGGTTTGACAACACTGTGCTATTCTTCATTGCCCTCAACTGTATCACTCTAGCGATGGAGCGACCAAAAATTCCACCGACCAGCACGGTAAATGTATTGTGACTCGAAAATAAATTTATTTTCATTACGGTTATTGAGAGCCAGTTTCGTTACGAGTAAATCCATTAAAAAGTTTGCTGTTTCGCCACTACAGTCCTTATTTTCATCTCTGCTTCCTCGACCATTGCATTAAGAGAATTAAATACCAGTAAAATGTGATATGCTTACTATATATTAACATTATGAATAGGATTAGATTACTAGCTGTATTCGGTTTAACTTGTATGTCTGCTGAAGTAAAAACAAAGTCATTAACTGTAAAACATGTGTATTTCCCTGTAGTTTACATGCTATATCTGTATGCCGAGAAATATTAGGAATCATTTTTTTTTCTTTACAGGAACGCTTTATCCTCACAATATCAAACCACATCTTCACAGTAATCTTTACCCTGGAAATGGTGATAAAAGTTTTAGCCAAGGGGCTGATGTTTGGTAAGCACGCTTACCTGAAAAGCGGCTGGAATGTGATGGACGGGTTCCTCGTGGCTATCTCCCTCGTGGACACGCTGATCTCACTCACTGCACAAAGTAGTCCAAGGATATTTGGGATTCTCAGGGTGTTTAGATTACTGAGAACACTTCGACCTCTCAGGTAAAATTCCTCATCCTTTGTATTTGACTGAGGCACGAGGTGGGAAAACTTGTTTTCGGGTATCAGAACACCATATCTGACACGAATCTGCCTATACAGTCACTGATGAAGGCTAGAGGGCTGAAAAAAGAAATAAAAATTGAGGGTTTTTTATAATTATTCTTCGAACTGTTCAATAACTGGTCTTCGTCTTTGTTTTCGAGAAGATGAAAAGCATTTTTTTTTCAATAAGTAATTGTTAATTATCACTCTGCAAGACCAGCTGGTAATGCTTTTCAGCTGTTTAATATTTACGGCGTTTACGTGCAGAATCTAGAATTGTACTACAATGCGCTTTCAATTAACTGATTTTTAAAACAGCTGAATACTGTAGCACTATAGTTTAATAATTGCTCGTTAAGTATTTCTGAGAAAAAGGCCAAATCATTAAGTTTTTAGAGGATACAACGCTTATCACATTGTCGAGTCTAAAACTCCGTTACAATAAAGTGATGGCCGCTTTTCAGTGAAATACGAATATCCATAATGTTTGTTTCAGGGTAATTAGTAGGGCTCCAGGCTTGAAACTGGTTGTACAGACTCTCCTCTCCTCTCTACGGCCTATAGGCAACATAGTCCTCATTTGTTGTACATTCTTCATCATCTTTGGAATACTAGGGGTGCAGGTAAGACACATCATCTTGCCAAAACAGACATCTCGTATATGGTGATAATTAAAACATGTATGCATGTTTGTCAAGTGAGACCTAAATATTCCACCACCAAATCAGCCTGAGTGACTTGTACTGAAATGATATTTGAGTTGTCTCCTGATGTGATGCCATAAAGTTCAAACGGTGCGTCATGTAACATATCCTTAATGTAGAATACAGCTGTATATAGTTTCTTATAAACTACATGTATATACCTTAACTGTTTTATATCATAAAACTGTCATAAATCTACAAAGAACTATAGCCTTACCTTTTATTATAATAATTGACCATATGCACCTTTCTACTTTTCAGCTTTTCAAGGGAACATTTTATTACTGCAAAGGTCCAAATGTTCGGCATGTCAGAAACAAAACACAGTGCCTTGAAGGGAAGCGTAATATCTGGGTGAATCAAAAATACAACTTTGATAGTCTTGGTCAGGTTAGTATTGCCTCTATGTTTTAATTTAGACTAAAGCCTATGTTTAGATAACTCAAGTTTTCCCTTACCCTAAATTGCTTCTGATGCAGACATTAGTCTTCAGCTGTCACTTTTGACAAAAAGGTACAAGTAGGCAAAGATCAGGAAAAGGCGCAATCAGAAAAAGATTCCCACTCCAAAAACCGAGGTGGGAAAAGACAAAACTAACAATCAGGCACCTATACCATGAAACACATCGTAAGCCAAATGAGCAGCTATTTTCCCAATAGGTGGCCACTCAGTTACCTTAACGTAACTAAAAATATGAAAACATACATAAGGCGCCAACAGCACAAAATAAATTTCTACACCAAGACATAAAACAAAAAGAAAAAGCTGTTTCAGGAATGACCATTATTTTATGCCCCATACTCCAAACTAAAGAGGAAGCATCTTACTAGTAACAATTATGGTAAAACGTGCATAAGTTGTTTAAGTTAAATATAAAATACAGAAAATATCAAAAGAAGTTAAAGCGAAGCATTTTAATCATAGATTCCGTAGGAGGATGTTCTGCATACGAAATATTCATTAATCATTTTAATAACAAAACATAAATATTTCCAATATAAGTATAAGAAATGGATGATATGAGCCTTACCATGTTTCAGGCGTTGATCTCATTGTTTGTGCTGGCCTCCAAAGATGGCTGGGTCAGTATCATGTACACTGGTCTAGATGCTGTAGGGGTTGATCAACAGGTATGTGTTAAACAAATAGATAAGAAAATCTTGGTTTAACTTAGTGTATCCAGTTTTGTCTTAGAACATTCCTTTTTTTCTATATGCCTTAATCATGAACATACATACATACAAAAAATACGTAGTTAGGTAAATCGTTGTAGGAAAAAGTAGATCCATGTATATCGTTATGCATTTGGCCAGCCACAGTCGTGTGCATAAAATAGAAAACAACGATTGAATATCATCAATCGTCTTTTGCTTATGTATGTGCAGTTAAACAAAACACTTGCTATGGCGGATGAATCCTATATATAATGAATGATATCTAAGTAAGTAAGTAAATTCGCTGTGGCCCATTTTTGTGAAATAAAAATAATCCTCCATCATGCCCTAGATTTCATATACATAAAAATCTTCTTTTTCCATCCAGCCTGTACAGAATTACAACGAGTGGAGGATCATCTACTTTATCTCCTTTCTCCTTCTTGTCGGCTTCTTTGTCCTCAACATGTTTGTGGGCGTCGTTGTCGAGAACTTCCACAAATGTAGAGAGTCTCAAGAGAAAGAGGAGAAAGCGAGGCGGGCAGAAAAACGAGCTCAAAAACTGGATCAGAAAAGAAGAAGTGAGTTTAAAGATTGATATTAACCTTCTTATAGAAGAGCGTTTGTTACAATAGATCCATTTCGTTTAAAACCTTTAAATTACATTTTGTCTAAAGAATATTTCTTCTCATCGCCGTTTCAATAAAGGACATTTGGCCAAAATATCATTTTGTCTAAAGACCATTTTGTCTAAAAGCCATTTCGTCTAATGGACATTTCGTCGAATACAAAAGTTTGCTAAACTTTGTGTAAAATGCCTAAAATGGATTTAGACGAAGTGCCCTGCACCAATTACTGTTAATATATTTAAAGCGACTGGTTTATAATATTCATTTTAGAAAGCAAATATATGAACCATGGTGTGTAAACGGAATGTAATGTTACAAAATTACAAAACTTAGCTTATGTTCAAAGCTTTTCGTCCATATCTCTCTCTGGGTTCATTGCATATCACTAATAATAATGTCCTATGTGCTCTATGGATTATTAGTAATACGTACTCTCACATTTTGTTTAGTTTCAGTTGTCTATCAAGTTAAACATGGTTCTGTTTATTTTCTTATATTTAGCTTAAATTTCTCTAACACCTTTCTGTTTCACTCTATCGCTTTATGCATTGCTATTTCAATATGTCAAGCTTTTGAGTAACATCTATTCAAAAGTTTAGCATTTCATTTTTATACAGTTTAAAACTTACTCATTCGTTTTATTCGCCGTTTTGAAACGCAAAATTTGATTAACTGCATTTTTTATTCGCCAGCAGCTTTCTCTCTGCAAATGTCATTATCTCGTTCTGTCATATCTTTTGCATAATTTGTATTTTAATTTCTGATTTGTATAATCTTTGGGTTTGTCAAATACGTTTGTATGTATATGTTCGCAGCAGTTTGACTTGTTGCTTTATAGTGTACATGTACGTGATGTACGTGATGCTTCATCGATATAATTCCTGAACACTGAAATAAGAGGACGTTTGATTGAGGAAATTATCATTAGGGTTTTAGATCAGCAGTTGAGGTTTAAAGAGAAAATTAAGTTTCGAAATTGTATTCAATTTAATGACTGTCCGTAAGATACAGATGCGTATGGGGTTAGTGTTAAACGATATGTATGTAAAGGAGGAGACTGAATTCAACTTGTTTGTGAATATTAACTTGTAATTATCTTTGTATGAAATGATTTTCAAGAACTATATATTTCATCGTGAACGTCAGCTTTTGTAAGCTTCATGTTGTCTGTAATGCTACTAAATTTCGCAATGCGATCGAAAACCCTCATAATTGCTACTTTCAGGATATTATCCACATGCTTTCACTTGCATACTATGTACCAGTGCAGGTTATTTAGTACATATTATTAATGTGACAAACACACAAATGTTGTCTTGTTAGAGTTAATGTATTGTATTATTGATATGATATTTTGCAATTTTCTAAATACAGTTAGATTAAAAGGTAAATAAATGTAGTTTATTTTCCACAAACGCAAGCAGCTGTCACTTTTGCATGGTTTGAGAATTGCATTTTTTT
Organism: Rugalucina vietnamica; assembly: GCA_964017185.1. Taxonomy (NCBI): domain Eukaryota; kingdom Metazoa; phylum Mollusca; class Bivalvia; order Lucinida; family Lucinidae; genus Rugalucina; species Rugalucina vietnamica. The sequence goes on along the minus strand of OZ024871.1, from coordinate 42,586,387 downwards.
AAGTTTATCATTATCTTATTATGGTTCTTCATCACTGGCAATATGATCTTTGACTATCTTGAGTCATATACGTATTTATCTTAAGATACAATTCATACCTGACACTCTGCAGCAAAATATTTCTGTCTTGTCCTTATTAATGATTCATATCATCATATGGTTATTTTATTTTATTGAGATCAATAGGGACTTTCCATGCATACCAAAACACTAATGTAAGGTTTTTATAACAGTCAGAGAAACTCTCGGCCCTGTTGAATACATATTTGACTAATTAATGTAAGCATTATAATAAAATATAAACAGTTTGATCCTTTGAAAACGTTCAAAGGGATATAGTATGGGCCATATTGCGCAATTACTAGTACTAGTACTGATACCACATCGGTGGCCCTTTATAAACTGGCGAAGATAATATAACTTGCAGTTTGATGGCGGTACCCCTAAGTTCATTTTTGTATGTTGGTAATGTCGATGTTTGTCTCTAAACTATTACTTCAATTTTCTGTGTGTGGATAATGATGGTTTTTGTTAATATAATAGGTTGAAACTGAAATGGTCACATTTTGCTAAAGAAGTACTGGTCATTCAAAGAATGTTCTTGAATGTTTATATACAGTTTTGTTTGGGTCTTTATTAGTTTGGTTCAGATGTCGATAGTTTGGTTTTCAGTCACTATTTAAAGCTGTTTGACCCGGATACGTAAACAGGAAAAAGTTCAATGACCACGCAACAAATACAAAAATAATACATACAGCCGTACTTTAATAAAATATTAAAGGGTTACAAATATAACTTTTGTGTACACTTCAAAAATGTCTTCAATGTAAATTACAAAAACAAAATCTTAGATACAATCAATAAAAATTGCCATGGATTCAAAACATGACATAGTATCTCCATCATATGAGCCGCCTCGTGGGAAAACCAACAATCTGCATAGGCGAAAAAAGGCGCAGATTAGCTTCGCAGTAGCTGCGAATCTGATCATCGCCTTTGTTTTCGCTACACGGATAGTACAATTCCACTGCTTTCTTAAACCAAAATTTCAAGCCTCTAGCAATCTTCTGTGCTTGTACGGGTCAGTTTGTGTCAGTCCTGGTCGGAAACCACATTGTTGATTTTCCCACGAGGTGGCTCATATTCTATTATTGATGCTGAACCCTGTTTCAACCTTATCCGTTTGTAATTCAATCAACATATCATATTCAGGGGGAGAACATTATAGGTAACTGTACTTTCCTTCTCATTCCACAATGTATGATTGATAATTTATCCCACAATTTATAATTGTTCGTGTTACAATCTGAAGGAAATATGTTGAAAATAACATTTCATATTTTACCATTGCCATTTCAGAACTCCAACAGAGTCCCTACTGGTCAAGATATGGTAAAGCCCGGCTAATGATTTACACTGTGATTAACAGCAAATACTTCGACCTGGCAATCGCCGGAGTTATTGGGTTGAATGTGGTCACCATGGCAATGGAGTATTACATGATGCCAAAGGTTGGTTTTAAAGTGCATTTTTTCACAAAGGGTATCGCTAACAAGTTAAAGTCAAGTCGAGATGTCTTTATTCTCTAGATATAGATCTTTACATGCCAGGAAAAGCAAAAACAAACCATTAGTGCAAAGCTATAACTTTAACTATTTTGATCCTTAAACGCTCTTATATGCGAGGAAATATACATGCATATATTTGTCAACATGTGTACATCATATTGTACTGATTGACACTGTGCTTTGCAGCTTACATTTCATTACGGTAACTCAATGCAAATTTCACTTACAGAACGAATAACAAGAGAAATATATTTTTTTCTATAGAGTATATTTTATATTTCCATAGGAGCTAGAGTTCGCCCTACAGATATTCAACTACTTCTTTACGTCTGTGTTCATCCTGGAAGCACTGATGAAAATAGTCGCTCTCGGGTTCATACGTTACATGAAGGACAGGTAAATGTGTTTTTTAGAAGAAACAATAAGCCTCACTATAACTTGTCGGGAACTTAAATTCTTTTTTTAGTTCAGTTTTATGTCCCTTTCAAGATTATTTCAGCTCATATGAGACGGGCAAATCAGTAGGTGGGGCGAAAACGGGAGCACCCCGAGAAAAACCACCTGACACATCCGCAAGCAGAACTTGGCTTGTGAACTTAAATTCACCTTATGAATGCATTGACAAAATCTGTTAATTTAATGTAATCTTATGATCAGCGTTTAAGTCAGCAATCTGCTGAAAGTCAAGGGATTGAATCCACAAAGCAATTGCTTCGTATCAGACTTGTGTTACCTATCATTTGAATGAAAAGTTCTTAGCATAAGTAAAGTATGCAAGTAGGGAAGGAAAAAAGAATCGGTACAAATTTTAAAATCCCAACCCAGACTCCAGGCGGGAATACTTAATCAAATCATTTTATTTAAAAGTAGAAGGATTTTACTGAGCAGTAGTAATAATAAAAAAAAATCAGGTACAATTTGTGCTAGGAAATAAAGGAAATATATGGCTACTGAATAGCGTAAGCTTTGTTTGTGTCAGTGTCATTGCCGACATGTACATTTTAGTTTCTTAAATGTTATGTTTATGTTTACGAATATGAATTGTATTTTCCTACAGGTGGAACCAGCTCGATATTTTTATTGTGATCTTGTCCATAGTCGGGATCATTCTGGAGGAAATGAAAACCAATGTTATACCTATCAACCCTACCATCATCAGGGTGATGAGAGTTCTAAGAATAGCAAGAGGTAATACTAATTTTTACTTACACAGAATGTTCAAAGTTGTTTGTGTTTCTTTAACTACTAAACAATATATATAGTACTTATTGCTATGTAGGTACATGCAATTATGTAGCACAATCATGATCTGGTGGTTTTTGTTTCTTCTCAAAACACAGAGTGTCTAGTTCGTTGTTTTATATTGAAACTACAAGACCAACTGTATACAAAATGAAACTTATGTTGTTTATTTTCATCGTTACAGTGTTGAAGCTGTTAAAGATGGCGAAAGGTATTCGGGCTCTGTTAGACACTGTGATCCAGGCGCTACCGCAGGTCGGAAACCTTGGTCTTCTCTTCTTTCTTTTGTTCTTCATCTTTGCCGCGCTTGGTGTGGAGCTGTTCGGCAGATTAGGTGAGTCACTGTATAAGCCGTGCAAAAATAATATTTAACAAAACATGCGCTTTTTATGTTATATAATTATGAAGGTATTGAATTTAAGCGCTATGCTATTTATTTGTACTGCATGTAGTTTTTGTACAGAAATAATGTAAAATAGTAGGAACTGAGACGGCAAGCTTCAGCTAAGATGTTCTAAAACAGATAATACTGTAGTGTCTTAGAAAATAAAAGAACTTTTCCATAGATAAAACCTTTCATGTGTATTGGGGTGTCAATGGACTTAATTGACCCTATAAGTTAAACCGACTTTTACCTGTCTTTATAGAATGTTCTGAAGAACATCCATGTGAAGGTCTCGGGGAACATGCGCATTACAGAAACTTTGGAATGGCGTTTCTTACTCTTTTCCGAGTTGCAACTGGAGACAACTGGAATGGAATAATGAAGGTATTATTTGTTCTTCTAGTTCTACTTTATATTTTCTGCAACTTAATTAACCTAAGGCTTGTGTTATCGTTCTGGTTTTTAATTTTAGATAGTTGTCGATATTAAAACCATTTTATCGAGATGATAAATTGACAAAACAACTCGTAACAAAACAACAAACAACGCATATAACTCGATAACCCATCTTGGACTATTTAGTATTATTTTGTTTACGTTGTGGAACTTCATCGAAAAATTATAAAGAATGTGTTAACATTGTCTCAATCGAACACTTCATATTTATTCCAGGACACACTACGTACAGACTGTGACAATAGCGAGAATTGCCTCACCAACTGTTGTGTCAGCCAAGTTATCGCCCCTGTCTACTTCGTCGTGTTTGTTTTGATGGCCCAGTTTGTCCTAGTTAACGTCGTTGTGGCTGTTCTCATGAAACACCTTGAGGTAGGTTATACCAGTGTGGTGTTTATTACTAACGTTACATGTACTTCTCTATTGACAACTTACCGCCGCTTGAAGATTCCAGTGCAATTAAAGTTACATACCATGCTAACACGCTGTTGCAAGTTATGCCCTTGTTACTACTCTTTATGTATGGGTATGTCAGCTTACCGAACATTTCAGTGCATTTCATTTTACATCATACTAACACGCTATTGCAATTTGTGTACATTGTCCCTTTAAGCATATTAAGTTTAAGAATATATTCATAGTATAATTCTAGAGTGATTCTTTTGGACAATCACGTTAGTAGGGATGTAAATATTGAAGCAAAAGTGAACATATCTTATTTAAAATTGTAATTTTCACGGCCGTAGAAAGGATATTGCATTAGCGTGTTTACTTAATGCTTTACTAACATTATGGATATGACTCCAAACTATATCAGAGACGTCCTTTTATGACTGACTATGATAATTTTTCGATCTGAAATTATTGAAAACCCTTTTAACTAGCATGGTAGGCATAAAATTTATGAATATGCTTGCCATGCATTTCAGGAGAAGGGTATAAAATTTGGCCAAATTCTTTTTCCGAAAATGCCTAAAATATGCTTGTTTTTGTCTGTCCAACACAATGACTTTTAGTGGTGCAATAACAAACTGAACACATCATATATGTTTTGAAAGAAAGACAATTTAAGGTGCGTCTTCGATGTTGTTACATGTGTCGCTGAAAACAAAGGCACGCCTTAAATCTTTGTAAACATGATTTCTTACAAAACATGCTAAGATGTGTGTTTATTTTTGTCTATTCAGGATAGCGAGTACTATTGTAGAAACAAGGTTTCATTATTTGATTTTAATGATTTTAATATAACATAAATTAACAAGTAAAGCTTGTGGCTCGTTTAACACGTGAGTTGGTGGTAAGGTTTGTCATTTCAAAATTTTAATTCTGCATTATGTAGATTTGTCCCCCCATGAACCATGGTTTTTTGAATGCGATTGTATTATCGTAACAAACCAACAATTCAGATGGGCTAGTCTTTAATTGTATTATGCATAGTATTAAAAAGACCGACATCACTGTTCGAGCCACAAGCTTTCAAAATGCTTGTCCACTTTTAACATAACACTTCATGCTTTTTGTTATACTCCACAGCATTATGTTGTTTCAAAAGTCATTTGCTTTACTTACTAACTACACGCACAATCTAATTCACATTTGAGACACGATTTTAAAACTGTTATGTGTTTCTGAGATCTAATGCGACAGAACGATCATAACAATACATTTTTATTGTGTATCGTTATTTTTTACTTTCGAACTGTTACTTTTTAGGATAGCCAATACTATCGTCGTTTCAAGGTATCGAATGCGTTAAGATTTTCCATTCTTTTCTCTTTCACTCCATGCCGTTTTCTTCTTATTAGAATGAAAATTTGTTGTGTTAGACAATTTTGACATTTCCACAAATTCACATGTTTTATCGAGTTTTAATGTAATCGAAAACAATGAAATTGGCTCATAAAATTACCACAAATGACAATAAGTTAAACAATGAATTTTTTTTTTTTTTTCAATTTCTTTAATATTCTTGATAAATATGCCTATAACAAGTGTATCATTCTCAGACTGATTCCAACACAAATACCATTGCCATTTTACATGCAAAATTTTAGAACTCATACACAGTACATTTATTAGGACAATACCGTTTGCTGTAGTGGGTTGATCGCTAAAACGTTTACATATCGTTAAGTGAATGTTGGTGTAAAATTCAGAACCATACCGTCTATCATTTTTCCACAATGTCATTACCCATAAATGACGAATTGACTTTTATGGGCATTAGTAGGGATTTTGAATTTTTATTTCATTTTTCAATGAAATTCCTTTAAGCAAACACACAAAGTCATTTAATCCATATATGACAAATGGACTTGCATATCATTATCATTTTAAGTGAGTCCACTGTCATGTTAGGGGCATCGGGAGTGATTTTGAATTTTTGTTCCATTTTTTCAATGATAATTCCTCTAAGCAAACATAAAAGTCCCAAATGGAACGTCGCCTCCTGCTGCGTCACATCTGGGGAGAACGCGGCGTTCCATCTGGAGCTACATGTATACTGTTTGCCTATGTCCCACAAAAAGGACGCCAGGCTTAAATTAAAACGGAATACAATTTTGTAGTATTTGTAAATCCCTCATGTCATTTATGTGGTAGCACTAATTTATTTCACTTCATGTCATCCATTCTAAGATTTAGTTTGTTTGATCTCTTCATGTCTTGTAAATGTTTGAAATCGTTGTAGAAAATGTATATATTATTTTATTGTTTAAAGTCACCACCATGTTTTTCCACAATTGAAACATCCGATTTTGATATTATTTTAAACGTCATCAATCCATGTGGTGACATTCTATATTTGTGATCAGGAACCTTGTTTATTTTAATTTTCAGTTAACGTTGAATGGTTTAAAAACTTTTCGATCCCCGTTCTAATAATTTTCAGTTTTGTTGACAAAAATGTGATTGTCTAAGTGCATTTTGTATAAAATGACTCTTTGGTTGTTTTGCTTTTTCTTAAATGTGAAGAATTTAAAATTACTTAATTCTTTTTTTGGTGAAGACGTGCTGCAATTATACGCATGTAAAAGGTTGAATATTACTTGGCGTACTCAGAGTCAAGTTCGTTCGACAAATGCACATTAGTTTCAAATATTTAAATGTTTCTTGTCCTTTTGCCACTAAAATATTTTTAACCCGGGAATCTGTTTTTATTATTGTAAATTCACTGGGCTTAGTAAATCTTTCACTCACACACGAATATCATATTCATTACGAAAACGTGCCCATGCAATATATAGATATTTTTCAGCAGTAAAAATTGAAAATTTCTTTGGAATGTTTTTTGATGTTGAAAATACTTTTGCTTAAAACATCGACTGTGGGTATACGTTAGAATCGCGAGGCGGTTCTAACGAGTACCCACAACCTATGTTTTGGGTCAAAAATAAGGAAAATAGGAATACCCCTGTATATCCCAGTTCTGCTATATAAAAGTGGGGTATACGGGGGTACATGTTATCATGATGTTTATAACCATTATTTTAATGTAACATTTATCATAGCTGGGGCCCGGCGAAAGTCTTTATGTAGAGCAGTTTTCGGAACTTCCTCTTTTAATATTAAAACTTCTCTGTGGAAGCTAAACTGTACATTGACTGAAATTAAATTTTATTATAATCTAGAATATTGATAATACAAACTGACATAAATAAATGATTCATGGAAGCATAATGATGAATGACTCTGGGCCCGGGCTGTAATCGAGCGACATCATAGAAAACTGTTTTATACATGTACGTACGTATGCAAAAACAAAGACATAGATCAGCTGTACCGCTGATCAGCGCCTTTGTTTTTACTTCAGCGTTTCATCCTCTTCATCAGTCAAATATTCAAACTTTAACAATACCTATCTTTGGCTCAAATATACTAATATCATTACACCTACCTTCTTAACAATGTAGCATGCACTAACTTACACTAACAGTTGTTTGCCTTTGCATGTATTGACTAACAGGAGACGTACAAATATAAAGAGTTAGATGATGAGGTCGAGGAAGAATTAAGGCAAGAAATGGACGAGATTCAGAAAAAGGCCGATGAAAATATTGAGCTAGATGATATTCAGGTGAATATTGTCAAGTATTCTTATTACATGTAGCACTTATTTAAAACCAGATTTGACTTACATGCAAGACTGTATAAATTTTACAGTCATATACAGTACGAGTACAATAGGTATGCATAATCAAAAATGTTTTGTCTTATATTTATCCTTATGTGTGCATAACAATTCAACCTGGCTCATCGACGTTTGAATATTTCATATATAAAATATGCAAAGACCGGATTTCAATTTCCACCTGTGTCTTGCACTCATAAGGACCAAACAAGACCAAGATTCCATCGAGTGGTCTTGTGTATAAACAAGTTTTGCTGGGAAGAAACAAACCTCCAAATGAGCGCTTTTGATTAACAAAGTATATCGTTTGTACCTTTGCAGGAGGCACACCGTATTTTAGATGATGATATTGAAATCGAAGCCCTACTCCGGAACGGCAATGACACAGACATGGAAATACATGAGGTAAGGCATTACTTAGGACACGTAGGGCCCAGTAAATCAGTATTTTAGCATGAGTTCTCGACTGGAGCAGTATAGACATATAAAAGGATATCATGATATTTATGAAATGGTATATTTTTTAAATTAAGTGGCATATCGAGTGCCTTTGTGGTTTTTACTGTTCAATGTTTTAGTGTTGATTTTTGGAACTGGTTGCATCTTAACATGTAAAACGTTGCCTGAAAAAATGAGCGGCCACCTATTGGCAAATAGCTGCTCACTCGGCTTACGATATGTTTGTTTTTTTTGTGTTAGTACCTATTTTTCCACCTTGGATTTTGGAGTAAGAATATTTTTCTAATTGTGCCGTTACCTTATCATTCTTAATTTTACCTTTTTGTGCCTTCAGGAACACCAAACTGAAAGAAAGAACGACAGATTAAACCCACCGTCATTCACACTACGCCCGCCCAGCTGTGAACCTTGCCCGCCTAGCCCAGAGAGGACCTGGACCGATACCGCCTCGAACTGTAAGAGCAAGATGTCTTCTTTTAAACTCTTTTGAGTGTTTCGTTTAGACTTAAACAAGGCAATATACAGCTGTAGAAAAGGGAGAAGAATACCTGCTTTCCAGTTAATGTTTATTTTCATTAAATGGTATTATTGCCTTACAATTTTGCGAAATCGGTGCTAGAGTTCTCAACTAAATATTTCGTTCACAGATAAATGTTAGTTTGTCATTTTTGAATAATCTTAATTATAGTATTGTCAAGTAGTTATGTACCAATGTTATGTTGTGGAAGTATGCATCTGAAACACGGTTTTCGGATAAGTTGCTTTACAACATTCACTCAACCATGGCTTATAATTAAATGCTCTATTTATCTCTATATGCTCTATAAATTATTTGCATATTTCAGCTAACTTCTTAGACCCAATGTCAATTACGTTCAACATACAAGACTTTGGTGACAATAGCAGTCTTAAAGTACCACCGATGTCTCCAGTCGATCGTCGATTTCCTGGAACATCCTATTTAAGACCTCACTCCCTATCAGTCAGTGACAAAGATATAGATAGTTCAAAATCATGTAGGTTTCCTGGAGGCAGGAAAGAGAAAGGAATACTGCATCGACCGGTTAGTGATCAACGCCTACACGAACCTGTTAAAAAGGAAGTATCGTGGCATAGTAAGATTCCAACAAGTGTTCAAACACTGAGCTGTGTTGAGGACACGGCTTCATCTGCTAACATGGAGCAGTTTCCTAATGAGGACAAGCATGCTCAGTCACAGCCAATTTTAGGTACGTTAGAAAGTAGCAGCAGAAATCAGCATGTATGCAGGCATACATATTCTGTCAGACAATCATATTCCAGTTCAAAAGAGAACAGAAAACTTTGGAACTTGAAGCGGAGTTCGAGTGAGGAGAAATCGAAAGTGAAGGATAAATTCATACCATTCTCACTTAAATCATCATCAACACAAGCTACGGATAGTAACTGTTCTTCATCATCTTCTATTCTCTGTGATTCAAGACTAAGTGTTCTCGATACATCCAAGGATGATCAATTTTCACTTATTGACTGGGAAGAGGATGAAAAGGCATGTGATGCCGAAGTTCAGAATATTATAGGAAACAATGATGTAGAGGACGACGATGATGAAAAACCAACACCATCATTACCTATTTTGGACTTCGGAGCCGACACGCCAGTACAGGATCTAAAACAAACAGACATAACGCATACACCACCGAACGACCATTGTTGTCCTGATATAAAAGTGACCGCAAGAACTGAACAAGCTAAAATTATAAACACAGAAAATGACACAAAAGACAGTGAAGCAGGTGAAGTCGTATCTCATTCCGATGGTAAGGATGTGAAGTGCGAACCGGAAACTATAGTGATGTTACACGAAAATTATGCAGATAAGGAGCATATTTCAGAAGAAAGTACTTGTGATGAAAAGTCTATTGCAAGTAATGATCACATACGTATAAACATTCCGCTTGATAATTTAAGTGTTCCTTCATCGTGTGCTATGAAAAGTGAAAACTTGCTAGGGATACCGAGTGCTGCGCGTGATGAGTCTCCTTATCGGCATGGACGAAGAAAGGAAGAAAGTCATTTGTGATATAATTTTATGTAAACTGATTTCAAATGGAGAACAAATGAATTAGTCTGTGATTTCATATAGAATTTAATGTGCCTAGGTATGAGAAGAATGTCTGTAGAGTTCTCGACGATGTGGACTGAACATCTAATTCACTAGCTGCATGCATGCTTTACATTAAGACTATAATATAAAGGTATATAACGTGGTTACATGTAGATAGCTAAAAGCAAACGCTTAACTAGTATGCGAGTACGCAATTCAGCTGTAATGGAACTGTGTGACACGTTTTCTCATGCCCTGGCTCATTTCTTGTATAAATTTAATGATCATGAGGGATGATTTATAAACTTCATTAAATTGATTTACATTTTGATACACTATTTATTTGATACGTTTTCAATGTGTTGATTTTTGTGTTTGGGTAAAACGGGCACCCTTATTTAAGGAGATTGTAACATTAGGGAATCAATTGTCAGCAGCTAGGTTACTATTTTATACACTAAGGAATTGAATGTTCCCATTTACATGCATTTGCATGTGCATGTAGGTAGTTACGTCTCTTTGAAAATCTTATAAATTCGATGTAATGAAAGCAAAACTAGAAAACGTACAGTATGTCTACTTTTAGTCGAGAAACAGTTTATCACAACTTAATTTTTATTTCAACTAAGTCGTGTACTGTTTTGTATTTAGTTTAACAACTTTGAAATCTATCAACTAATTATAGGTTACTATTTATGAGATAACACTAGAATGTTTTGAAAAGGTCGTATCAAGGAGATTTTCGCAGACAAATTGTGTAATGCTATTTATCTATTGATTTATTAGAAAATTTAGTCAACAAAGATGACATACTTGTGACAGTGTTTAATTTCGTCATGATTGCAAATAACAAAGATTAATTTGATTGGCGTAACTCAGTACACATATATTTAAAATGTTGCATGTGTTCATTTGACCTATATATCAATGCAATCAAAGAATAAATGTTGATGTGTGACAAAAGTTTTTGTGTGGTTGCCAATGGACATCTGGTTTGTGATTGCTGTTTGTTTGTCAATTAATACATGGACAATATTTGCGCCAAATGAAATACTAATCATCGCTTATAAATACATTACTGTTTTCTCTGCAATTTTTTTATAGATCCGTTTTACAAACATTTTGACAAAGGCATGAGGGAATAAAAATCAGCCATACTAGTCCATCAGGAAAACATGTCCGTGTAAAGTATACCCCCTCAAACCCCACTTTTACATAGTAAAACTGGGGTATGCAGGGGTATACCTATTTTTCTTATTTTTGCTCCAAAACATAGATTGTGGGTACTCGTTAGAACCGCCTCGGCGAGGCGGTTCTAACGTGTACCCACAATCTATGTTTTGAGCAAAAATAAGAAAAACATCGAAAATTTTCTACTGAAAATTTTCATTTTTTACAACTTTAGAAATCACTGTATATTGCATGGGCAAGTTTTCGTAATGCTAGTCTAAGTATAGAAAGACCTGAAAACCACCTCCAGGGGGTGAAGTACTCTTGATTTTTCTGGATACATAGGCGATGCTGATTTTTTGGGGTCAAAATTTTTAATTTCAATATTTTTCGGGGTTATCTTAAAATATGAATATTTATTTGGGTTAGGGTATTTCGGTTGATTTAATTTATGTCACTTAACAGTTCGACTGTTTTTATGGGATTTATTTCAACAAATTAGGCATTATTTTCAGTTTCTACAAAAACGCATTTTTTGGGGGGGTGACTGTGCTAAAAATACCTGGTATTTATTTGAGTGACCCATTAGGCCAAGCATTTCTGGGGGTAGAGAGCTAATGCTGGGGCAGAACCGATGTATACCAAAAGTTCAGAGTACCCATCTGGGAAAAATTTATTTTGACCTGTTTATCTCTGATGAGTTTTGTAGATTTAATGAGTATTGTAGAAATGCCATGTAAAATGCATGTCCATTACATTAGATGCTCTGAGCACTTCATCAGCACATGAACAAGAAAATGCGTTTAGGTATGACTGCAATATACACCGTTATATATCATTATCACCCACCAAAACCACATGTCAATTCTCTCAAAACTGCCGTGTACCTATTCTCCGAATCATCGGCTACTTTCCCATATAAAGCACAATAACGAGTGTGCATGTATTTGTGTGCTTTGCGAATAATCACTTGCATGATGAAACCAAAGATACGGTATTTGTACCAATGAACATTTGGATCATTTTTAACATCGACCTACTCGGATGAGCGTCTTAATTTTCTGAATTATCCTGAGAAAGTGTAGATCGTCAGACAAGGCAGCTCAAGCTAGAGTAAGGTTTTGATGAGTGCATAACACGTATCTTTTCTTTGGTCATGCAACTTATTAAATGTAATTTGTTTTGTTACCATTGGTAAATGTATATTACACTTGTGACCATTTAAAAAGTTCGTTATACATTTCATTTTATAATAAAACTTTTCACTTTAGATGTTCGCTATATCTTCAAATCCACACTTCGTTATGCAGTTTACCACTCAAGCGCCACAAGGAAGACAATATCGAGATTTGGCGACGTAAAACTAGATTTAAGGATGTTCGCTGCCAATATTTGACATTTCTGAATTTTCTGTTTTTATTTTGTTGAATATCTTGTAAATGGTTGCACATATTTTCCTAATATTTAATACTTGAATACATATTGATAATATGCATTGAATGAGTCTTGAAAATTGTCAAACTAAGAACATTTTTTCAGCCCATTTTCTGCGACTTTTCAGAAACGTTTAGTTGTCAGTAAAATCTAGGGGGTTAGGGTAGATTAAACTAAAATATTAAACAACTTCAGATTAATTGCACTGGTTCAATGTTTACTTTAGTAGCAGTAGATATGCACAGGGTCTTCTATGCTATTCGTTTTGCATTAGGTGCGCTAGTTTTAAAATTTTGGGTTGTTATATGAAATTTGGTGTAAGAAACAAAAACAGCCGTAAAAAGGCTTACAATGGCAATTTTCAAGTCGTTGGTTCTCTCTTATGTGCACACTAACCAATATATTTCATTCTTTCATTCGAACAATATTAAGAAAGGTACAAGAAGGCAAAGATCAGGAAAAGGCGCAATCAGAAAAAGATTCCCACTCCAAAAACCGAGGTGGGAAAACAACTAAATCAACAATCAGGTACTTATACCATGAAAACATATCGTAAGCCGAATGAGCAGCTATTTTCCCAATAGGTGCTCACTCAGTTACCTAAACTTAACTAAAAATATGAAAAATATGAAAGTTCTATATTGTGTGAAAATCAAAGAAAAGTTTGAATCTGCATATATGGGTTTGGCTTATTTCAAAATATTGATCTTTTCCGACTTTTCAAGATGGGGGTAGTGTTGTAAAACGAGTCGTAAAATTTTGTCATCCTTTGTAAGTTGCAAAGTTTTGTATGTTTTTGGTCCAAAGTAGTCTGCGTTACGTCAATATTATGAATTTTGAAAACATTCTTGGTGTATTTTTGTTCAGGACAGGTATATTTCAAAGAATTGAAAATTGAATTAAATTTACTAATTTCAAAACATGGTGTTTATTCAGAGGTCTCATTCAGAGTCGTCTTGTAGCTTGAAAAAATGCACACTACCCTATACTAATTTTATTCTCAAATGTCTTGTGTTGTATTTTGGAATTAAAAAAGATGGATTAGAAAAATGTTTGAATACTTTTTCATTGGCAGCGAACGTCTTGAAAGGAAGAGCTTTTGAAGGAGCTAAAGTGGTACCACTGTTTATTCGGTTCATGGCCCCTGCTGATATAGAATGATCAAGAGATCGAAGAACTGTCATAATGAGATGATTATCTATTACTCTTAGGAGTAGAAAGAGGCCCATAAAGAATTAAACCTGTGGTACCACCTTATTGTAGATAACCTAGCTAGCCTTCACTCTGATACACTTCGTGACCTCACTCCACTTCCTCGACGATATGGAAAGGTCGAACGGAACAACGATGGAAATATTTCGTCTAGATGTTTATTGGTTTTATTGTCCCTGATAACCTGTGCAATAAAACTGTCTCTCTCTTGCAAGCAATATAATTGATCATTCCTGTTTGGGCCCCTAACTGTATAAGAGTCATTGTCAGGCCACCAGAGTTTCTAGAAATGTGCTGACCCTTTTCAGTTAATGACCTTCAATAGACAGGAATACAGAGCGTTTATCCCCTCAGTTATTTTATATTACTGAGCGTTAATCCCCTCAGTTATTTTATATTACTGACAGTTCAAAAACGAAATTTGGGCTGTGGTTATATTTGATTCATATCAATGTAGTTAAGTTCAAGTAAGTGGGTGACAACCTGTAGGGAACTAGTTGATCATTGAGCTTAATGTTTATTTCCCATCAGGAAAACATGTCCGTGAAATGTTTACCCCCTTAAACCCGACTTTTATATAGCAAAACTGGGGTATGTGGGGGTATACCTATTTTTCTTATTTTTGCTCCAAAACATAGATTGTGGGTACTCGTTAGAACCGCCTCCCACAATCTATGTTTTGAGCAAAAATTTTTAGCTGAAAATTTTCAATTTTTAAAGCTAAAAATATGTTTATTGCATGGGCAAGTTTTTGTAATGCAGTTGTATTTAACCTCATTGTCATTTTGATTTACCACTTGGGTTTTAGGATTTTTGGGTGGGAATTTAATTCCTGATCAATGCTTAGTTTTCAAGTTATTTAAATGCTGACGGCCATACCTCTTCAATTATAAGATCATGCTAAAGGTATGACAGAGGCGGGACAAAAGCATAAAGAAATTGAAAATAAGTCAAACTACAGGGGAAACAAAAATTTATACAAAATACGGTAGCAGTTTGCCAATTAAAACGATTTGCAACTATATAGATCAACTTTGTTCGAACAGTCTCAGTTACAGCACATCATTTTTAACACGTTCTAAACGTAACAAACATATGTAAACAAATGCGGTTCAGTCAAAAGTTCAGTGCAAAGGTGGAAAAGTTAAAGAAACTGAAGTTTTAAAATGATTTTATTTCGTTTATTGTGTGTTAGAATCGAATCAGCTCGTGGTTTGCTTTGCTTTACAACTGACCGCCAAACAGTGATATATAACTCAACAATTCACTGCTGGAGCTGATCTATTTCTTAATTCTAACACATCCTGCCTATAGGGTTAGGGTTAGGGTTAGGGTTAGGGTTAGGGAGCAAATGGTAAAGTGCAGTGATATATTGAGTGATATATCATTGGGCGGATTAGCAAATAATAATGAATACCAACTCTTATTATCGGTTAAGATTCATTTTCTAACCAATATTTAACATATTTGGTCCCATTTAGATAATAGTAGTCTTTGTATCGACTACCAATTGGAAAGTTGCAAAATTTCAGTAATTCTCTTTGGCTCCATGTTGCCAAATCTAAAGGGTCACTGACGAGACTTTAATAGTCGAAACCGCGGTATGGCCCATCCCCTTTCTCATTAATGTGTTCACTGCTCTTAAAGGATCTCAGTTTTAATTTTTATTTGCTATTACTGCAGCTGGTGTTGTGCCGTGTGGCGGCCCTAAAAAGTATCTCCGTAAATCATCCATAGTGCAGGTTATATTTCCTTTTTGGTCCTTTGAGATCAGCGAGGATATTCTGAGAAATCAGAAATTTATTATCGGTTAAGGTTCATTTTCTAACCAATATTTAACATATTTGGTCCCATTTAGATAATAGTAGTCTTTGTATTGACTACCAATTGGAAAGTTGCAAAATTTCAGTAATTCTCTTTGGCTCCATGTTGCCAAATCTAAAGGGTCACTGACGAGACTTTAATAGTCGAAACCGCGGTATGGCCCATCCCCTTTCTCATTAATGTGTTCACTGCTCTTAAAGGATCTAAGTTTTAATTTTTATTTGCTATTACTGCAGCTGGTGTTGTGCCGTGTGGCGGCCCTAAAAAGTATCTCCGTAAATCATCCATAGTGCTGGTTATATTTCCTTTTTGGTCCTTTGAGATCAGCGAGGATATTCTGAGAAATCAGAAATTTATTATCAGTTAAGGTTCATTTTCTAACCAATATTTAACATATTTGGTCCCATTTAGATAATAGTAGTCTTTGTATTGACTACCAATTGGAAAGTTGCAAAATTTCAGTAATTCTCTTTGGCTCCATGTTGCCAAATCTAAAGGGTCACTGACGAGACTTTAATAGTCGAAATCGCGGTATAGCCCATCCCCTTTCTCATTAATGTGTTCACTGCTCTTAAAGGATCTAAGTTTTAAGTTTTATCTGAGAAAAAAACAACCCAATGTTTTGACGAGTGGATCCTCAAACTAGACAAGAGCTCGAGAAGGGTGTAACTGATCTAGGACATGTCTTGTTTATCCAAAACCATTCCATTGACACCGAATCAAAATACAGCGCCTACCACTGTATTACTTAGACATTGTTGGCTCTGAGAAACTGGGTTTACAGTATGCGGGAGTACACTGTCGTGCACAAGCGGTTACCGTTAATGAATGGGGTTATAGCGGCGGCTTAATCAGTGTCCCAGTACACTTGGATATTCATATGATCACTGTTTATGACAGACTTTGCCTACTTGTACCTTCGTCTTGTCGTCATGACTGATAATGCCCTAGACCATGGCTGAACTGTTTCTAAATCGAATGACTCAAACACACAAGGATCATTGTACCTGTCACCATCTTTTCAATTGAAACACTTTCTAACCTGAATACAGATTGCATCTAATGCTTTGTTTCTTAAATGAAGATTGTTGTCAGCCCTACGACTCCCAGAACGTCTCCTACCTCCTACAAGGTCGATATTTGTCGGTGAGCAGGACCTTTGAGCCTTCGAATGCCAAAAAGCGGTAGAAAAAATCCCACCAATTCATGTTGCGTTATAAGTTTGGTTCTTTATATATGAATACACATAATATATAATAAAAATTAAAACTGAGATCCTTTAAGAGCAGTAAACACATAAATGAGAAAGGTGATGGGCCATACCGCGGTATTGAAGTCTCGTCAGTGACCCTTTAGATTTGGCAACATGGAGCCAAAGAGAGTTACTGAAATTTTGCAACTTTCAACAGGGTAGTCAATACAAAGACTAGTGTTATCTAAATGGGGCCAAATATATTAAACATTGGCTAGAAAATGAATCTTAACCGATAATATATTTCTGAGTTCTCAGAATATCTTCGCTGATCTCAAAGGACCAAAAAGAAAATATAACCTGCACTATGGATGATGTACGGGGAGACTTTTTAGGGCCGCCACACGGCACAACACCAGCTGCAGTAATAGCAAATAAAAATTAAAACTGAAATCCTTTAAGAGCAGTGAACACATAAATGAGAAAGGTGATGGGCCATACCGCGGTTTCGACTATTGAAGTCTCGTCAGTGACCCTTTAGATTTGGCAACATGGAGCCAAAGAGAATTACTGAAATTTTGCAACTTTCAACAGGGTAGTCGATACAAAGACAAATGTTATCTAAATGGGGCCAAATATATTAAACATTGGCTAGAAAATGAATCTTAACCGATAATATATTTCTGAGTTCTCAGAATGTCTTCGCTGATCTCAAAGGACCAAAAAGAAAATATAACCTGCACTATGGATGAGGTACGGGGAGACTTTTTAGGGCCGCCACACGGCACAACACCAGCTGCAGTAATAGCAAATAAAAATTAAAACTGAGATCCTTTAAGAGCAGTGAACACATAAATGAGAAAGGTGATGGGTCATACCGCGGTTTCGACTATTGAAGTCTCGTCAGTGAACCTTTAGAATTGGCAACATTGAGCCACAGAGAATTACTGGTATTTTGCAACTTTCAACATGGTAGTCGATACAAAGACTAGTGTTATCTAGATGGGGCCAAATATATTAAACATTGGCTAGAAAATGAATCTTAACCGATAATATATTTCTGAGTTCTCAGAATATCTTCGCTGATCTCAAAGGACCAAAAAGAAAATATAACCTGCACTATGGATGATGTACGGGGAGACTTTTTAGGGCCGCCTAACAACTACTTTGTTCGTACACATATTGCGACCTCAGCTTCTTTTATGAGTAAAGTTATAATGTGCATTCGCCATGTTGTCCTCTGGCTGAAATCGTTTCCAAACGCAAATCTAGTACTTTATTTTCTGATTCGCATTAAGATCTTCAAAATGCATAATCATAAATCAAAACTGCTTATTTCCTTAAAGCCAACCTTCTTTGAGACACTTTCTACCTCGGGTTGTGCGTGTACTTACCCTTTTGAACGTGCGAATATAAACATAACAATTAGGTTATATATTTGTTAGAGGGAAATATGGCTAGTCTTTATTGTTACTAACTCGAGCCCTAACCCGAACCCTAATCCTAACCCTAATCCTAACCCAAACCCTAACCCTAAACATAACCCTAGCCCTAACTCTAACACTAGCCCTAATCCTAACCCTAGCCCTACCCTAACCCTCCCTAACCATCGTCCTAACCCTAAACCTAACCCAAACCCTAACCCTAACCATAACCATAGCCCTAACTCTAACACTAGCCCTAATCCTAACCCTAGCCCTACCCTAACCCTCCCTAACCATCGTCCTAACCCTAAACCAAGCCCTAGTCCTAACCCTAGCTCTAACCATAACCCTAGGTCTAGCCTTAACCTTATGCCTTATCCTAGCCCTCAACATAACATTAACCCTAACCTAGCCCTAGCCCTAGCCCTGACCCTAACTCTAACCCTAACCCTAACTCTAACCCTAACCCTAACCCTAGCCCTAACTCTGACCTTAACCCTAACCCTAACCATAGTCCTATCCCTAGCCCTAACTTTAAACCAAGCACTAGTCCTAACCCTAGCCCGAAACATTACCCTAACCCTAGCCCTAACCCTAACCTAAACCTAATCCAAGCCCTTACCTTAACCCTAGCCCTGACCCTAACTCTAACCCTAACCCTAACTCTAACCCTAACCCTAACCCCAGCCCTAACTCTAACCTTAACCCTAACCCTAACCATAGTCCTATCCCTAGCCCTAATTTTAACCCAATCCCTAGACCTAACCCTAACCCTAGCCCGAACCATAACCCTAACCCTAGCCCTAACCCTAAACCTAAACATAGCCCTTACCTTAACACTAGCCCTAACCCTAACCTAGCCCTAACCCTAATCCTATCCCTAGCCCTAACCCTAACCATATCCCTAACCCTAACCTAGCCCTAACCCTCACTGGTCCTAACCATAGCCCTTACCCTAATCTTAACCCTAGCCCTAACCCTAACCTCAATCCTAGCCCTAAACCTAGCCCCATCACGAACCCTACCCTAACCCAAGTCTAGAAGCCTCCGTGGTGCAGTGGTTATGTCACTCGCCTTGTAAACCAGGGATCGCAGGTTCGATCCCGGGCTTCTCCAGTCCGTCCAATGGGACTATAAACCGAGGTCCCGTCTCCATATGACCTTAGCTGTTGGTGGGATGTTAAACCCCAGTCAACCAAACAACCTAACCCTAGTCCTAACATTAACACTAAACCTAATCTACTCCCAGACCTAACCCTAACCTTCTTCATCGGGTTTGGGTTAGGGTTAGGGCTAACCCTAACCTAACCCTGTACTGACCTATTTGAATGTACGTTAATGTCTATAAAGGGTTAAGACCATGAACATTTTCTAACTTATCAAGAATTAAAAAAAGATAAAAAAAAAAGCCGACCTAACGACCATAAATTGTTTTGGTTTGAAGCAGGAAACACACAATATATTTTTTGGCCTTAATGTGTGAATAAACTGGTTTGAATTACATTTTAATAACTATGAAAACTATGTATTATATTGCAGTTATTTCCTGACTGTAATTACTCTGTTTTAAGCCATATATGAATTTAAGTTTATATGATTTTTCCATAACAAGACACGTCATTTACATTACGAAAACTTGCCCATGCAATATACAGAGATATTACCACCTGTAATAATGAAAAATTTCGCAAGAAAATTTTTGATATTTTAAATACTGATTTTTGCTCAAAATATAAATCGTGGATACACGTTGAAAACGCCTCTAACGAGTATCTACAATATATGTTTTGCATCAAAAATAAGACAAATAGGTCTATCCCTGTATTCCTGTATACCCCAGTTTTTCTATATAAAACTGGGGCTCAAGGGGGTACACTTTTCATGGACATGTTTTCCTGATTAATACGCAACAAAACGTATGTCGTTCAGGTGTTCAAAAAAGAACAAGATCTATATACGAGTATTCCTAATTTTCCAGGGGCAAAATGTTTTGTAAATACATGTATCCACAGTGATTCTAGGTTTTTTCTAAGAAAGAACAACAAATAAATGTGTTTTTATTCAAGGTTTGTGAATGTTGTGACAGTTACCGGTCATATCTTTTTTCAAAACTACATTCATGACAATAATAGTGGCAATAGTATTGACAATAATAGTGGCACTAGTATACCTTATGACCATAAGCTTTCATTCCAAACAGATTACAACTTTTTTGAAATTAGCTTAAAAGTTAAAAGAAATGCAGATCCGTTACTTTATCCTTCTATTCAATCGTCAGCTATAGTACGTAATAGCAATTTACACACAAAGCAACACTTGCGATTTTGATAGGTGACAGTATTACAGCAGGTACATGATAAAGTGCCTAGAGAATTGCTGTTTCCGAAATCTAAATTCCGCTTATTTGACCTTCTATAAAGGTCTGAAACCCATTTGTTCTCTGTATTGTCGGTTAAGTACAATCTGTCAATGTCATTTATGACGTCATCAGCGATGATGTCATCACTGCTACCATCACTGATCCATGGCCAGAATTCGGCATCCTGCTTTGGGATATCAACCATCTTCTCCTCATTTCGTTTCCCCTTTCCTTTCCATTTGTCACCACCTTTCCACGTGTCTAACATTTCCCACGCCCGTTTACCAATTCCCCATGCTCGCTTCGGTGGTTTCCAGTTTATCTCTTCCCATGCACGCTTTTCTCGAAAGTCAACGTAACCCGAGTCCGGATTGACGGAGCGGTCGGGATAAAAATAGTCGTCATCGACGTCATACAGATCTCTAGCAATAAGTTCATTATCGTCGTCAACGTTTCCGATAACGTCATTTCCTATGTCTTTGAGGGTGCTGTGACCTTTGAGCGAGTCAATATCATTCATGAGTTCTAGGATTTGTATTGCTTTGTCATTCTTGTAATTACCTGCAATAAAGTGCCATAAATCAGTTCAGTCACGTCATGAGAAAACCACAGTTTTGCCTATGACGGCGCAGATCAGCAGTGCAGCGCCTTTGTTTTCGCTACTCGGATAGTACAAATGGTCTTCTTCCTCAATCCGAAATTTCAAGCATCCAGCATTCATATGCTACTGTACAGGCCGGTTTGTGTCAGACCTGGTCGGAAACCCAAAGACCGGTTTTCTTGCGTCAGTTTCATTGCGAAAGCTAATTTTGTACACTTTGATGTTACTAGTATTGTCTTTGAGTTGGGTTGAGTATTGTTTACAAAACTTAATATACGCCAGCTGTTCAGTAATAGGTTTATGAAAGATGTGCAATTAACTGTTTAAAACAGATGCCCCGACATGAGTGAAAAATTGTTGAATAAGACGTCGAACCAGAAAATATACAAATGAATAAACAAACAAAACAAATTAATGCAGTTGATCTATAAAGACAGACAGACAGACAGACAGACAGACGGACGGACGGACGGACGGACGGACGGACAGACAGACAGACAGACAGACAGGTTATCTTTGGTTATCTTTGTCCTTTTAACATGTTCAAGTACAGTACGTCAAGGGGTGTGTGTGCATGGTATTGATCAAATGCAATGAAAGGATGCACTGTACTCCTTGCAATGCAAAATTGACGGATGTGCATTCTTAAGTCACAAATCGCCTTGTCATTTAAATGAGCAGGTTATTCACAGTAATTAGAAAATATCCAATTAAAAGCAGGGCCTTGCTTGTCAGCGTGTAGAATTTCTCCATTTATTGACAATGTGCGAACCAAGGTTGAATCCAAACACGAGACCTAAACTGTGCAGGATGAAATATCACACAGCTATGTTTAACGAGGTCTTGTACTAAGTGCAACTGGAACCTGATTTTATAACCAAATGCAAAATATCTCATTCTTTTTCATGAACGCAAGAAGTAACAAAAATAGAATTTGCAAAGCAAACGTTTCGCTGAGCAATTTCAAATCTTGGTACAAATAAGCCTGGCAGCATGCGGCGTACCATTTTGGCCTATTATGTTTGCTTAGAGGAATTTCATCGAAAAACTGATGCCCCTCAAAAGAAAATGGACTCACCCAAATAATAATGACGGGCAATTTCATTCGTCATATATGGGTCGATCTATCTATTTTGCATAGGAGCTATAAAGTGGTGTGAAACTGCATATTATCTTTTTATACACTCTTCTATGTCATCATTTCATGTTTCATTGTTTATCTGAAGACACATCGTGATTCTCTGCAGCAGATTCTCATAAAGGTCCTGTGACCTAGTGATCTGAAACCAATGACCCAGTGCCACTGACTTTCATTTCAGACAATATCCAACGACTTCCACTTTTTAACCCATCTTTGTCCTGGGTGTATAATACCTACTTGACACCATCTGAACGGTTTGATTTTAGAAAGGGTTTCTTAAATTGGCTTGAAATCATGGTTTTCTCTAAGATCGTGTCAAGTGGACATCAACGTATTATCTTGGAGACACTCCTTAGCATGTAGGCTGTACGCAATATTGGCATCCAATCCAAAAGCATGGTTGACCCAAATCGAACTTTTGGTAGGACATTTTCAGCGGTTAATAATTCTGAATTAGACGGAAAATCAATTGTCCTTACTTGAAATAGATTTAAGCCCGCCGGTAATTTTATATAAATGATCGTTCCAAGGCGATACTTCTGTGGTGGTTCTTTTTGTTTTATGCCTTGGTGTTTAAAAATTTTGTGCTGTTGGCGCCTTATGTATGTTTTCATATTTTTAGTTAAGTTTAGGTAACTGAGTGGCTACCTATTAGGAAAATAGCTGCTCATTCGGCTTACGAAATGTTTTCATTGTATAAGTACCTTTTTGTTAATTTAGTTTTTGCCCTCCTCGGATTTTGGTGTGGGAATCTTTTTCTGATTGCACCTTTTCCTTATCTTTGCCTAATTGTACTTTTTTACAACAATTTGTCTCAAAATAGTTTGTTTTTGTCGGAAAGCTATATGCCGCAGAGCAATGTGTTTTACTAAAAGCCGACGAATGGAAGTGTACAAATTATGGCCAAGCTGCAATATAAAATCAGTATGATCTGAAATATTAAGCAAAACCTATATTATGAAGCGGGCTTTAATTTAGCAACGCCAAGACTCTCGCATTAGTGTGTACATGCTACAAGTAGAATTGGGACAACTCATAACCATCTGATGACTCTACTCTGAAAGTTTGGTCAAGGGAATCCGTATTCCTTTCTCAAAAAAGTGATGTATTTAACATAATACAGCAGACTGAAAAACTTTACACATTGCGAGTGAGAACTGTACGGAAAATAACATGTCATCACCCGTACAAAATGAAATGGAAAATATAAAGTACATGTATGCTTACCAAATGTGGTGTGGTATGTTCCGATTATTAGACAAACAAGTAGGTGGATCTGCCTCCTGTAAACGGAAGAAAGTATGGTTGAGGGATAAAGCAATGCAAAGGTTGCTAATGTGTTCCTTCATCACGTAAGCATGTCTTAAAGCACCGGTGAGTCACCTCTGGCTTTGTATTCTGCCAAAACGCGGGTTGGAATTTCACCATGCAATTTCATGATTTGTTCCTCCGCACAGAATACCATAGTGTGCTAAATGTTTTGTTAGGACATGACTCACATCTCCTCTTCACGATATTTCAGACCCCTTCTATAGGGTTTAAGTCGGGGAAATTACCAGGCCAATCAAGGTGCGAAAAGACTTTGTATTTATGCAAGGCAATGTTCTTTGTAATAATCCTACATTATGGTATATTTGATTTTTTTGTTATTTTTTTTTTTTTTTTTTTTTTTTTTTTTTTTTTTTTTTTTTTTTTTTTGTATAATGAAATTTCAACCCCCGTATTGGCAGAATATAAAGCCAGAGGTGACTCATCGGTGCTTTAAGACATGCTTACCTGATGAAGGAATACATTTATTTAATTTAGCACAGTTCGAACAAACGCCCTGGTTGAATATTAATTTTCTTGCAAAATTACACTGACGTGTTTAGTTTTAAATTTTAACAACCACCTAACCATGAATATGAAATTCTAAAATGCACATTTGATGAAAATCAACGTGCAACTTTGTAAATATACCCCATATAGACACCAAATTTTTAGCCTCCATACAAAAATGGTTGTCCTTTCATACTTTAGAAATAAAATTACAAACCGTTGAACATGGTTCCCTTTAGAATCTTTGAAACTCGAATATCAGCTACTCTTTTGTGACAAAAAAGACTAGGCTTTACATGTTATGTAATCCAATTAGACATAAAGCATTATAAGATCTGGAAGTTTTGTATTATGCAGAGTAAATATTTACCCTCATACTTAACATAATATATAAACAAAGTCCTCCATTTGTCCCTTTCATGCCAGTCACGATTGTTCAAAAACAAGAAGAGTTGTCGATTCATTTATAAGTATTGCAGGGGTAGATTAATAACTGAACGTAGCTATAAGCCCCTGCAGTGCGTTGATGAAGTATAATTTGGGTTCCCTGAGCTTTGTTCAGAATTGAACGTTACGCCTTACTACTTCATTGCAAAATTAATTCAAATGTTAGGGATACTAAAAATATCAAGCAATACACTTCCTAAAATACCCTTACATTTAAGTATCAATAAATATCAACAAACGCCTTTATCAAAAGCCTATGATATTCATCTACTTTTGCCTTTAATTTTTTACATACTATTTAGAAAGTGTCATAGTACGTCGCAATCATCACGGATTATAAGTTAGGTGCATTTAAGTATCGGTACGTGTTGACTTCTGAGTTAATCCGGATGATAGCCTTACGTTATATCTTACATATAGGTTAAGAAAATAATTCAATTGATCCCAGAATAAGATTTGACCATGTCATTATCCTAATAACATTAAACAGGATGTGTTTGCTTTATCATGTTTATATTTCCAATTTTGTAGGGTTTTCTGTCGAGTACCACGTGCACAATTCGCGCTTTTTTATGTGACAAAATCATTTATTTATATTATATACAAACAGTCTAAATGCCAAAAATTTAATTACATGTATGTAGATAAAAACATTATTTTATTATGTGGTGTATGATAAATTGTAAATGGATTCGGTGACCAATCGACAATAATCTCGCCAATGACCATCAATACACTACGTCCCGAAATTGGTTATTTTACAAATTGTGGGTGGGGTAGTGAAATTTAGAGAAGTGTCGTCTTTTTAACAGCATGACACAAGATGTCAGCTGTTCATGTTGGGCCTGTATCATTTTGTGCAATGAGACCGGAAGCTCTGAATCAATTCCAGATCTCCGCAAGAGGAATCATGCCGCTCACGCCTGCGACTTTTCCGCGTCCCACGTTGAACATTTGATGCCGCGATGATTCTCTTAGACATATTCACACATGTTCAATCGGGTTCATGTCAGGAGAACGTGCTATCCAGTCCATACACGGAACTCGCGTTCCATGAACCCTTTGGCCCATGTAGCCTTTCATTGTGGGGTCGGTCGTTATTTTACATTCAAATAAACTCAAGACCCACTGCGCCAGTAAAAGGATGAACAATAATGCCCAGAGATTATTTTTGTTTACAGGACATAGTGGTAATCTACCATCCCAAATTTGGCTCTAAATATTGACCAATCTTTAGAAATTTTCATGATCTCAAGACCGATCCTTTCGCATGTAACACAATCGTATGATATTGACAAATATCAACGATTAAAAACAGTGCCATATATACGTGTGTCCAAATGTGGGGGAAACATTTTTAAATCTTCTTGCAGTTTAAGCATCAAATTATTTTAGAAAACACTTGCATAATTCACAAGAATGGGCGTATTCACTCAGGTTTAACGGTACATCTCTGGCATATCACGCCCATGGTAATCATAGGGTCTGCTTAAGATTGTTTTCAGAATTTTGAACATGTCTATAAACACCCTGCGGCGGATTTTTGATTCTACTATTGCTAAAGAAAGGCTAGGATCGATCGTAGGATGATCTGAGATACTTAAGATTAATTTTTCAATATTATACTATTAAGCACCATCATCTCAAAAAAGTATTTCAGCAACATCCCTACTTCTTAAACTACTGCATCATACATTTTGGAATGGCCGTGGGTTAAAAATAGTGTTTTTTGTTACAAAAATTAACGATTTTTTGAAATTTTTAAAAAAGACTTTTTCAAACATCAATGCAACATTATTTGATTATGAAAACATGTTGGCAGTTGTATCAACCAATAAGAAGGGTTGTATGACAGGCGTTTTTCCTTCTATTGCGTGGGGGGTGGGGAGGGGGGCGGGGGGCATTGTTTCTACAAGTTTACAAGAAGCTCAAAAATAATTTGATTCCTATAAAACATTAGTAATATATCGTGGTAAGTGTTGCTATTTTTCATTTCTTCTTTTCTAAAGCAATCGTTTCAATCGTGGCGACGTTTAATGACGTGGCATGACATGAAAATGATTCGAACGTGCGGTTTTCAAATTTGACTTCGTTTATAAAGTTCTTTTATCTTTTAACAAAGATCTTTGCATAGATATCTATGCGCATAACTGTTTGAAGCTGTTTTCAATTGAGAAGAAAAACGTGTTCAAACAACAGCAAAACCCATGTTCAAATCATAAAACTCACGTGCCGTTTGAACATGGGTTTTGGCTAAAATCCGTCGACGTCATTGGTTAATGCGACGTGACGTCATTGTGTTCAATAGAAACAAAATAGTCGACGTTGTTGAAGCTCCACGGTTTTCGGTAAGTTTTTACGTTGTTAACGTCATTTCAAAAAGATTTTAAGTGAATTCGCGTGACAATGCAAGAATAGTGATCAATCATGTTTTCTTGCTGTCTTCAAACATTCGCTGGATCACTCAGAACGGGTTTAAACACGCGGCCTTCGACCTTGTGTTCAAACACCTTCCTCGTGATCCAAAAAATGTTTGAACACTGAAAACAATGGTTGATCTCTGTATTAGTGAAGGACATACATGAAACTGCATAATAACACCATTCTGTTCTATATGCAGAATGTGTTTCACGTCACGATACTGAAAAAAGAATAGATACTCAATCAAGAAGAACACATACAGCCAGATTAACCATGATTACAGACACCGGATAACTCAGTCCTACTTTACGGGCTTCGTGAATTATATATATGCCACTATATATACCAGTGGCATAAAGTTAAGCATATTTTAATATCTCTATCTATATTATTCAGACCGTCAAATTTACCAATATTGTTAATTTCCATTTTAAAAGTACTGTTATTCAACATTCCATTTCAAAAACATGGAATTCTACCTACCTGTATGACGTAACGACTGACCAATAATGGTGCATAATTAGACACCCCATAGTCGAAAAGTTTTTTTTTTTATATTATTATTATTATTTCCCTTCTATCAAAGTTTTAAGATAATCATCTCTAAATTATGAAACTGGCATAGTTGAATAGCCTCTTGTCAATAAATACAGGGGTTAAACAGTAATCAAATTTTGCTAATATGATTTGAGGTGTATTCATGGTAATGCCTGGCAGCAAACGTCTTTGACAGTTTCCAATTGCTTTTAAATGTGACTGTTTCTGTTTTGCTCTTCAGACAAATACTTTGAACCAAGTATGGGCAGAGAAAGCAAACAATTATAGGCAAAAACTCGATGAAATGGCACCTTTTCTGCTTAACATTTGTAAGTTTTTACTTTCATTTTTCTGCCTACGTGATCACGCGATCTCTAAAAATTAACTGTCAAATCTTAGATTGAAAATGTTTAAAAAAAATATTTAACAATTAGAACCATTTTATGACGTACATCTGTGAACAGCATGAACTTTTGGCATTTCGCCTTCTTGTAGTACATGTCGAAATGCCGTTCATTCGAGAAGATAAATGTCATTCTAAAAACTATACTGTTGCCCCTAACGTTCAAATACGTACCTAAGAGTGATATATGGAACACAGTCATTACGAAATTTTTGTCATCACAAAATCTTGCCCATGCAGTATACAGAGATTTTTTTCAGGTGTAAAAATTGAAAATTTTGTTGAAAAAAATGTCGATATTTTTATTAATTTTGTTCAAAATATTGATTGTGGGTACACGTAAGAACCGCCTCGCCGAGGCGCTTCTAACGAGTACCCACAATCTATGCTTTGGAGCAAAGAAAAAGGAAAATAGGTATACCACTGCATACCCCAGTTTTGCTATGTAAAAGTGGGCTTCAAAGTCACATGTCACGGACGTGTTTTCCTGATGAATTACTGTTTTCGGAGATCTGATTGTCTACGCGCCAGCGGGTAGACTACTCTAAAGTTTGAGACTGACCTACTTACATAATCAAATTACAAGACAACTCATACCCCTCTCTACGACTGCAACTGCACGTTTGAGTCTAGTAGCTTGACCATCGTGTTAGTAGGATTCCGGGTCGTTTCGCCAAGGACCGTGTAAACACCAAAAACACCCATACAAGCCTCCTTTTGGTTGGTAACATTTGTACCAATGGTGCAGTAGGTACCAAAAATGGGGCAAATTGTTAAATTCGTGGAACTGGTGCATGATTGCATTCTATCTAAGCAACAACGGAATGAAATGAACCGACGGTATTGTGACGCTATATGGTCAGGTATAAAAGCTTTGACCGCGCCCCACCTGCCGGGTAGCCAATTAAATTCTATCCAAGCCACAACGGAATGAAATGAACCGAGAGTATTGTGACGGTCAATTGTCAGGTATGAATGCTTTGACCGCGCAGCGTTTTATTTCTGTTCAGTCACATGAACCACGATGAAATGGGAGTACAGTCAGATTCTTTGACATTCTATGTTTATATATGCGAAGCGTAGACCAAGCTTTTTGTTAAAGCTTATACTTGTTTCATCTTAACTTTGAGCCAATTAAATAAAATCGTCATCTCTAGAACTTTATTTCATGGATCCGCTATGATTGGGAAGCCTTGTGACTTAGGCGACTTATGCGTTTGGGTATGATATACCCCTCAAAACAGTCGAAACTGTCTCTGTCACATTGGCCTTTTACAAAGTCTAATCTTATTATGATAGGCAAAGTACAAAGCCTGTGGAGAAAAAACTGTGAGTAAATCTGTAATGAGCATCCCATTTAATTTTAAGTGTTTTCTTGTCTTCAGTACGATTGTACTTCAGTACACTTGTACTATTCACAAGCGCCATGCCACACCAAATTCTATCTTCAGTGGATCTACTGTCCACACAAGCTTATCTTCGCCTTTGTTTTCGTATATGAATAGTGTTGGTTTTCTCTTGACGCGATTAATTTCTAACCCCCTGCAAACATCTGTTAATTATCTATACCTTATAACTTATAGTATGAAGATGAAGAAATCATAGTTTTCATTATGCAAATTTTGTAAAACAAAGTTTGAAGACGAATACCATTTCCTGTTAATATGCCCTAAGTATTTAGATATTTGTAAAGAACATATCCCAGACAAAAATCTTTTTTGCACCCTTATTTGCATAAATTCATTTAACTGTCAGCAAACTCAGAAATCCTCATTATGCAAGTGTCTCTGTATATTTATTATGCTTTTGAAGAAAGAAACCAGGTCTTGTAAAAATATTTCTGTACACATTGACATGTTGAAATATGTACACTCCCGCCCGCGTAATTGTACTCATTGAATGCGCGTAACATACGTGAGTAATACTCGCGTAATACGCACCTCTTTCATACGCGTATGTGTCAATAACCAGTCAAAATTGAATTATTCTTACGCGTATGATACGCGTAATGCGCGTACATTACGCGTAATGACTTTAACCAATGAGCGGTGAAATAGCAAAGCAAGTCATTACGCGTATTTGGAGTATATACGCGTATATATACGTATCGTTATAGCCAATCGAGAGTAAAAGTCTTACGTAAAAAATGACGCGTAATATACGCGTAATGAATGAGCCAATAATCTTGAGATTGTATGGTTAAACCCAAATACCGGATTTCGCTTTAGACCAAAACAATATCTAACCATTTTCAAACTTAGACCTGCAGTATCAACGGCCTCGAACACTTAACATGTACCAGATCGCTCCCGTGAAAAATATTTCAAAAGCTTCATCTCTAGATCGGTACCTGATCGGACACCGAGTTTTTGTTATATATGCTTGCGGTTTTATTTCGAAGAAGAAAACACTCGAGTTCTGTTGAATAATTGAATATCAATAAGAAAGAAACATGGGATGAAACGAGCGAAAATCAAACATGCATTATAGGTACGGTGGTGCCTCTAAAATAGAGAGGAAACCCTACAACAATGAATAAATTGAACAGAACTGAACATGGCTACCTATACTTTACTTAGTGTCTTACTTATCTGTACACTTGTCTTCCGGAGACGCTTTTAAAAAGTCTAAAATAATGTTCCTCACTTCGATGTTCATGCTGATTTTTTCCGCCATCTCCGGTACAAGATTTATTTATTTTGAACGAATCTAACTCACTCGTTAACACGTTATCGTAGGGTCACAGACACATAAAATATTTTGACAATAACTTGAATAAGGTCACGCCATTTTCACGATCACGATATATCAATAAAAGCCAAGAAACTTGCACATTCTTCAGTTTCGATTAAATAATAATAAAATCAACCGTTAGGTACATAAGTTTTTATACTCCTTGTCATTACGCGTATGATACGCGTCAATACGCGTAAACGTATTGCCAGTCTGATTGGCCAATACTTCATACGCGTAATGCCTGAACCTTACGCGCATCGACGCATTTATCTCTGCTTATGAATATTAATGAGATATGTTACGCGTTAATGCGCGCAAGTTACGCGTAAATGCGCTTAATTTGCCTTACGCACGTAATACTCACGTAATACTCGCGTAATACGCGTAAATGGAGTACAATTACGCGGGCGGGAGTGTACATACAGCTGTGTGCAGTTATTAATAAACCCCTGCAATATTCAGAAATAATTTGACAATTCTTCATGTTGACAATCGTCACTGGCACGAAATGGACAACTTTTATATATTTTGTTAAGTATGAGGGTAAATATTTACTCAGTATATAAAACTTCCCGATTTGTGATGTTGTATGACTATATTGATTCCCGGGGGGGGGCACTCCCTGGTAAGCAGTGTACCGATGCGTGATCAAAAAAACGATGAGAAAGGGTACTTTTTTTTCAAGAAGGGCAGTGCGCAGCGCTGACATCATTTAGTGTAGGCAAAATGTCGTTTTTGTGGAAAAAGGGTATGTTTTTTACAATTCTGCTAAAACGCTGTGAAAAGGGGTGGATCGAGGCGTCCTTGGCCGATATGTTTTGGGCCGAAATGACTAAAATGTCTAAAACCTAAGGGATAAGATATGATTTTCCCTTTCTGTTCAACAATGTGTGTTGCTTCAATAGAAATTATTGTTTCTGCTAATTGAGTAGTTCATACAAATAAAAATGGTTTGTATTTAATCTTGTCTTTTGTACCCTGCTCTCCATAATGTTTGCTATATGTAAGTGCTTGGTATTTATCTACTATATCAAGATTTATTTCAAGTATGTATAGAAGCCTAGTGGTGTAGTGGGAAAGCTGCTTGCCTTGTAAACCAGGGGTCAATTCCAGGCTTCTCCAGTTTTTCGTACAAGACTTAAACTAATTTCCTATCGCCATGTTACCTTAGCTGTTTAGTGGGACAAAACACAAAATTAACCAACCAGCCATTATTTCATATATATTTGTGTCAATTTTCTGTGTACATTTGAACAAATTCAGATGCTGAGGGCAAAGCTTGAAAGCCCTGAAACAATTTAAACCCCCAATACTTTATTACTGACAGTTCCAAGGCGATACTTCCTCTGTGGTTAGTTTGTTTCTCGTTTCAGTGATGATAATTTCTTTTGTATGTGCATTTTAAGGTTTACCATCTTTTCTTATTGTACCTGTATGTTGCCTATTTGTAACTTTAGCTATTTCATGTGTTGATTGCATGACCAAATGTTTGTTTATGATCATATCAGTTCCACATTTTTAAGCATTTTAACCCAACAGAGCCAAAGTTTCAAAGGTGATCTTATAGGATAGGCAGGTACCTGGCATCCATCTTCCGTTACTGTAGTCTGTCTATATTTTAAAATTACTTCTCTGAAGCCATCAGGCAGATTGTTTGCATATTACACATATAGCATCTTCACGTGGTTATAAAAGAATTATTGCATTCCAGTGTTTTAGTTGACTACAGTGGAAAGGGGTACTTTTTGACGGGACACAGTGGAAAGGGTCACATTTTAAAGCAAACACAGTGAAAAGGGGGGTCGAATTTTAAATGTCGATCACACTGTTTAGGGTATGTTCAACAATCCTTTGATCACGCATCGGTACACTGCTTACCAGGGAGTGCCCTCCCCGGGTATTGATTACATAATATATGGCAGCCTGATATTCATGCTTCAAAGATTCCACAAGGAACCATGGTTAATAATAATTATATTTAAAATTTATGAAAGTATAACTATTTTTGTACTATTGCTGAAAATTTTGATGTCTATATTAGAACTTTTTACAAAGTTACACCCTGATTTTAATCCAAAATTAAAATTTGCCTATTTTTGAATTCCGTGGTAAAGTGGTTGTTACAATATAAAGCCAAGCATGCCAGTGTTATTTTGCAAAGAACTAATATTCCACCAGGACGGTTGTACGAAAAAAGCTTGCTGGTGGGTTCCTTCATGAACATGTCTTGAAGCACTGTGGAGTCACCTCTAGCTTTGTATTCAGTCAAAGCGTATGTTGGCATTCATGATTGGTTCCTCCACACAGAATAACATACTTGCCTAAATTTGTTGTTAGGTAATGACTCATATTGTAATGAATTAGCCATCCATTTTTCCTTGCCATTTACCCTAAATTGCCATTATTAATCATTCTTGTTTTGTGTATCTATCAAAGCAGTGTGTGACGTTCTCATATCCCATTTTGGCTTTGTAACATTAATGTATCCTTGAACCCCCATGAGTCGATACCATAAGGAATCAATGTATATTTAAATAAATATCAGCTGAAAAATAACTGCAATCACACTTACCAAAGTAGATTAACATCTAAGCAACTGTTTTCCACCAATAAACTGTAAAGAAACTCCATAAAATTGCTTAATGTAAGTTTTTTACTGATGCACTACAAATCAAGTAGCCATCTTGTTTTGACACCAAAGGTCGTGACCTCATGACGTCACTCATTTAATGCGTCATAATTAGGCCAAGCAAAATATTTTTTTGTTTCTAGTAGTTTGTTGGTGATAAAGGAACATCATATCACAAGATAAAAGATAAAAACTGTTTAATATATCAGCAAAAATGATTATTCCATCAGAAATAGAACAATTTTGTCAAACTTGACAGACATTTCATCTACTCTTCAGTAGGAGGCACACAGTGGGGGCAATAAAACTTATCCCCTCTCCTCAAAAATCTGATACTGCTGCAAAACCCTAAGTGTGTGGAATGTTTACAGGGCCATCCGTCCTTAAACCCATCGCAATACCCCCATTTTGCTAGCATTAGAGACTCATTTTCCCTTATGTGTTTGGGAGTATATCTTTTGCAAACACAGCATAACTTGTCAGGGGTTATGTCTGCTGAGAAGTTTGACTCATCAGAAGAACTGTCTGGATCTACAGCTATACAGGTATGTGACGGTCCTGGTCTGGGTTCAACAGAGGTGGATTTGGGATTTGATTTCTTTACATTGCTTATCTTGCCCTTCTTTTTTAGACTTTTTGAACTTGTTATTTTAGACCCTTTTACTACATTGCACCCCTTTACTTTTTCTTTCTTTGATGTTTTTGGTTTGTTTTGTTCGTTTTCATGACTCCTCATCAAGTTTGTAATTTTGTCTTCAGTTATTGCATGGCCAGACACAATTTTGCTCATAGTTTTCCTAGGTTTTTTTGTAGTTTCAGACTTCACTTGCTTGAGTTCATTCTCTTTGTTATGGAAGAAGTTTTCATTGTCCACTTGCTCTTTGTCACAGTCCAGGATTTCCATATCTGTATCAATTCCACCTTCAACCGTGGCATCACTGTCATTACCATCATCCGACTCCTTCTGATTTCCAAGGACATACAACTCAGCTGGGATAAGTGACTCTTTTGGAATAGCTTCCTTATTCAGAGGGTAAATTCCAGTTCTCCTAAAAGCAGAATGTAAATTCTCAGCTGACAGGGCTCTGGTATATGCTCTACAAGCTAGCTCACATATATTGTAACGAGTAATTGTTCCAGAGATGTCCCTTGTGAATGAGTGGCACAATGAATCATAGATCCTTTGGAATGGTCCAAAACAAGCTACATCCATTGGTTGTAAAAGGTGACTGGTATGAGCCGGCAGGATAAAAAGTATAATTCCATGCTCATTTGCCCATTCAACAAGACCAACAGACACATGTGTTTTATGTCCATCTAACAATAGGAGAATTTTTTGGTCTGAATTAGACGGGACAAATTTCAGAAAGTGATCTTCAAGGTACTCTCGGAACACTGCAGAGTTAGACCATCCGGAATCACTCACAGTACCTTCTGCCCCAGGGGTCGCACCTGCCATTAAATCTGGTAGCATACGCTTACCCGGAAATACAAAGTATGGAGGTACCGCCATGCCACTTGCACTACCACAACCAAATACAGTGGTCGTGTTGGACTTCCCAGCAGTAACTGCAGGTGGATGAAATAAGGTACTGGCAACAACATGAGGTGGTTTGTGATTCTGAGATATGGGCTTTTCATCAACATTGAAAATCAGATGGGGCTTATCAGTTAATTCATATTTCTCCAGTACACTTTGCAGTTCTTCAAAGTAGTTATTTACAATCATTTCAGATGTCATTTTGGCCCGGACCTGCTCTAAACTCCTTGGCTTTAAGACCCGCAACTCTGGCCAACGTCCCAGGAAACCCTCCACCCATCTGATAGTCAGTGGATTATTCTTGCCACGCTTGCCTATCTGTATAGCATAATCAGATGCAATATCTGCCAGTTCATGCCTTGAATACCCATAGCCATAATTTGCCATTTTCTTTATGTGCTCAACAATGTTGGCCTCCTCAATATTTGACAAGAGAGGTTCTTTTCCCATGGTCACTGTCTCAGGATCAACTCTGCCCAGGACACGATCTCGCAGAGTAGTCTGTGGAACACCATACTGTCTAGCCGCACGAAGCACAGGCATGCTTTGTTCCCTAACAGCTTTGTATGCATTAGTCATGGCTGTTGGGGAGTACAGTCTCAATTTCTTTCTGGTAAGCTGAGGATTGCACTGAAAAATAAGGTGCACAGAGGGTTTTAAATTACTACCATGAAGTCAAGACTACAGCCATCCTGTTTTACATCTTAATGAAGAAGGCTAGTCATGCCATTCATGTGTGAGGTGGGCCTACAATGGCAGAATTTATCTATTTACAATACAAGATACAAGATCTAAGCAATGCACAATGTTGCTCAGTAATAAATGCATACTATGCATAATTCTAGGATGAGGTGTGAGAAAATTGTCATCTGCAGATCAAAAATTCTTCCCAATATCAATAAGCAGCAAAGGACCGTTAAACTAATATTTTTTTCTCTTGGCCTATTTTTTTGACATTTGCTGCAGGACAGCTTATGGCTGGAATGTAAACAAAAGCAGACGCAGGAAAACAAAAAGATTTCTGTGGATTATTACTGAACAAATCAATATCTAGAAAGGGACAAAAAAGGTAATAGTGCAAACAGTGAAAATAAGCATGGGAGTATGTTTTTGATATGGAACTTACCTGTTGGAAGCGCATTTTCTTTGCTTTTGAACTGTGACAACAAAAAATGGTCTAAGTGATTTTTTCCCACGGTGATGTGACGGCACGTGAATGTTGCACGCGACAGGGTCGCGAATAAATATGGTATCGACTCAAGGGGTGTATCGACTTTGAGGGGTTGAACGCTACATTTATCCCAACACCTTCCCAATCACTGTCATACCAATTCGAGTGTTGAAATTGAGGCCGAAACGCATTGGTACGAACCTCTGCAGCGTTAACATTTACCTGTTTGAGTTTCAGCCTATGCTTGTCGGTATTTCATGATCAAATCCACTAAATTGACAAGTATCAGACGATACATTTTGTGTTTACAAGTTTGACAGTATCCGGGTATTGGAATCGAAAATCAGCCGAGCATCTAGCGTAAGGATCAATCTGATTGGACAGAAGGAAGAATGCATCCAATCAGCGAGGTCGTTATGGCTTACACAGAGTTTCTATTGGAAAAGACTTTTCGCACGCGACGATTCACCGTTGTTATAAAAGGCGGTGCAACTAGCAACTCCAGAAATTGGAAACGGGTCCGAAATTGGAGAAAGATTCGGAATTCGAATTTAGGACACTAAATTCGAATTCGGCTCATTGATTCAGCTTCAGAAATAGCCAAGATAGCAACTTAAGGACTTGCTGCGAATTTGGAAGTTTGAGCAATGATGCGAATTTTACAGAATTTCGGATCAGGACATTTTCATCGAATTTTCAATTCATTGTAAATAAACCATTCATCATTTTTGTATTATTGTTGGCTAGTCATTTGTAGAAGAAACACGTGTCAATTTTTAGCACATTATTAGAAAAGAATTAAATATTTGTCAAATCAGAAGGAATTCTTTCTTGTCACTGATTTCACCTTACCAGAGTCACGAAATATGTCTCGATTTAGATAGTTTAAACCAGACGAACCCACAACAAAATTCATGCAATATCTCGAGTCCTGCACACGGCCTTATATATATCCTGACAAACTTGACAGGCTCTCACAAGGAGAGCGCAAATGGTAAAGACCACAAACATGGTTTTCGTATGAGAACATGACTCATCCGTCGACCGCCCAATAAATAAATATTGCAATATCTCCTCTTCATGGTATTCCAAACCTCTTCTATATAATTTAAGTCATGGACATGAAATGCCAATAAAGGATGCAAAAAGAACTAGTCTTTATGTAAGGCAATATTCTTTGTATTAATGCTCAATCCGCAAAACACATTCTTGATATTATGGAACGTCTGTCTTAATGTCCTAGTGATTCCCTTGACTTAAACCTATACAAGTTGTTTGAAATTTCATGAAGATGAGCTGTGAGAGATAGCCTAACAATAAAAAGGCTTCTCCGCCCCCTGTGGTATTCTGTGCCTAGAAAAAAATCATAGAACTGAATGATGAAATTCCAACGAGCATATTGACAGAATTCAAAGCCAGAGGTGACTCCACAGTGTTTTAATTAAGACATGCTTATTACCTGATAAAAGAACCCACTATCAAGGCATCTACGTACAAATGTTCTGGTGTAATACGATTTTTCTTGCAAAATAGCATTTGGTTTTAAATTGTAACAACCACTTTACAGTGAAATTCTAAAATACACATGGAATGAAAATTAGGAGTACAAAAATGGTTATTTTGTCATAAATAACAGGCATAATTATAAACCATTAACCATGGTCTTGTGGAACCTTTGAAACTCGAACATAATTTTTTTGGTAAAAAATGGGTTCCATTTTGCCTTTATATCGACTATCCTGTTAAAAGCTGAAAAAATACAGTATTTCTCTTTGGCTCCACTTTGCCAAATCTAGAAGGTCACTGAAGAACCTTAAGTAGCTGAAACCGCGGTATGGCCCTTCCCTTTTCTCATTAGTATATTCAATGCTCTTAAAGGATCTCAGTTTTATTTTTATTTGCTATTACTGCAGCTGGTGTTGTGCCGTGAGGCGGCCCTAGAAAGTCTCCCCGTACATCATCAGGTTATATTTTCCTTGTCCTCTGAGATCAGCGAGGGTATTCTGAGAAATCAGAAATTAATTATCGGTTAAAATTGATTTTCTACCCAACGTTTATATATTTGGCTCTGTTTGGATTATACATTTGCTAGATTTGGTATCGACTTTCCTGATGAAAATTGAAAAATAACAGTATTTCTCTTTGGCTCCATTTTGCCAAATCTAGAGAGTCACTGAAGAGGCTTTAGTAGCCGAAACCGCGATATGGTCCAGCCCGTTTTTCATTAATATACTCACTGCTCTTAAAGAATCTCAGTTTTATGTTTATTCCATATACCGTATTCGTTCTAATTAGCGCACATGCTCCAATAAGCGCACACCCTGGTTGTTTCTGAAAATCATGAGCATAAGCGTACACTGCTAGACTAGCATATTGGCATTTTACGCAAAAATACCATAAAAGCCGCATTAAAATATATCCTAAAATGGTCAAACACTATTTGGAAACGATTGGAGCACTTAAATGACATCATCTTTGATTATTTTGGCATGTTTATTATATCAGTTTTGGTCCGTAGTGTGCGCTCATTAGAATTATATTTTGTACCTTGACTTTGAATTATTTTAAAAAGTTAAGGGCACAGTGCGCTAATTAGACCGAATACGGTATTATGCAATCAATTTTAGCATACAACATCATAAGATCAGAAAATTTCATATACAGAGTAAATATTTACCCTCATGCTCAACAAAATATGTGAACAGATTTCTCCAGTTGTCTATTTCTTGCCAGTAAGTATTGCTCAAAAACAATAAGAGTTGTCAATTTATTTCTAAATTTCTGAAGCGGGTCAAACAAGAACACACAATCTATGTTTTCGACCAAAAATAAGTACCCCTGCATACTACGAACCTCAGTTTTACTATATAAAGGTGGGGTATAAGGTGGTATATATTTTAGACATGCTATTCTGATGGCATGTTTGTAGCAGCTACATGTATTTCATGATTGTGAAAGCAATAATGCACATTGTAGAAGAATATTGATCAAGATCGATTTTCTTCACGGTGCACAAAATGGTCATATCACATGTACAAATACACATCTCAGAAGTAATCATGTATTTTTTCAATATCATACAACATACATTGAACGGAAATTAATCAAAATAAACAGCGATTGAAATGAACAACAAAAATAATCAATCATATATTGACAGTCCCTTTAAAACAGCACAGAAAAGAAAACGACGAGCTAATTCGATATTTGATTTCGAAATCAGATTTATTTGCTTCTGCGAACATAACACCTAAGTTAATTACTCCGTCCGTAAACGGATCTTTAAGGCTTACAATTAGCCTGGAAGGGCAGCTTGGTTAAATAGACAAGTTTAATTGAAAGTTGTGGGAGTTCCTTTAATGGACTGATTGACCTATAATTCAGGAGGAACGGATTATTGGAATGATTCATGGGGGTGATTTTTTCTCTTAATATTTGTTCCAGTGAGATCATCATCAGGGAAACTTGTCCGTGAAATAAATACCCCCTTACAGTCACTTTAACCTTACAGTCACTTTCATGTAGAGAAACTGGGATGTTCAGATATACACAAATTTCCTTATTTTTGTTTTTAAACACAGATTGTGGATACTGGTTAGAACCGTCTCGGCAAGGCGTATTCCCACAATCAGTGTTTTGAGCAAAATATCTAAATTAAAATTTAAAAAAAAAAAATCGAATGCAATTTTCATTTTTTTTTTTTTTTTTTTTTAACATCTGATTTTGTATTTGGATATTTTTCCGTACATGTAAGTTTCAGTGAGTTTATCACGTCAAGTTAAGCATCAGCAACTTTGATATTTGCAATACAGAAAAATCGCTTTTAAGCCATTTTTGTATTAATACAGTCCCGAGGGGTCATTCGTGTGCACGAGAGGTCCAGAGAATTTTTTTCAGACATATCTGAGGTGCAAGGAAATCGAGGGTGATCGGCTGAAATCATGGTGCGGTCCGAGAAAACCAAGATGGCCGCCAAGATGGCGGCCGATTTTCTTGAAAATGGCTGTATACATAAAATTAGCTACCACAACATGCTTTTACTTGGTTTTTGGACTCAAAATGATTATTTTAGAAGAGAATAGATACGAATAAAATGTTTCATGTCATTTTATAATGGCTAAACATCAAAATTATTTTCAGGGGCCTGAAAACCATACAAAATTGGTCAAATTTTGATGAATATATGAGGATGGGGTACAACTGTTTCCTTCACAATAACTCATTATTGATAAAATGCTTGGAAAACACCATTTAAACATTAATAAATGACTAAGTTCTTTAAAAGGCTTTATTCTGACCCTGATGTCTGATAAAAGTGCCTCAAAAGTGGATGGGGTAAACAGACCCTTTCGACAAAAATAACCATTTATCTTAATTAAGTTGTCACAACTTGCTTCTAATTAGGTATTTTGACATAAAATGTTTATAATAGGTTAAAAGTGATATTAATACATGCTCTATGCAATTCAATACAATTTTGGCAAGAGAAATCCAAAATGGCCACCAAGATGGCGGCCGATTTTCTTGAAAATGGCTGTATACATCAAATTAGCAACCACAACATGATTTTACTTGGTTTTTGGACTCAAAATAATTATATAAAAAGAGAAGAGATACAAACAAAAGGTTCCGTGTCATTTTATCATGGCTAAACATCAAACATATTCTTAGGGGCCTGAACACTACACAACATTCGTCAAATTTTGATGAAAATATGAAGGAGTTGTACAACTGTTACCTTCACTATCACTCATTAATGATATATTGCTTTATTATGCTCAGAAAACACCTTTTAAACTTTGATTAGACAGTACTTAGCCTATATGTTTAATTTCCTTGAATGGATTTATTCTGATCTTGAATTCAGATAAAAATGCCTTAAAAGTGGGTGGGGTAAAGAAATCCTTTCATCAAAAATAAACTTTGAACTTAATTAAGTTATCACAACTTGCTTCTACTTAGCTATTTTTACACAAAATGTATAAAAATGGATAAAATGTATTATAAATGAATGTTTTCAATCCACTTTACCCATCCTTAACTCTAAATTTGTATCAGAAAAACGTACGTGATTTGTCCTATTTAATGTAAATTTTACTCAGTATTTAATTTGATATTTTGCTTGAAGAATGCTTGTAAAGGGTCAGATGAAGGTTTGTTATCCCAAATTGTACAATTTTGCCCATGCCCACCTTCACCTTTAAATGTTTTACTGCTTCCAAAAGATCAAATAATTGCATTTTCTTTGGTATTACTGCGACTGGTGTCGTGCCATGTGGCGCCCCTAAAAGTCACCCAGTATTTCATCTATAGTGCAGATTATATTTTTTCTTTAAATCATTTGGGATCGATAAGAATATTTGAATTATTTCAAACAAATATGTTAAGTTACATCTTCTTAACACTATTTATATAATCTGTCCCCTTTGGGAATATGAGTCTTTGATGATGATTGTAATAATTTTGAAATCCTGGCTTTCGTTGCCAGTTTTTCAGGGCCATAGATGAACTGATGAGGGTTCATTACCCAACATTGTACTTAACCCTTTAAATGGTTTACTGCTTCCAAATGATCTAATCATTCTATGTTATTCTTAAAGTTAAATCGGAAGTAGGATTGATATAAGCTGTTAACGAGTATTATATCGTCGCCGGTTATAGAACATTACGAAAACACGCCCATGCAATATACAGAATTTTTTTTGTTGTTGTTGTAAAAATTGAACATTTTCAGTAGAAAAAATTTGATATTTTTCTTATTTTTGCTCAAAACATAGATTGTGGGTACACGTTAGAACCGCCTCGGCGAGGCGGTTCTAACGAGTACCCACAATCTATGTTTTGGAGCATACCCCATTTTGCTATATAAAAGTGGGGTTCAAGGGGGTATACATTACACGGACATGTTTTTATGATGAAGGGTCGCTGATGATGGTAACTCAGTACCCGAAATTTCGCAATATAGCCCATACTTCTTCCCTTTGAACGTTTTCATTGCTTCCAAAGAATCAAACTTTTATATTTTATTTATTTTTACAAGTAATGACCCCCTTAGTAAAAAAAATATTGCTATTTTCCATTTATGGTGTTTATTTACCCCATCTCAGTAAAATTATGTGTTACAGTAGTATTAATTTAACATTAGGGACTCAAAGATTCAGTATTGCGAGAGTTATGGTCCTTTCGTTTTCTAACTATAAATTGTTTGTAAAAGGTGTTGGAAATACACACTTTGTGACACCAACTTCTACAATATTTATTGTTTCATGGTTACATGCATATGACCCTTCGCCAAATATTCTACAGAACATGGCAGATATTATGTTATATTGTTCATTGTCATTTAACAAAAGCAAAATAATGACAATACATTTGATTCCATATTTTGCATCGTTTGAATAGTGTTTTTAAGGCAATGATATAAAACGCTTTTACATGTGTATTTCATTTTATACAGGAAATGTTCTTTCAAAGGTAAATGCAAGCAATGATCAGGAAATGACGCAATCAGAAAGAAATTCCCACTCCATAAACCGAGGTGTGAAAAACATAAATTAACAATCGGGTACTTATTCTGAGAAAATATATTATAAGCCGAGTGAGCAGCTAGGTGGCCACTCAGTTACCAAAACTTAACTAAGATATGAAAGCACACATAAAGTGCACAAAAATCAGCACCAAGACATAAAACAAGATCTAGAACCACCGCAGACAGAAGTATCGCCTTGGAACGATCAGTAAAATAAAATTACTGGCGGGCTTAACGTAGTTTTACAGATACCTCAAGCCTCGATAACATCAGCTAAAATAATCCATGATATCTCTTACGTAGCAGTATAAAGATAAATCAGCTACGAGAGGGGCGTATGCGACGCCTTATCCTATCTCCTGGATATTAGATTTGGAACCAAGCTATACAGACAAATTGTTGGAACTCCGATGGGTATAAATTGCGCCCCGAAATAGCTATGGACGAATGTGCATTCACGTCAACTATTCTTTATCATTGAAAACGCAAACATACATGCAGCTTTTTTTTTATCTTCAACGTCTTCTGCTTTTAAGTGTAAATCAATAAAAACATGCACTATTTTAAATAAATATCGTCGGTTAACATAAAAACTATGGTTGACAAAAATAACCAGGTTATGTTTGCTCTGAAACGAATTGTCACGTATCGTGCAAAAGAGTCCAAAGTGCAGCACTTATTTTAAAGGATCATCAACTTTGTCTTTATGCAAGCCTCTTCAGCTCTGGTGTGCGATGACAATTTCAGTGTTTTTGTCATAATTACGTCCTTAAAATACAT
This sequence comes from Rugalucina vietnamica, assembly GCA_964017185.1. Taxonomy (NCBI): domain Eukaryota; kingdom Metazoa; phylum Mollusca; class Bivalvia; order Lucinida; family Lucinidae; genus Rugalucina; species Rugalucina vietnamica. The sequence goes on along the minus strand of OZ024871.1, from coordinate 42,542,694 downwards.
AATCAGTGTACAAATACCGCGTGTATAAATTAATCTAATATGAGAAATTATCTCTTCTTAATCTTGAGTGACCTTCAGTGCGAATGTTCTCCATGTCATGATAACTGCTTTGCGGGAATTCCCAAGATAATACGAGTCGCGACGCGAGAAAACCGGTCATCGGGGTTTCCCACCAGGTCCAACACAAACCGGCCTGTGCAGCTCCAGAAGAAAGCTGGAAGCTTGAAATTTCTGATTTAGGAAGGAGAGGAATTGTACTATCCGTGTGGCGAAAACAAAGGCGCAATTACTGCACAGCTGATCGGCTCCTTTGTTATCCGGTTTTCTCATGACGCGGCTCAGATGTCACATGCAAGAAAGATTTATGCGACATGCGATTTAAATATTTATGTTTTAGTTTATTTTTGGAGTTTAACATAATAAAACGACTGTTTTCCCAGGGTTCCTGAGTCCAATAAGCATTGCTGGTTACTATGACATAGACGTATTTGTACTCAAAAAAGGTGTCAAAACATGTGTGAATGCAAAGTTTAACTTGAGCGATGTCGTATTGAGCTTTAACAAATTTAATTATTAACTGAAGCATGTGGAACGGAGTTCATTATGTAGTCTTTAACGGTATAAATCAAGCACCACTGACAAGTATCTTGAACTGCTGATCTACAGTGTCTTTTATTCCTTCAACTACAGCACGATAATATTCCGACGCTATTGCTACACATATGAACATTGCTTTTGAACATGGTTTGAAAAACTATAATATTCTATACAGACACAGTTTGACTTGGATGCTGCTTAACTTACTCATTCATTATCATACTCACATACTGCCTATCTTTCGTTTAACTTTGCTAGAACTTGAACAAATAACGCCATCGGGAAAACTGTCCGTGAAATGTATACCCCTTTAACCTCCTTATATAGTGGAAATGGGGCTTACAAGGGTTTTCATTTTTCTTTATTTTTGCTTCAAAACATACATTTTGGCTACTCGTTAGAACCGCCTAGCCGAGGCTTATGGACACATACGATATAAATGAAGATCAGAAAGAAAGCCTACAGACTTTAGAGTTTATTTCCTTATAAAATCTAAAGCCACAAAAACTGGCAGCATGTGTAACAAGTATTTATTTTTTAAACAGTCTTGATGTTAACATTGTATCTGAACGCCCAACAGTTACATAAGAGGAAGGTGTTTTTCAACTTCTCAATGTACAAACATAGAAAACGAAGAAGACACTATTTTAATTGTTGTCTAGATGTTAGACGTGTGGGCCACGGAAGAAATACATAACAGACATTAGGTCCTACATATATTCAGACATTTACTTTAGGTCATACAGCCAAAGCACGAAATCTTAGGACCTGTGTTTCATTATTTTCTGCCCTTGAGTAAAAAACGATCATTAGTTCAGACTTTTTCAATTCAACCTGTATTATTTTATTTTTGATTAAAGTAGCCAGCCAGACGTTGCGGAAAGGGATTCATGCTCTTTGACAGTGGGCTAATACGTGCATGTTGTCATATAATATCTTAAGGAAGACACAATATTAATAATTCCAAATAGTGCATATACATTGTAGCGGTTAAGTATACAGGCAACAAAGCAGCAAGTAACATAGACTCTGAAATACTGGGATAAAAGAAAACCGGTACTTAAAAGCGATAGGACCTGACTACAGGCAGAGGTTAGCCAAAATTAACAAAGCTCATAGTCAGGTGCCCACTCTTTGTAAGACAGGTTTAAGTCGCGATCGTGTGCATTACAAAATGGTGCTGCATGCAAAAAAAAAAACTACATTTTCTTTTATGTTGGTTTTATATCGGTTGATTATCAGAATCAGAATAGATAACTGGTGAAATGCCAGACAATGCCACACCAGGGGATCCGGCTTGGCCGTAGGGGACTAGTCCATCTTTCACAAGAGAAGTGACACACAATCATTTGACATTTTAAAAGAAGCGATTAGAGAATCAGGGAGATCATTCCAGTCCCAGCTAGAGTGAGGAAAAGTTATACAAATATTAGGCAATTTGGCAATGGTACAGGGTATCTGAAATGCAAAAGAGTGTTGATTTCTGTCTATTAATTGGGTTAAAGTCATTAGTGGAATTTGAACCTTTGTAATTTGTTAGTGCTCATTTTGAATTTATCAAAACGTCTTTGATTTTATTTTTAATACAATAATTCCAAATTTTCCTCAATTTACACTTTAAGTCGCCATGATACTGGAGTTTCGACAACCCTTGTAACATTATGGATTCCAATACAATGCTATGTTTAGACATTACCATGTTATGGTCCATAATTGGAGAAAAAAATATTGTATCTTATCTTATCTTGCCAGTGTTGAATTTGGAAGACTTCGTAAATGTCCGAGAGCGAAGTGGAATCAAGCTTGATATAAAGTTGAAAGTTTACAAGGCTGTTGAACTGTCAACCCTCTTATATACATGTAAGACGTGGGCAATATACCAACGTCTTGCAAAGATACTCAATCAATCCCACTTACGATATTTGACGAAATTGTTAAAAATTCAATGCAGAAACAAGACCGAACACAAAGAGGTCCTGAAGAAGACAGGGATGCAAGTCATGCATACGGGCTCAAAGCTAGCACAGCTAAGATGGACGGGCCATTTTATAAGAATGCCTGATGAGCGACTCCCAAAGAAAGTTTATACGGATAATTACAGGAGTGAAAGCGCTCTGAAGGTGGCCAGAAAAAAAAACGCTTTAAAAGCCACTCTCAAAGCCTCACCGAAGGACTTCTATATACTAAAAGAAATCTTGGGAACATGTTGTACACAAAGTGGAGCTGTCTCATGATCTCTCATCAGCAAAAGAGCAACTCATTGGAAAGAAACGAGAATCTGTGAAGCTTAAAGAAACCAACGAGAGCGCAAAGCCAGAGTCAATTGGCCAGCAACAGTTTCTTCAACATTGACTTGCTCTACATGAAACCGATAGTTAGGTCAGCCATCGAAGAACTCATCGACAAATATGAACAATATGTACATAATAAAGAAAAAAAAAGATTTGTCTTTCTCATCAACGAGAGACAACGACCATATTTAGACACGGATTCAAAATCTTGTCGATAATACCTAAAAAAGCTTATCATTCGGCTTCATGCAATATCTATGACAAAGGTGAAGTTTTAATTTTGAAATTGTGAACTTCCCACTCTTTCTTATATAATTTATATATCTTAACGTTAACGCTCTGTTAGAGTTTCTAGTCTCTTTAATATCCACTCAAGGTTATGATATCATAAACTTCGTAAAGTTTTATCGACTAACTTTCTGATAAGATCTAGCTTCTAATAAATACAGGGAGTTTAAAGGCTTTGTTTTCCTTCTCTTCGAACACACCTGTGGGTCTGGCCTCAAACGTAATGATGGTCTCTACTCAAAACTAGCTTGCATAAGGTTGGAAAAGAGCTTGCCATCTTGCCCTTCATGTGTGCTGTAACATTTTTGTGCCGCCTGGTGTCTTGGTTTGTCATTACGAAAACACGCCCGTGCACTATACAGAAATGTTTTTGGTTGTGAAAATCTAAAATTTCATTAGAATTTTTTTGATATTTTTCTTATTTTTGCTCAAAACATAGATTGTGGGTACACGTTAGAACCGCCTCGGCGAGGCGGTTCTAACGAGTACCCACAATCTATGTTTTGGAGCAAAAATAAGAAAAATAGGTATACCCCTGCGTACCCCAGTTTTACTATATAAAAGTGGGGTTTAAGGGGGTACACATTACACGGATATGTTTTCCAAATGATTGTAAATTTAATTGTGAAAATCTCTTACTTTTCGACGTTTATGGTATAAAAAACCCTTTTGTTTTTAAACTCCAGCTTACAAAGATGTATTACGGAAATTAAAGTCAACAACATCAGCAATTAGCGTTTTGGTGTTAAAAATCACAAGGTCTTCAAAACTGAGAGGAAAGTTGACTGCTCTCAATTCCACCAAATAACTTTAAAACAATTGAATTAAAATGCATTTTGTCTATAAATGGCATGTTTTTCGTACAAGTTTAACTGTAATTTAGGGGTAATTTGACACCAAAAATGAGTTCAGAGAAATTAGACGTTTTTAAAGTTTTTTTTTTTCAATTGCTAATGTTCAGTATTTACAGAAAAAAGAAATATTTCTAGACTTTTCCGGGAATATACACCGCAAACATTCTTTAAACACTCACCTCGATAAATCGTTTCTGCATCATAGTATATAATCAAAACTTTTGTTCTTATATTGATAAAGCAATAACTATGTGAAAAGATGCAAAACATTTATACGGTTAATCTTCTTATTAACACAACATGGTTTATTTGTATTTATTCTAAAGTAACTGATAATAATAAGAAGAAGAAAAATAATAATAAAAATAATAATAATAATAATAATAATAATAATAATAATAATAATAATCATTAAATGACAAAAATAACAACGGTATAAAAAATGTAATAAATTAATAATGAAAATATTAAACATAAAATGCAATGACAATACATGTTTGCATAAGACCAAAGTTGATTACAAGGAAGCTTAAAAGCATTTACATGTATACAAACCTAAATGATATATTAAATTCCATCTTTGTTTAATGAACAGAATCTTTCGGTCATATATATAGCTGATACTGTTGTCACGACATGGTATGTTTTTCTAAGTTCGTATCCGCTAGCACCGGCACTGTCACGGTAAATTGCTGCCTATCCAGTCCTTTTACATGCCTTTTAATTGCCATTTGATCTTTAGAGAGCCGCGTTAATAAAAACAGCTTCTGATTGGGAAAGACGTAAAAGGCGTTGGTCATCAATTGTTGGTCATCGCATTTGATTTGAGCTGAGCGATATAGTCCTACATTTCTTACTTGCTTTATCCGAAATTCTTGTTATGCCATATGGATGCGCAGGTCTGTCAGTCCTTAATAGTATTGTATGTTTTGTCTTGGCACAGATCTCCTTTGGCTTTGACACTAGTATAGAAGAGCATATTCACCGCGTCCCGAGAAAAGTAGTCTCCCGAGCTTTCGGCCAGGGCCGATACAAACCGACCTGTGCTGTCACAGAAAGCAAGGAGCATAAAAATTCAGATCGAAACTTAGGCGACGATCAACTGCGTATTTACTGGACATCTTACTGATCTTTTCTTTTTCTCGCATACATTGTATATTAAAATCTTTTTCTATAATGCGGTGCTAGCACTAATGAAATGAGCCTGTGCATGAGAAAACCAACAATTTGCATATGCGAAAACAAAGACGCAGATCAGCTTCGCGTTAACCGCGTAGCTGATCAGCGCCTTTGTTTTCGCTACACGGATAGTACAATCTCTCTTCTTCTTATTTCCAAAATTTCAAGCTTCTAGCCTGTTTCTGTGACTGTACAGCCTGGTTTGTGTCGGACCTGGTCGGAACACAAATTGTTGGTTTTCTCACGCACATGCTCAAATGTTCTTCGTGATAGGATGGAACTTAAATATTGTTGTCTTCATAATGTTTGCCGTAGACCTTCGTCGGAAGTTCATCAGCAACATGCTTTTGAGCAACCACGACTACATTTTCGCCATTGAATGGAGAAAGACAAAATTGACATTTAATGCCAAATACCCATTTGAGCCGTGCCGTGAGAAAACCGGATTTTTGCCTATGCGAAAATCAAAGGCGCAAAACAGTTTCGCGGTAACTGCGAAGCTGATCACGCCTTTGTTTTCGCTACTCGGATAGTACAACTCCTTTACTTCCTTTATCCGAAATTTCAAGCTTCTAACCTGCTTCTGTGACTGTACAGACTGGTTTGTGTCAGACCTGGTCGGAACCCCCAAAGACCGGTTTTCTCACGTCGCGGCTCATTTCATCTGGTGATCATACAGGAGACGGCGTTGGTCAATATAACCACATACATGTATTATAAAACACTTACGATACTGCTGTGTAAAAAGGTACTTACAGTTAAGCTTAATCATACAGAACTAACAATACGATGGACTGATTTGAAATGTCCAAGTAAACGTGCTAACATTATACAAACCATACAGTCACACATGCCTTAAGACACATTTCTTTCTTTCCAATAAATGGAGACAGAGAAAAGGCAAAGCTTTCTGTAATATAACACTGGATTTGGGCGTCTAAGGTGAAAACCAGGGTGATACATGTACTGTTTCTGTTTTGGTGGTGGTGGTAGTAGTAGTTTCTAAATGTATATCATATACACAACGTTCGACTAATGATTGAAGTCCTTTCTTTACACGTGACAAATAACGTTTCATCATGTTTGAAAGGTTGTCATAGCTGTACGTATATACCAGGCACTGGAACATGAGCGTTATGTTGATGACTTACGTATGTTCGTCATGGCTAAATAAACGCAAAGATCACATGGTGGTTAAACAAGGGAGTGAATAAAACTATATAAAATAATCTTTATATTTTCATTTTATTTTATTCATTTTCAAATCACTAAATGATAGAGGGTTATTTTGCAAATGGCACAACTAAACCTAATTCTTTGAAGTCAACAAAACTTAAAACTGGTTTAGTTTTCTGAATTGATGGGATTTTGAAGATGTTATCGTCCATTGGCTTTGTATCAGAGACTCGCCTTACATTTGCTATCATACCGCTTCTAGGAGTGTTAATTTGCTTCACATCAAGGTCTATTTTATTTCTGAAACGATTAATGTTCTTCATTTTCACGCCACGTTTATTGTTTGCTTCAATGTTGACATCCCTCGAAAGTGTGATCTTTTGAATGGGATTTATATCCGTCGACAACACCTCCACAAGTTTCTTTGGCCCACCAGATTGCGAAACATCCCCACTGATAGAATGTAGCCTTTGCAATCTATTTTTGCTTTCCAAAGGTGTTGCTATGTTTTGTTGTTTAGTTCTGTCCCTAGTATTGATATTCCAATTAAACAAAGGGCTGTTAGTCACCTTTTTATCATGACGCTGTTCTGTCGACATTTCTGAGCGTAATTTGTTTGACTTGAACGCATTTGGTTTTCTTTCACTTGTTGTACCTTTGTGTATATTCATTGGTTGTTTTCTAAACGAGTCAAAAGATTGATGTCGTTTGACTGAAGCTTTGTTATGTCTGTCCGCATGCTGCACATTTAATTCATGCTTTCGAGCAAACGTATCAAATGCATCTCTGTTATAAACTGGAGGTTTAATCGATTTTGGATATATGAACCGTGGCTTTATTACCGGCATCTTTCTCGGCAATGTCTTCGGTACTTTGGTCGAAATTGAATTTGTCTTAAATATGGTGTCGGTACTTAGAATTCTCCCTCCACCAGAGTTCCCATTGCTGTGGATATAGTCTAAAATGGCATTAACGTTATCTGTCGTGGGTGCTCGACCTATACCTTGTTTCATTGATTTTACTGTAGAATCAGCATGTATGTTTTTATCTGGTGCAATAACTATTTTACGCTCAGAAGCTGTATTTAACGTTGGTGTTTTCGCAACTTGATGTAATCTACTGTCAGTTTTTGTAGAATGTAGCGATTGTTGCTGCATATTGGTTAAACCTTCTTTTTGTTTTTTATCCAAAGCAAAATCTGATTGAAAACGTTTGTTTCCATTTTGTAAGCCCGACTGTTGTTCTCGATTATTCACGCTATGCGTATTCGCTTTTCGCGTTTCAAGATCTGTATTTATTGTAGCTATATCAGTCTGATGTAATGCACCAATGGTTTTAGAATTTGCAAGCACTTGTGCTGGCGTGATTTCAGGCATATATGATTTTGAAATCGTTTTTAAATTACTTATTTCAGGAATCGAAGAATAGTTTTTCTTCGTATTAGATGAATGCATCTGATTATTAGCATAAGTCATGGCATTTTTCGGAAGTTGAAGCGTTTCTTTGATATTAGACTCTGCAATTGTCACGTCTGTTGTCGAAAATATTGACTCAGACATCTGAGGCTCAGTTCTAACTACCTCTGACTCTATATGCGGAAAAGGTTCTTTCCTCACTGTTGTCGATTGACGCTTTAAAGGGATAAGCTCATTTTTGGTTTGATCCCCAGTCAATTTTGTAGTGGTGTTATTCATTGTTGCACTTGACTTTGGCCCACTATTACTTAACACGAGAGATGCCTCATGTTTTGTTGGCATCATCTGCAAAGCATTATCTGAATTGCTGACCACTGAAGGATTCCGTGTTTTATTTCCTAAAGAATCAGAATCAGCGACGCTGGCTTGTGCGAGTCGACTAATCAATGATGTGGTGTTTTCAGTTGTCACTGTAGGAGTTGTTTGAGGTATAAAAGTTGATTCTGAATCTGAATAAGAAGTCGTAGAAATGTTATACGGGTCGGTGGTAGAATCACTTGAATGTCTATCGGTCGTGGTAAAGTCAGGATAATCATAATAATATGTAGTGTTGTCTGCATCAAAGCCATATGTCGTAGAAGAGATACTTTCAGTCGTTGTTTCTGGGGCATTGTCAAATGACAGAATTGGCTTAGTCGTTGGAGTTAAAGGAGCTAGTAGTTGTTCAATTATAGCAGTCAGAAGCGGGTACTGACCTTGCTGACAAAACTTCCCATCAAAATCGTCCATATCTAGCGGGTTTATCATTATACCTCCATAGGAGTTATATCTCACCCAGTTTACCTGGAAAATCAGAATACCGGAGGATATTTATGTGAAGCGTATAAAGCTCATATAAAACAACAGAAATATTCAAGTCTATGTCGGTTGTTAACATATGGTTTTATGACCTTAAAATCTATTTTACAGCTCAGAAATATTTATACATTTCAGAATGTTGTAAATATTATTTGAGGACACACGACTGCAAAAAATCTTTTGGAGTTTTAAACTTTATCAAAATATCAACTTAGTTAATCTTGTCTGTAATAACAAACCAAATAGAAGAGCCAATGACTATCTGCTTTGGTGTTTACTTAGAGCATGGTTGTAAAATTTGGACAATAAGCTGTCGAAATGCGCGACTATAAATGAACAAGACGAATTTCAAAAAGAATAATATAATTACCTAGCCTCCATCACCATTTTAGCATAAACGCAAACAATCCACACCAAAGCGAAGCACATATCAACAAAACATACTTTTTTTTTGGAAAAAGTATAATTACATTGTTTAATTTATTTTTCCAAACCTTACCTATACTTTTCTACTTTCAGTAGTCGAAGACTGGAGTTTTGTAGTTGCTGGAGTTGTTGATTTTTGCGATGTCTTGTTCTTCTTTATATGTTTAGATTTTAATGAATTCGAAGCTTTTGCTTTATTTTTACTTCTTTGAGATTTGTTATTCTTTCTTCTCTGTCGCTTTGAAGGCGGTCGTCTTCTTCTCCACTGTTTCCTCCTTCTTTTTCCCGCCTTCAATCGTCTTCTGTTTGGGGGTGGTTTTGGATTTTTTCTTGACTTTGTTTGAGCGTCTTTAGGTTTTGGCTTATTTTCAGCAGACGGTTTAGTAGTAGTTACAATGGATTCAATAGCATTTGGTTTTTTATTCCCCTTCAGTGGTTTATTGGTTAGCTTATTTTCACTAGAATTAGAGACGGTCGATTTTGCTTCACTCTCTACATTCTGCGTATTTACTATTTCAGTTTTCTTGATATCATCAACAATATTTGTTTTGTCTTTTGATGGTGGTTTACTATTCGTCATGCTAACTTTGGAGTCGCCCCCTCCTTGTGCATTTTGATTGTTAAAATTAGTGCGATCTTGAGAATCTGTTTGTTGAGATTTTGTCAATGCCTTAGATAATGCACTTGCTTTATTTGCCCTGAATGGCTTCTTCTGTATCAGTTTGGCTTGAGTAGAACTCTTTATCGTAGTGACAGATTTTGGCTCTGCGCTTGATACTTTTTCTTGTCCCTTTAACTCACTGACAGAACTTTGGTCTGTGTTTATGACCTTTTTAGAACTTTTCATGGGTGACATTATAGGTTTAGGTTTCCGTTTTGAGATTTGGGTTTCGTTTGTTGTGTAAATCGGTCGATTTAACTCCACAGGCGCTGCAAATTGATGCGCTGCTGCGTTGATGAGCGGAAAATCTCCATCACCACAAAATACGCCTTCGAAGTCGTCAGTGTCGAGTGACCAGAACATCAGGCCTCCCAGTTTGTTCGTGTAGACCCAGTTCACCTAAAAATCGTAACACTTCGGATGCTATATTAAATATACATTGCCACAAAAATATCAATATACAAATTAGCACCATTGTACTGCAACAGAATAACGAAATAAAAAGAAATGATTTATATATTTATATTCAACCTTTATGTATTATGGGTTACCATTAAATGCACTTCGACGATACGTCAAAGACAATATTCATCATCAAGAGGAGATCGCTCTCAAAGAAGCGAGATCTGCCCTCTCCAACCATGTAACGAAATGCAGAAAAGATTACAACTTGGACATCAATAGCCACATAATATATATTTGAGAGAATAAATATTGTTCCCAGAGCTTAACAAACGGACTTAATAGCTTTACATCAGGGACATGCAAGTGTGAAGCATTAGGGCAGATTAGAATACGAAACGGTAAGCGAATGAGTACGTTAATAAACAATGAGTATGTTTCACAGCACAAGTATTTAAATTAAATGTTCTGCATACATATCATAATATAGCATCCAGCACCACCCTTGCATATGCAACCACAGCGTCAGAGTATTACCTTAGCTCTAATACTTTCTGCGTCTTCTCCACCAATCCAGTGTTGACCGCTATGCCAGTAAGGAACTTTGCTGTAGTCATCCCATACACGTGTGGCATCTAAGTACAGACTACACCTCTAGAAGACAAGTAACAGGTTAAAGCTTTCTAGATGATGTCAAAGACTGTGTTTCCCAAATAGTTGAATAACAGACAAGCACCAGTTGGCCATCTCAACTATGAGAGGGTTTCCAATTTACATGTACTTCATTGCTGGTCGATTAAAGGCAGTAGTTTCGTATAGATCCTCATATCTGTTTCCAGGTATTGTAGTCTCGTTTTATGTATGTCAAATCGTATTCACCGTATCGGGTGTGTTTATGGAAGCTGCGTGGCTATCATTTGCATATAGATGTGTTCTTGTAACAATTGTGTTTCGCTGGTTCACTCTTGTTTTGTGGACTAGTTCTTGTCTCGCTTTGGCCAGTTTCTGAACATTGCTTACAGTCGGTTTACACACATTGTATTAAGCAGTAAGCAGATTTCGGTCTAGTAAATTAGTGCTTTGTTTCACTTCCAGAACATATGTATACTATAAGACTTAAGTTTAGCAATTTTTCCACTCATCATTATTTTCAAAATCAAATGTTTGAAAACTTTAAATACGTTTTTAATGTGTCAAGTGATGCTCAAATTCATGTTTCAAGACGAGGTTTTTCTCACGTCCATGAGTAGCTACGTTGCGTTTAAAAAATCATGCAAATCACGTGTCTAGCATTCCACGTGCATTACATGTTATCAATTTTAGCCTTGTTTGATTGGTAAAAGTGTCATAACGAATAAACCGGAATGACATTTGAAAAATTCCGTGAGGGGACGCCGTCATGGCCTGACGTTAAACTAGCGTAACACGAAGATCAATATGCTCAGTGCAGACATGACGAAAAAAGAAGCCAATTGAAAGTTCTAAGCTTGCTAGAGTACGATACAGTCTCCTAGAACCATATTCCATCAGCTGATAGCATCAAAAACCGGCATCGTGACGCCAGACAACGTAAGGCTATCATGATATAGGACAATGCCAATTTGATGTTATAGTGACGAAATCGATTTTTTGGCAACCCTGAATATCAGGTTTGATAAGTTGAGGCATGGATAGATGGATTTGTATCTGAACGTCTGACAGGAAACAACCTGCGTGGTGCGAACACCGTGAATATCGCCGTTACGTTTTGGCCCCGTAAACGTTAAACGCAAACGTGCAAGGCAAGACTTAACATCACACCAAACCTTATAGGCCGACAAACGAATGTTTTCTCGTAAAAGCGAAATCGCACGTCATTTAAGCAATTAAACATATGGTTTCACCTCGGGAGAAAGGCCAGGGAACAAAATGACGTCAGTTACGTCTTCCACCGGGCGTTACCTGGTACCATAACGGAACCAAATCTCTACGATCATGGTACTGTACTCTTTTTGAGCACAAGAAGATGTTAAAAGACTGTTTTGGGAATAAAAGTTTAACTTTTCATATGCCGAGAACAATGTGAATTTTGAGGTGCCACCCCTGTTTACTTTGACGTAGCGTAATTGCGTCGAGAGAAGATAGCTTTCCGGCGAAAAGTGGAAATTATGGTTCCTTAAGGATTAAATATTGATGGGATAAAGTGTTTAGTTCAGTTCATCTTTATACCAATTTGCAATTTCAAAATCAAATAAAAATTGCTAAACTAAAGTCTTATAGTATATTATCATCGAATTCGAAATGTTTTTCATTTACCTCGTAAAATGCTAGCATTCCTTCTTGCTTCGTGTAATCCCCTGCCTCCCCTGGGCCTATTACTGGAACACCATAACCGTTGAACTTCTTATTTTTCAGGGTAAAAGTTCGGCCGTAAGTTGATATTCCCAGCACGAGTTTACTCGGGTCCGCTCCCTTTGAAACCCAATATTTTACTAATGTGTCCTGTTTAGAAAATGCAAATTCAATCAAAATAGGCGCAAATTGTCTGCAGGGTCGTGCAATTATAAAGTAGACACACTTACATTTAGACAAAGTCTATATATAGCGTATTTAGTTTATACGTAATGGCTGTGTTTATCATTTTTGTGCATGCGGAAAGAAAGTGATCGGAATCAAGAAGTCCATCAAAAGGTCACACTGGATCACGTTCGGCATAATGTTAGAGGGTGGGTCAGAAAGTTCTGTCATAGTTGTTATTACTTTGTTAATAGACATGATAGGTTGCTGTATTATACCTTGATTGAAAGGCTACACTTCTCCTTCATTATGATACCAAAGCAATGCATGAAAGAAATAAAATACTTCAAAATGGACGCATTGAACGATACCTGGGGTAAAACCAATGGCACGTTTTCTTGAACTTGTGAATATTATTTAAAGACAAACGACTTCGAAAAATATGATCCATGCACAATATTTTTTAAACATATATGAATATATCCTGCCAAAATCCGAAATCATTCAACTGAAATTAATTGAGTTATTGCAAAATGAAATTATGAAATTGGCTTGTTGTACATATATCAAAATTAGAGTTTAAATTCAAATGGCATTTATTGACATCTACACGAAGTCCAGGGAGCTTAAAATGCATTTAACCATTGTATTGTTTCATCCTAGTGGGCTCTATAGTAAACTTATAAAAAAGCAAACAAATATAATGGTAGGCGGTGCCAGAAACGCTATAGGTGTACGTATTTAATGACGTCATATACATCGCTTTATTATAAAGTCATAGCATCGATAACGGTAATTTTTGTCACATTGCTTTTCTAAATATACTATTATTTATCACTGTAAAGTTGGAACAAATTTGAACGGAAGTTCTAAAGATATATTGCATGAAACGCACACAATGATATTCACAAATTCAAGTAAACGTGCCAGTGGTTTTACCCCAGGTGTCTTTCTAGGTGTCTATTTCGAAGTCTATTTCTTTCTTGTATCGTTTTGGCATCATTATAAAGAAGCAATGTAGCACTTTCAATCAAGGTATGATACAGCAATCTTTCATGTCTATTAACAAACACCTATGACAGAACTTGCTGACCCACCCTCGTACTTGCAAACAGATTTGGTTAATGTGGGTTTTGTGCTCCATTCTGTGTCACTCTTGAATGATTACTCCTGTAAATTGCATTCGTTTCATATTTCTTGTTTACCTCATATAAGCCTGGCGTCCTTTTCGTGGGACATAGGCAAACGGAATAGCCCCAGATGTGACTCCGCAGAACGAGGCGTCCCATCTGGGGATATTCTGTGTGCACAGGGAAATTTCATCGAAAAATGAAAATCACTTCTTACACCCCTAAAATGAAAGTGGACTCATCGAAATGATAATGATGGGAGAATCCATTCGTCAAATATGGGTTAATAATTCGCTTACATGGCCTAAGATTTTATTCTGAAATCATCATGTCTAACGTACCACATTGTTTTCTGCCTGAGGTCCAGTTTCGTCTTTTCGAGGAAACAAGGGACTAGGGTGGCCAGTAAAATTATCCCAAGAACCATGGAGGTCATAGGCCATCACATTCAAGAAATCTGTGTAGCTGCAGAGAATGAGGAATACACAGTTAAACCATGTGTAGACAGCATATTTAAAACGAATAATTGTATATATTACTGTGTTGCTTTTGATGTTCCTCTGACATAATGCATATAATGCAAGGTTTGGAAATCATATACTACCCTAAAGCACTTGTATTGACTCTGACTGCAGAAGCTTATGATGAGTCCTCACTTCTAACATTTCATATGAAACAAATGAATACAATATTCTACGCTATCGTAACGTTTTAGCCGAGCGTACAATTTAATTTTGATTAACTTATTTTATCTTCTGAATATCTTCCGGTTTACTGGGATATTTCGTTCCCGAAAGAACATTTCGCTACGCTAAGCTTGATGATACTTCATGATGACACAGTTAGGTATGACACAGTTAAGCATCGATCATTATTATACAATTATGATGATGAATAGAGTATGATATAAAAGCTTTGTAAATTCATTTTACTACTTAAACTACTTATAAGGCTCGGCTAGGCAATGTACTTAGTTCAAATCAACAAAAAACATCATTACTTGAACATACCCATGCACTGAACTTGCACTTGTTGTTTAATAAAAAAAATTACAAACGACAACAAGAATTCTCAACTTTGCTTAAACACGATTATAAAATCTCATAGTATCATATGTACTTCTCTAAAAACCAAACTTTATAACATAATATGCGGGATTCATACATCAGTGGGGTTGCAAATTACAAAGACATAGTGACATGATGCATTATCATACATAATACATTACATGTTGAATGACAAACTCTTCTTCTCGCATAAAATGATCTCAGATGAGCAATTAAATTCTTAATCGGGCATCTAGCTTTTTATTACAATGCGATTTTTTCTGTTCCAGTGCTTTTACAGCGGGATTCAAAGTTCATGGTGACATACAGTATGAGCACGTGGGCAAGTGCGTATTCTATTATTGTAATCACTGTTCAAAAAATCACTACTGACAGTCACGTGGTATTGTATACATACAAACCGATAAATGATCGGTGACACACACTGCAATTCTGCCCGAAGTTGAGATGAGAAATTCGCGTTTTCACCTATAGCGTTTACTCTCCTGACGTTTACATGTATAAAGGTGCAGTCAATGCAGAAATTGAACATTTATTGAGAGAAAGTAACATAAGAAATCCCGGTGATTTCGTTTTCGCAAACACTTCATTATTGTGTTTATTGTGATGAAAATACTATATGTTCATCGGGCGGAAGTGTTTGCGAAAACGACATAACCTGGATTCCTTATGTTGCTTTCATTCAATAAATGTTCAATTTCTGTATTGACTGCACCTATAGTATACGCTATAGGAGAAAACTCGAATTTCTCATCTCAACTTCAGACAGAATTGCATTGTGCATCACCCATTCCGTACCACGTGTTTCTAAGCTGTGAAAATATATGGTTGGTATACCGAAAATACAAAAACACAGATTAGATGTTTTGCGACTAGGTAACACTATCTTGCAACTATACGTACTTGTTCAAGCGTTTTATTACTCACCGTTCCAAAGCGGTGTTCGTGATGTGACTTGTTTTATTTATCGTTTTGATGTTAATATCAGTTATGTTTATTCATTATATTACACTTGGTTTTGTAAGGGTAACTGAATGGCAACACTTTGAGGAAAAGCCGATTTTGCAGGTCAACGTTTATTTCTACTCTATCTAACCCGTATGTAATTTAAGGTATATATGTTTTCAGATTTTTCAATTAGGACAGTTTACGGTGACGCGGCAACACATTAGAATGTTAGTTATTTCTCTTCTCTTTAGGTTTCAGAGTTAGTGTTTAATGATTATGCCTGATAAATCTTAATTACTCTCCCGTGTTCTTTGTATAAATCTAAGTGCATTACTTACTTAGACACCATGTCTACTTCATATGCGCTGTCGACAATGTGTTTACTAGCCCCAACCCCCGCCACGAGGAGCAACTGTGGATAACCTGTGTCGGCACTTTCCTTTTCAAAAGCTTCTTTTATTTCCTAGAGAAGAAAGGTGGAAACACCGTTTCTATTGACAACATGTGGGACAATGAAGCATACAGATGTGTTATGATCAATGCATAATTTAATTCTTAGTTAAAAAGAATCCCAAATATTTTCAGGATTAATTTTGGTTTTCCAATGTTCTTAATGCCCTCTCTTTCGCTTTTGTAGTATTTGACTTGGCTTGAATATTCTTTTGTAGTACATGCATTTACATTGACTTGAATATTCTTTTAAAGTATTTAAATTGATTTGAATATTCTTTCAAAGTAGTTTAAATTGGCTTGAATATTATTTTGTAGTATTTACATTAACTTGAATATTATTTTGTAGTATTTAAATTGACTTGAATATTCTTTTAAAGTATCTAAATTGACTTGAATGTTCTTTTGAAGCATTTAAATTGGCTTGAATATTCTGTTTTATATTGACTTGAATATTCTTTTGTAGTATTTGAATTGACTTTGACCTTTCCATCGGTTTTGTTTTCATTGTATTAACAGTACAATGACCGACCACCCAAATTAAAACTTTCTAATTTGTCAAGACGCAGCAAAAAATTATTTTTGTTTTGTATTCACTATTTTTGGATTTTGGTGTTCTAATGTTTTTGTCCTGATTTTCTGATACCTTGAGAAGCAGTGAAAAGTTCTTTCTATCCAATTTTCTCCCTCCCCTCTGTGTGGGATACTGCCAATCGATCGCCAGCCCGTCAAAGTCCCGGTCCCTAAGGAACGCGGCGGCTGTCCGGGCAAATAACTCCCTCGATTTCTTTCTCGACGCCATTCTGCTAAAATCTTTACTACCCATCTTCCAGCCACCAACTCCTAGTAGAGTTTTCAGGTCTGGGTTCATTTGCTTAAGGCTGTTAACACGGCTATACCTGAATAAAACAAACAATTAATAAAATCTTGATTATATATACACATGTATGTTGTCAGACTCCTGACTGCCCGAGTGAACATGGATGATGCACATAGGTGAGACAGAAGAATGGGAGAACTGGAGATTATTTTATATTGACTATGTAACATTATATGGGGGTTAAATTCAACAGGTCAAAATATTTATGGTTGTCTTTATCATAATTGTAGTATTGATACTTTATATAAATTAGAATTCCGTCAGGGAAGCTTACTTATTTAAAAGTACATGTCAGGTTTCTCTCAAATGAGAAAATACAGTGTGCCATCTAAACTATTTTCGAAGTAATGTGAAGAAATGATAGTTGATACCATGTATTACGGGTAAAAACAGATTTTCTCTATTTTTTGTTTGCATCTTTTATTAAATTTTGCATCTGCAATAAATCTTATGGGAGTATTTATAGGCTTGGCAAAACGCATTTGTGTATATTCACATGGGAATTGAATTTAATAACCTGTATATAGCTACAAGGACTAACCAGAGGACAAAATGATGGATGGATGATAACATTGATAGCATTACGAAAACATGCCCATTCAATGTACAGATTTTTTTTTCGGATGTAAAAATTAAAAAAATTCGTTGAAAAAATAAGATATCTTTAAGATTATTTTTTTAGAAACCATTGATTGTGGGTACTCGTTAGAATCGCCTCGGCGATGCAGTTCTAACGAGTACCCACAATCTATGTTTTGGAGCAGAAATAAGAAATACCTGGTTTGCGATTGTCAGGAAAATATTTTCATGAAATGTATACTCTCTTAAACATGTTAAACCCCACTTTGATATAGGCATATAAGGGTATGCACATTTTCTAATTTTTTATCCAAAACAGAGACTGTGGGTACGCGTTAGAACCACCTCGCCGAGGTGGTTCTAACATGTACCTACAATCAATGTTATAGGCATAATTGTTAGAATGAAAATTTAAATTTTTACACTTTAAAAAATGTCAATACAGTGTACATTGCATAGGCAAGTTTTCGTAATGGAAAACTTACATGCCCTCCATCCAAGGTGTACTATCGTCATTCCACTCACTGGGCTCCAGTTGGTTATTCTTCAACTTGGCGTAGACATAGATCAGATGGGTACATGACGATGGGTCTACATTCTCTGGTAGGAACTTGCCCTTGTCAGGGCGATACTGAGACCAGTTCGTGTAAACACATACCATTCGGTAAGACAGGGCAACTAAAATTGAAGGGGTGGGTAGATGATTGAATGGTTGGTTGAATTTGAGCTTAACATCACATTCAATTGTTAATTTTTAATGAGAAAATAACTGGAAATAAAAGGCGTACATGTTATGTCGATTATTGATTTGTTGGTTGACTGTATTCGTACGTCACGGTCCATTCAACAGCTAAGGTCATGTGGAGACGGGACCTTGGTTTAAAGTCTGACGCAAAAGACTGACTCAGAGGAAGCCCGCGTAATTGGATTTTAAAGCGAGTGGTATAACAACTACGTTAAGTTTTTTCCCTAAGGATCGATACATGTAGGAAATCATGTCACTGTCAATGCGTGATTTACTATTATTTACCAAGAGCTTTGTGAGTGATTTTACATCTCTTTTGATTTTGTGTCAGCAACTATGGTTAAATTGGAAAGTAAAGTTAAAGTTATAGTTTTGTGGTGGGACGACGAATGTCATTTGTGTCTTGCTAAAAGTTATTAATCTGAATCAATACAAAAAATCTAGAACACAGAGAACAACCGGCTTATACGCTTCAGGTATACAGTTTGTATTCGCCGCCCTAATGGGTACCAATTGTGGCTTCTACTGAGCCTTATGCGTTCTCGGAATCCAACTTTTTAACGAGTGGGTTGACAAACAATTTACAATATCTAAAGAGAAATTATTCAGCATCAATTCAATATAGCAACAATCATACATGTAAATCCGTCATATATCCCTAACGCTACTAATTATGGCTTACCAATTGAAAATGCTTTAAATGTCTGAACATAAAAAGCAATTTTTGGATTATCGGAAAATCAAAGGACGCGGACAGGAAATAAACAGCCGCTTATAATTACAAGGGGCTTGAATCTTTCCGATTCTGACAGGATTATTGAACTAAGAAGGGAAATTTGAAGGCAAATATTGAAATCCTCTCTGATTAGCCACTGAAATAAGTCAGTGACGTAGGAGAGGTATGATTCGTTTGATTGTTTATCTGTTTCAGTCCATCGACAAAGACAAACCCATTGGTCTTCCGACACGACAACGCTTTCAGTTCTTTGACTATTGCTAGATATTTTAATAATCTAAAGATACTATTTAGGATTAAGCAAAAATGAATCAATTTCAAACAAGAAAGGCACAAATTAGGCTGAGCAAAGTGGCTTTTGGTTCACCTGTAAAGCAATAAGATTGTGTCGTGTCAATGCCCATATCATTTGAGCCTGTGCGTGAGAAAACCAACAATTTGGGTTCTGACTAGGTCTCACACAAACCAGCCTTTACGGTCATAGGAGCAGGCTAAAAGCTTGAAATTTCGGATTTTTAAAGAAGAAGGATCGTACTGTCCGTGCAGCGAAAAGAAAGGCGCTGATCAGCTTCGCAGTTACTGCGAAGCTGATCTGCGTCTTTGTTTTCGCCCAAGCATTCTATTTGTTTTCTTATGCAGTGACTCATTTTATTACATATATCTATAATATTTTTGCAAGTTATATATGGGTCATTATCAAAAAATGGAGCAATCCTTGTCCTTGATGGTTTTCTCGCAAGCGCGATGTCCGAGGTTTGCTTTTTCCATGTATTATATTAGTTTCCGCGGTGCTTTACGAGAACCACACGCGATTTCACGTTTCCGAGTACGTTATTTGCAAAAAAGAGATGCTAGAAGTGCTATTTTATCGATTTTTACCGTGTCCCTGGGTCAGGGTAAGTAGTTTTATTTGATCCCATTGCAAAACAAGCTTGACAGAGATCACATTTTCTGTGACCATCTATTGCATAGAATGTTATTGAAGTCAAATTCAAAAATCTTATGATATATAAAGTGCTATTTAAGGGTGGGGGCACATATACAGTGTAGTCCCTGGAAAACGTATCAGTGCTGTCACAGTTATTGAAAATCGATTTTGACCAGAGTTACACATCATTTTCTCGGATCAAAACAATCGCGTTTTGTAGACGACACCAAGCTGAAGAAGTTACGGTAAAAAACTTTTGAACAAATCGCATTACTCCGTTGCTATACCATAAAGACATGTCAGAATTGGAGTGGGAATTTTACAAGCATCAGTCCTATCACGCGCATTTTGCCGCTTATTGTAAATATCACATA
The DNA here is from genome assembly GCA_964017185.1 of Rugalucina vietnamica. Classification (NCBI taxonomy): domain Eukaryota; kingdom Metazoa; phylum Mollusca; class Bivalvia; order Lucinida; family Lucinidae; genus Rugalucina; species Rugalucina vietnamica. Next base: position 42,522,214 of record OZ024871.1, on the reverse strand, counting down.
CATTTTAAAACCATGACTGAATTTCAACTTAGGAGCAGTAAGAATAGACATGCAAAGTTTTCATCCTGCATTCTGCTGTTAGTCATTAGAATTAAATTTCTGTGTGAAAACTCAGTACTGTCACGGTCAGTGCTGTCACGGTCGTGACAGTACTGATGTGACAGCACTGAGTTGACTTCTGTTAGAAGGTGTGGATTCAGGTAATTTCCTAGGCTGACAAGAGTTAGGTCGCCTTTCAGGAGAGGGTCTGAGCTACTAACGCCAGCAGCAGCCAGAAGTAGCCAATTTATATCGCTTTGAAAATCATTTGAGGTGTGTGTGGGTGTTACAAATTCAAAATGCTTCGTCGACCACGGTATCAAATTAGCCCCGAGGGTGGTACTCCCATAATGATATTGAGACAGTTTGTGTATGTCGCGCGATAAATGCCCTTTTTGCGTAGTCCATTCCAAATTAGATTACCCCTTTTCAGTAAAAAAGACATTTTAAGCCCCACTTTATATGGAAAAATTGCCTTTTTGTTTAAAACGCCATCCCATTCCTCGGGGGGTGGGAGGGGTAATTCAGGGTAATGCTGGTACGGATGTGCCGTAAAACCTACCAAATTCATACACCTCAAAAAAGGGACCCGGTAATATACACACTAGGGGTCTATGGAACATGAAAATACGAAAATTTTAACCTTCTCTGACGCATGTGTCTTTCAGTGTGTTTGTATGTTGCATACCATCACGAAACTGTGTTACCCATGCAATATACAGAGATTTTTTCAGCTTTAAAAATTGAAGAAAAATTTATCTGATTGTGAACCGCCTAGGGTCAAAATTAAGAAACAAAAAGAAGTAACATTGTATACCCAATTTTACCATGTTTACCCCACTACATAAAAGTGGGATTTAATGGGATATAGTGTGCAGATCAGCTGAAAGTTAACCTAAATTTGAGGCCCATTCAAGGGGGTATTAGTTCCAAGCTCACTAAAAGAAAAATGACTTTTCTCCCTAGCTCCCTAAAATCTTTTCCTTGCTCCCAGCTTCCTAAAACCAAGTGTTCTCTCCTAGTAATCACCAATTCCCTTCAATTGTTTTCCAGCTTTCCCAAGCTCCCTGAAAACAAAATGGCCCTGGGGAGCGCGGTTGCATAGTGGTAGAGCGTCGGACTCGGAATCTAGAGGTCCTGGGTTCGATCCCCACAGGCGTCACCGTGATGTGTCCTTGGGCCAGACACATTAACTCCCTACAGCACCGGTTAATCCCAGGAAGCGTATGCTCCGTCCCGACATGACTGAAAAATTGTTGACTGGGACGTTAAGCCCCAACACAAACAAACAAAATGGCCCTGCTACCCAGCTCCCTAAAACCCGTGATAGGGTCCCAAATTTAATGCGGTCTTTTGTCGTGAACATCCTGGTTGTCTCAGACCTGGTCGAAAGACACATTTTCTCATGCTGCAGCTTACAGTGATAAGATGAATAGCGCTTCTACTGCGCTTTACGTGTTACATCGCGTTTGGTTTGCCTGAAGCGAACGTGCTTTGTAAGAGCATTGGATCTACGCAAAGGTGTCCCTGGTTAGAGCATAAGCCGTGCGACCTTAAGTGAGTCACTGCCCCTTAGCTCATCGGTAAATGGTCAGAAGTTAATCATTTCCGCACACATTAGAATGAAATTGCGAGATCGGATAATTATCAGTGCTGTCACGACAGAATCAGTGCTGTCACGATATCAGTGCTGTCACGGTCATAATTATTTAAAATACTCATAACGCATCATATAAAAGTAATTGCTTTTGGTATGTAATGATACTATATTGAGATAGTAAACGTTTAGCAGAACTTATTTTTAATTTAATCCTACAAGATAGTGTCTACAAAAATAAAGCGTTTCAGAAACAGAACAAATCACAGTATGTGCATTTTCATTGAAGCTCTCTTTCTCGTTAATTCATTGAAAGTATTTAAGGTTTGTGTGAACTATTGTTCGTGACAAGTTATATATGCCCCCACTTACAGATTGGGGAAGTCTTATCAAATGAGCGTTATACGCAAGAAAGTTTGTTCGTGACAGCACTGATAATTTTTCAAGGGTACCATACAATTAATTAATGCTGGTGCACTATTTGTTCAGTTAAACTCGGCATATTTTATTTCTATATTCTAGATGCTCCTGTTAATAAAACTATCCCATTAGAAAAGAAAAAATGGACAATTATTTTTTTTTCGTTTTGCCTTTCTGGATTGCTCCATTTTTTGATAATGACCCATATAGTATTGGGCAAAGGTTGTGCGTCATTTACGTTGGTCTCGAAAATAGATTTGAGTTGCGAATACACGTGGTAACATCTAAAATTTATTATGTGAACTGTCGTGCGTTAGACAAATTAAAATCACTAAACCTGAAAAGCCTGAAATTTCAATTAAGGAAGTACGGAGCCTTAACATTTGTGTAAATAAAATAGGAGCGTTTATTAGATTAGCACATGGGACTTAAAATGTATACAGAGGTATGACCTCGCTGACAATACGTTCTGACACTCGCATGCAGGGAGATGTACGTATACAGTGATGGCATCATTTCCGCTCTGTCCTCAGATCCGCACACCCCCACTTTTAATCGCAATTCAACATGCCTTACCTTCCAGAAAGAAAATACGTTTAAGTTTTTTTATAATCCATTTTTATTCCTCTTTCGATTAGCGAAATTGAATTTCAAAAATATTACGCCATCTAATCGTTATCTTTAACACAATAGCGTGATGTCAAATTCGTAAATCTATTTTTAGTCGCTTTTCACGTTTCAATTTTTTGACATCCAATTAATGGCGTAATTGCTGCTACACGTTGGGATTGTACAACACATTTGTATTCCAGGAAGGGAGACAAATTTGTCAGGTATGTATTCATGAAAATTAATTGATAATTTATAAATGCTGTAAAATTTTATTCCATATCAAAGAAGGGCACGGTGCGTCCTCAGTTTCGCAAACTTGATTTTCATGATGCTAGGATGGCCATTTGAATGACCTTTTTAAAAGCGAATATCCATAGATTATGCTCATTATAATTGTTGTTTCAGAAAGAGAAGATAAATAATGTAGATCTTATACTCTCGACTCTTCTTTCATTTTCCACCAATAGTTATATATATAAATGGGAGGAGCGCAGTGGCTCGGTGGTAGAGCGTCGTATCAAAGGCTCGAGCAAGAAGCATAAACTTCCCACAGCTTTTGGGATGCACTAGTCATTTGTAATCACGGTCCCCACCCCCGGGGCAGGGCGGGGGTAGCAGTGGAAATGAGCGGGGTCTTGATCAAAATTATGTCACGGCAGTGCTGGGGAAATACCCGGGGTTTTCTTTATAAGTGCAAAAAGGGCCATGAAAATGTAAAATGCAAAATATACCAGGCTACGGGGGAAAACAGCAGTGGTTTTACCAACAAACAGTCCCCACGGGATCACCCGGGGGCTTTAGCGGGGATTGTCCCCGCTATTCCCCGAGGGTGGGGCCGTGGTTACAAATGTCTAGTGCATTAGGCTGGTAGCTCCGGCCGAAACTGACTGTAAAAATGTTGACTGTGGCACACCTTATTACCAACAATTCATGTAAACATGGAATTATGTAACCCCGGCAGTTCGTGTCCAGAATGACCAGGAAAGTCATGTTAATAAAAGAGGAATTCTGTACAAATGGTTGGGCCGACCTAGGAATTATGTTCCTCGATAATAATTCACAGATTACTCGGTCTTAATACAATTGAAAATGCATGGTTTTGTTACTACAGACAATAGGTGCATGTACAGCAGTGCATATCCTTACTCCAGGCTTTGTGGGGGCCTCTCAGGGATTTTGGGATCTGGGGGGAATGGTAATTTATTTTCAGGGATCTATGGAGAACTAGATTCTGGGGGGGGGGGGGTTAGGGAGCAGGGATTTGACGAACACATTCTTAGGAGCTGGGGAGAAAGGCAATTTTCTTTCAGAGAGCAGGGAACTATAAGCCCCCATCCCCAAACCCGGTAGGGTCTTCGTAGGGCATTTGTTTTCGAGGAGTCGTATTTACAAATAAGAACCATTCATAACAAGAGCGCTCGTCCGTCCACAATTCGTTCTATATTTCTGTGTAGCAATGAAAGCGGTACGCATGAAACCGTGCTTAGATGTTGTCCTTGACATACTCTACAACCTTGACGTGATGTCCTTGGCCTATGTGTCATGGTTTATCGACTTTGTGAAAATTAACGTCAGGTTGCGGCGAACATTCTATGTCCTAACGTTGACGAAAACCATTACTGCATACTTTCAAGATAAAAACAGAAATTACATTTTGATCATTGTTACTAATGATTTGGTTGAACAATCTATTTCTGGTGGCCATTTTGGATACCATCTTGAAAAGTTTGATGTTCACAGTCTTCTCAAAACGAGTGAAGTTTCACCTTTAATCATCCTCCATGATTTGATGACAAAATAAGCACAAACATATTTAAAATCATTATAACTTATAATAATTATAGTTGAAAATCCTGTATTGGCAGACATATTGGACGCCATCTTCAATTTCTCAAAACCCTCAATGATGAAAAAGTGTCGTCGGTCAGATTCTTTAAGACAATGCCTATAGAACAGGAATCCATCAAGAAAAAAAAAACAACTTTTTACCTGGTTATCAGGTCCAGTGAAAATCTGGAATATACGTTGTAATAACGTTGTTCGTCGAACATGATCCATTGATTTGGTTAGGTCTTAGGCAGAGCGGAAGTGTATTATACTACGATGCGCCTTGTCATAGTTCTCTACAACCATTTTATACACAAAGAAGAGTTTTCTTCACTTCTTTGTATGTGAATTTTACTGATCTGATTGTGTTTGTGGAATTGGGGACAGGTGTGCGGAAATGGGGACGTATGGGACCCTTATATTTGGGCTTCCAGGGTGCAGACGGAAAGTGTTAGTATAAAAATCTTACTTGCATATGAAAGAATAATAAATTGTTGACAAGTGCATGCCAAGCCCTTTTTTATATATGAAACAGTATTGCGAGGAACAGCCTTTGACGAGAACCGTTTGCGGAAATGATGCCATCACTGTAATCAAATAAAAAGAATCAGGCTTTTTCACTTATACTCCCATTAAATTTACATACCGTGAAAGAAACTGTATATGACCAACAGCGTTATTGTCGATATTTGCATCTGGAAAAAAATAAAGCATCATTTTAATATACGGAAATGTCGACAAACACAAAAACGAGACTTGTAAAAATCAGAAAATGCATATCATCATTATAATACGGATTGACATTTACAGTAAACTGTCCAGTTTAAAGATTTTAAGATTTATCATCGTCATCATGGTAAACCTGTTCAAATGAGTCGCGACGCAAGGAAACCGGTCTTCGGGGGTTCCGACCAGGTCTGACACAAACCGGCCTGTACAGTCTCGAAAGCAAGGCTAGCTAGAAGCCTGAAATTTCGGATTTTGGAAGAAGAGGACGTGTACTATCCGTCTAGCGAAAACAAAGGCGCTGATCAGCTTCGCAGTTACTGCGAAGCTGATCTGCGCCTTTGTTTTCGCATAGGCAAACATTCTGTTTTCTCATGATGCGGCTCAAATGAAGACAGACTGTTTACAAGGATGCAGGTGTGTTTTGATATTTGCTTGAAAAAAAAACTTTTCAAACATCACATAATGATTGATTTATTCACAGATTTGAGTTGAGCAATGCGGAAATCTGCCATTGAAGTCATGCCCAGTTTCATTTCGTTAGCATCCGTGTGCGCGCTAAGTGACAAGTAAACAATGTCAATTTTTAATCAATGACAATTTAACTGATGACGCTTTTCGTTTTAACATATCGGTCGGTCATCGACCACACAGGGTAAATTACGCAGGGCTAAACCTCTATTTACTATGAGCATGTACACGTATTGTGTGTTCTTGTCACATTTGGAAAGGACATAATATTATAGTGGAAAGGCTGACTTGGGCACAGTTCGCAGGACAGAGGCACTAATATGCGTAACGTTGTAATCGGACATATTATTAACATTCAGTTAATAACACTCTAAATAGATATTAATACTTACGACGGATTTTGGATAATAGTTTCCTTTGAGCTAGTAGATATCGTCCTCAGAAGTAGTAGCAAATAATCTCAAAAGTCTATTGACGTCATAATTCTGAATTGCATTGCAAATTATCCACCGTTATATACGCTTTCATTCTGAATTGATGCAGTTTATTCTCCTTTTTGACGCACAGAACAAATCCGTTTAATAATTCCAAAACAAACCACAAAAATTTACGCTAAAAAATTTAAAACGCCGCCAGTGTTTTATTCACTTCTATGGATATAGCATGATAATGTCACATGCGGACGCATCATACAACGTGACCTTCTATGTTTTCACGTGTAACGTAAATAATCTGAGCAAAGCTGCGCCATAAAGATGTGATTGCTATAGGAGTCAAACCCTCTCTTCTAGTACGGGTACGTCATAGTGTAACAAGGGCAAATATACTGAAAAATGTTGTATAAAGTATGTTTTACTTGGGTTCGACTCATTCACTTATGCAAAGCATACAATGTCCACGCTATGATAGCTGCATGACAAGTTTATGCTACACATGTCAGCGTTACGTCAAATAACGATACAGCTTTATCACAACCTGCGGTGGTTATACCATAAAACGTCGTTCTTTCGAAAATCCTAAGGGCAAATCTAGCAACAAAGAATCACTTGTATTGAAACTAAATAATTTAAACATAGATATGTTTTAAATATAGATATGTTTTAAAAAGGTAAATTAACGCGAATGAAGATTTGGTTTTTACGATCGGTTCAAATTATGTTCGTGACTGAATTGTGTTTTTTTCATACATACCGTTGGCATTTCGTTTAGCATATTCAGGTTGAAGATTCAACAGCTTCATGTTGAAATGGCGAAATACTACCCGAGGCAAAACTATTTGGCAATGCACTGGACAGGAAAGAAAACAGAAGCTTTTGAGATTGGCTGGTCCTTTGAATAACAGTTAAATTTCTCTTTGAGCTTGCCTATACTGTTACCGTAAATACTTTCAAAGAAACAATTGACATTTTAGAAGAGACTAGTTTATGAAGCTGAACTAGACCATTATTATCATCGCCATTATCATTGCAACCACCATCACAATCATCATCATCATCATCATCATCATCATCATCATCATCATCATCATCAACAACAACAAAATATTTTTCACAATATATTTCAGTATCTTTAACCTATTATATAAAGAGTCCTCCTTAAAGTCAATACTTCCTTTGACAGCGTTTATGGTAAGATTAAATACATTTACTGTTTTGTTTTATGGACATGTCATTCATATAACTGGGTTCAAAATATTTTACGCTTAGAGCCATCTTCTAAACATTGATACAATTTTAACCCCGTTTAGGCATTTGTCTGCGATTTAAAACCTTGTGTAAATTTTTGAACTTGCAGTATATTCATCTGGCTATCGTCGCCAGTTTATAAAGGTCACTGATGAGGGTTCAGTACCCGAAATTGCGCAACATGGCCCATACTGCCTCCCTTTGAACGATTTTACTGCTTCCCGGCAAAGGATCAAACTTTTATAGTTTATATTCTTTGATGTTTAAATGTTTTACATGGATACGTAGGTCACTTTCCAGTAGGACTGCTTTTGTTTTCTGGCCACCTGGTTTTCCACATACCTCTGCTTCTTGTAATAATAATTGCATTTTCTGATAGTCAGATTTATAAATGTCTATGTGGCAATGAATTGAAAATTGTATGAATAAAATTGTGAGCTCAGGTGGATCGTGCTACCGCAATAGGTAAGGGTACCCATTAAGTTTCATGAAACAAAACAATAATGTAGGCCAAAACTTTTCGCAGCTTCGTCGTATGTGATTTGTTTTCCTTGAACTTTTGCAAAGATTTTGATTATAGTGCTCATTCTTCTGTGATAAAGAAATGAAGTTCGAAACCATAAACATGATGAACGTTCGGTTTCTGCACAGGCGACATTTTAGACATTTTGCGCATGTAACGCATGTTATGAGTTTAAAACTTTCTGGTTTGCTGCAGACAAAATAAGGGATAATGCTTTTCTTTGTTCTGACTTCGTTCTTTGTCTTCTTTGCGCAAATGCAGGTACACGCCCCGTGGTTCAAATGTGTCTTTCCGTGCCGCGTGTGCATACATATGGGGCTCGTGACTATTCCAAACCATGCATCAGCATCGCCCGATAATTTTGTGTCCCATCAAAACTAGATGAGTAGGACTAAAAAGTATAAACATGCTGCTCAACACCAGAACACATTGGTTGTTGATATCTCTAAATGCTCGTCGACATTACTGTGCGAACTCGTTTGTTTTTCATCAAAGTTCTTACATTTGTTGTTTTATTTGTTCTTCATTATTGTTTATAGTTATTGTTTATAGGTAGCTTCTGTTACAACAAATTCTTATGGAATTTCAGTAGGCTAAGGCTGAGGATTTGGGCCCCACCCGCCAGACTGAATGTGGCTATGATGTATTTATCTTGACTCTGTGAGTTTATTCTGCCAGGCGTTGTGACAGTCTTGAACTCGCTTTCGTTGTATTACTTGATATAAATCGAATGACTACCTTGCTTGGAAAGACTTGTTATCAGTTGTTCAAAACTTCGTCGTTAAGACCTCAACTCGTTAAGTAAATGCCGACTACGTAAGCAAATACAATGTTATTTTTTGTTGATAAAATGTGAAAATCCTTTGCATGCTTTAGGTAACGAAGTCATTTTCAACAACTGGCCCAGCTATATAGAAACGATTTGAAAAATGTCCAGGTGGTTGTCTGTTTGCAGCAGGCCTATATACGCGTATACAACCATAATATTTAAACACATTCTCTGAAACTGTTTGGCAAATACAAGACAAAATCTCATGCGAGGATTCCATTTTGTGAGATAAGATCATCCTAAGGTCACAAATCAGGTAGCTAGAACATTTTAAAATCGTTTTATATAATATCACCAAAGGTCCCTCTATTTTTGTAGCGTTTCCGTTGCATGTAAGCATGAATAACTCAGAATCAAAGCTTATATAAATCATCGCCCTGAGATGACTTTGTTCTTCTTTGCAACAAAGCCAATAGGGAAAACTGCAACAACTTTATTCAATTGTTAAAAAGTGTTTGCTATTAAAGATCAAAAATGTTTGACCAAAGGGACTGCCTGTTTATATCCTGTTTTTTCTCCGGGTCTATAATATATACCAGTTTTCAGGCGATCGTTGTCAGAATCATTGATTCTTTTGTTTGCCAATATTGAACCATAGCGTGAAAAATCCAGCAATCTGGTTTTCCGACCAGGTCCGGCACAAACCGGCCTGTACTGTCATAGAAGAAGGTTACAAGCTTGAAACGTTGGATATCGAAGTAGAAAATGAATTTTACTGTCAGTGTAGCGAAAACAAAGGCGCTGATCAGCTTCGATGTTATGCTGGTTTTCTCATGACTCGGCTAATATAATAGTTGTACATGTAGCCAGTTGGGTATAGCTTGATTTTGACCATAGGCGCGTCAAAAGATCTACGAGTCTACTTAGTGGCACGTGAAAGGATATTCAGATTGTAACAGTACAAATACTTACTGTGCGTGCAATCGAAGTGTAACTGAAGACTTGAGTTTTTTTGTACTGATATACCTTTCACGTGCTACTTCATGGACTCGTCGATCTTTTGGCGCACCTGAGGTCAAAATCGAGCTATATCCGGGAAAGTCTACGGCATGTACTTGTATGTTTATTGTGTATCTTGTGAGTTTAAGTTGCTAATTAACAAATTATAAATTATCTGTTACTAATTTAATGCGCTCTTTAAACGCTAAGATATATACATGTCATTTAAAACAACAAGTTCTTTACCCATATTTCATAAAAGAGGGCATAAGCAAGAAAATAGCCAGAGACGCATTAAAATACCACGTCCCATATGGGTCTTTCTGTCTACCAGGAAGGTTTGTTTTACGAAGAATGAAATAAAAAAAGAAATATGGATCATTTTAATATATGAATCTAATTACGTAAATATTTTGATCCGCCTCTAAGACATGACAGACCTCATTAATATTAAATATTGTACATAGCACTACACAGTTGTCTTTGAAAACTACTTGGCATTTGCAGTCTTTTGCAAAAGTCCAACTGCGTTTTTTCTCTTTACTTTTCTGCACAACAACTTGGTTGATATGTGTTAAGCATATTAAATTCCCAGACTCACAATTCCATCACTGTGGAACCGTCTTTTACGAGATTGGCATATTCTTTTCACTTATTGAACCAATCTGCTGTGTTCTTGTTTCGATCGGTCCTGCTCTAGCGTTTATGCTATTTAAATGATTCGTTCCAAGAACATTTGCAAGTTTGGTTCCTGACCTTGACCACTGCCGAGTATTTGCCGGATTAATTTGACTATTGGACTTTCCCATAACAGTTATGCGCTCTCTCCTTAGAGAGGCACCGCTAGGTGCGAATTCTCTTGCTGCCGTCGATAGAAGGTTTTCCGAACCGGCCGTTCCTCCGTGATTTAGACCCATTATTTGTCCATTTATACGATTACTTCTCACTAGGTTTTCTCTGAAAGGCACTATCGGGTCGAGGATAAAATGTCCTCTCGAGAAAGTCAATCCCGATACTTTACCCGGTTGGGAAATTGATCCACCTGCAATACTTGTTCCAATCAAATTAGCACTGACACCTTCTGATCCTTGTTTAAAGAGCATTTGGTTTGCACCAGTTCCATGTGAACTTGATGTTATTCCTTGATTTAGACCACTGGTGCCAGTATTTGCGCTGCTTGTAAGTTGGTTATCTAAGGCAATGAATCCGCCTGAAGTTGTTTTACCATCAATACTGACTGCCGGGCCGGTTGCTATAGTGTTTGAAGAGCCTGATAACGACCCAGATTGTCTTTGCCTCACCGAGTCCGCAACTTGCGTGAACCCTAACGCATTCATATTTCCCTGACCAGCATGGGTCATTGTATCTGGTTTCATCATTCCCTCGCCTTGTTGGTTAGCTGACATAATTCCACTGACTTCGAAACTTCCTGTCATTGCGGCTCTTTCTCCAGGTGCCTGGGCTTGGCCAGACGAAAGAATCGCGCCATCGCCCTGAAATTGTTGATCAGTAAAGTGCGATTGTTGGAATGGATTATCGATAACGAAAGTCCGATGGTCTGCCGTGGGCCCCGTTTTTGTTTGAGACACCATGTCGGCTACTTGTGGCATGTCAACGCTGAGTGATTCTGTTCTCATAACAACTGGTTTGTCCGATTGTACAGAAAACTGACCTTGTCCAGTATGCGCCATATTCAAACTAGATTCATGGGACATCATACCACCGATGTCTGCCTGGCCCGATACTTGCTTGGTTAATTCATTTTGAAACGTTGTCGGCATGTTTTCGATTCTACCTGCGCCCTCCACACTGGCTTCCAAACCACCTGTTTGTGAAATTGGTGACAAATGTCCTTGATTTGCTGTGATAAAGTTCATTTCGCCTCCTTGAACAGCACCTGACTGAGATGGAAACATCATACCATCACTGGTTGATGATGTAACACTACCATCAACTCGCATTCCGGTTTCTCCGGTTGAGATAAATCCGCTTTTGGCGGCCATAGCTGAAGAGTCTATAGGCATTTCATGGATATTGAAAGACCCAACTGAATCGGTTTTCATAACTTTAGCCTGGCCACCTACTACTTTAATGCCGCTATCCATGGGCAGATCTGTTAGGAATGCGTCTGCGCCGGACTGTGTCGTGCCTTGGACAATTTTAGCATTCTTACTTAAGGCAGCAAAACTTCCAACAACTTCATTTCCACCTCCACCAGTCGTGAACAATTCTTTATTAGAAATTATCCCGGATGCATCACGAGGCATATCTACTATATTTGAAGCACCAAATGAATCTGTTTTCATAAATTCAGCCTGGCCACCTACTACTTTTATACCGCTATCCAAAGGCACATCTGTTAGAAACGCATCTCCTCCAGTCTGTTTCTCGCCTTTGAACATTTTAGCATTCTTACTTAATGCCGCAACACTAGCAGTTACTGTATTTCCAACTCCGCCTGTTGTGATAAATCCTTCATTTGAAATTATCCCAGATGCATCAAAAGGCATATCTACTACATTTGAACCACCAACTGAATCCCCTTGCATGGCTGCAGACTGACCGCCTACAACTTGTGCGCCACTATCCAGTGGCATATTTGAAAGAAAAGCATCTCCAGACTGCATCGCACCTTGGAACATTATATCATTTCTACCTGATGACGAAACGCTACCGCCAACTTTTATTCTGCCTTCTCCAGTTGAGAAACTTGTTTCTGTAGAGGCAACGCCAGAAGTGCCCATTGCCGCTCCAGGTTCTAACTGACTAACACTGGCGTCGCCGGGTACAATGTCTAATTGTCCGGTATTTAGGCTTGAAAATATTCCGCTCTCAAATTGTCTTTGTCCTGGAAACTGTCCAACGCGTGGTTCTATGCTTTTATCCATCTTTGAGGCTGCTATAATAACATTTGGCTGGTCTACCTTCACCCTCGAACTACTCGTACCTTGCTGTTTGACCATATTTAACTCTGTCAGTTTTGAACCGGTACCTCCGAACTCGGTATTACCTGTAATGAAGTCAGTCATACTACCGCCCGATGGTTCCAAACGACCTGAGCGTATCTGGGAACTTGCTACTTTCACTGTGTTAGGGTTAATCTCTCTGAAAGATCCTATATCGAACGAACCTTTGCTTATTCCCCTCATAGATCCTATATCGAACGTTCCTTCGCCAGTTCCCTTCATTCCGCTTGTTTGTAAGTTTGCGACAGTCCGACCATCTGTTTGTGCCTGTGTCCCTACACTACCCGATTGAACCTTTATTCCTGATAAACCGCCTGCGTTTAGATTACCGACTTGTGAATCAGTCCCGGTTCTTTCGGATGCTGAACCACTTAACTGCATATCTGTTAAGGCTCTGAAACCCTGTGACCCTATTATACCACTGGTCCCTGGAGAAATTACTCTGCGAGGTGTAACTTTCCATTCCGTAACCGTTGACTTTGTCTTTATAATTGGCTGAATGTATTTTGTTTCCGTTCTATCCATGGAAAGATCTGACATTATATTGCCTCCGTTATATACACCAATTTCTTCAGAGCCCGGAGGCGGTGCTGTGCCTAACCATGAAAACAAGGGACTCGTCACTGGCTCATGTAGTTTATATGTAGAAATAACTTTTCTCTCTGCTCCTGATCCTACCATACCTCCTTGGTTGAAAGTCATGCCATCTGTGGACTGGCCTCCCATCTGACCAACCCGAATCGTTGATGAACTAACAGTGGACTTAGGTTGGCTTACTTTGAAAAGCGAATCGCTGGTCATTCTGTGATCTCCAAAACCAGTTACATCAGATTTAACAACTTTTATTCCAGCTTTAAGCTGTGATCCTAGCCCTTCATTTAATCCAGATTGAAAAATCTTACTTTCAACTGGACCTGCAATTTTATTTAAACCAAAACTAGAATCTGCCACAGTTTGTTCGTGCAGTCCAGTCGCTTTGAAACCTCCAGCTGTTTGTAAACTAGGAACACCAGTCTCCTGTTGCATTCTATTGCTTTTAACGATCTGTATTCCCGATATTCCAAATTCTGCACCTGTCCCTTCTATCGGTTGCGAATGTCCTATTACATCCATGCCTTGACCTTGAAACATTATATCTCCTGAAGTGCCAGCAGAAATTCCCGGCTCCGACCCAGCGATTACAGAACCTGCCTCATTTAAAAAACCAGACATGCTTCCATCCATACCTGTCTGAACTCGATCTTTCTTTACTACCTCTGCATGAATATCAGTTGTTATGGGTCTTGTGTCCATAAAGGGCACATCATGACTTTGAATCTTAACGTCTGCAGCGAGACCGCTTATACCAGAAATGTCACTTCCAAACCCACCAGTGACACCGGTCTGTCCAGTTTGAATACCGCCTGTGGATCCCATGTCCATTCTGTCTCTTTCGATTAAATTGACCGATGAATCTTTTACAGGCTCAACTACAAAAGAACCATGTACTACTTTTCCGAAATCAGTACTTCTGCCTATACCGCCCAAGTCAGTAGATGACATCGCACCTTCTGTTCCTGTAGCGCCTAACGCTGTATCCAAGCCAACAAAAGACGCTGTTGCGTGCTGATCAGCACCTGTGGATGTGGACGCCTGTAAATCTGTGGATTTACCTGTTTCAAACGCCCATCCTGTGGGTATATCTACTTTTGTTCTTGTGGTTACAGATCTATCAAAAGCTGCACCGACTTTAGAGGCGTCTCTTGGTGTCCCAGTTTCAAAGGTATCGATGTGAATTCTATTTCCAACCGCACCGGTTTCTCCGAAGGGAATACCTGTTTGAGTTTGATCACCTGTAATACGCTCATGAGGTAGTTTTCCCACAAGATTACGGAAAAAGATCTTTCCACTTAGTGTAGGCACAAGTGTACCCATTAATGTTCCAGTGAGTCGCGCACCCTGTGGACCAGTGCCTTCGAGTGTACCAGTAACTGGGCCATCAACTGAAGCTTTTCCTTCTATAATCGAGCCCTTAAAATCTCCTATTTTATTCCCAAGCTGTATTACTTCGCCCGTCGCCATACCTTTAAAACTGAGATCACCTGTTTCAGGCGATTTCACCCAAGTAGAAAATATATCACCATTAAACGTTCCACCTTCAGCTGCTGATCCTTCAGTTGTTCCTTGGACCATCCCATCTTCAAATGCTTTTGCAATGAATGTTCCTCGAAATGGCCCCACGCCTTCAACTGCTCCCTCTACAGTTCCCTTAACTTCTGCTACAATATTCACTAAAGGTATGTCTATAGGTGTCCTTGCTTGTGAGTCAGTAATTGCACCTTCAACTTTGCTAGTTGCAAATGCTCCATCCACTATCCCTGATTGTGGTGCAAGAATGGGTCTGTCAGAAACAACATTGTCAAATGTTGTACTTCCTAAGGTTTCTTGAAAACCTGAGAAAGTGCCGCCTACGGTTCCACTTTTGAAAATTCCGACTGACCCTTGTTGCGCATCAAGGGCTTGTCCATCGACCATACCAGTGTCAAATGCACCACCAACAGTTCCCGGTTGATCAGTTATAATTGCTTTACCAATTGTAACACCTGCATGACTTTCACTAGGTATTCCTGGTTGCGAACTAGGCAGTGGTCTACCAGAAACGTCTATTGGTCCACTTTTCTGATCTGTCAAGATGCCACCAACGTTTCCTCTATCAACCATAATGTCTCCTTTAGCTGTTTGCGCACCCAGAGCTGAACCATCAAGAACGCCTATGTCAAACACTCCACCTGTTTGTTTCATCTGTGCACCATCCATAGTGCCAGTTTCAAGCACTTGACCTGACGCTCCCGTCTTATCACCGATGATACGTCCGTCAATAACACCCCTATCGAAAATTCCACCGGACGCATCTGTTTGTGTACCGGCGACTGAACCATCAACAAAGCCACTGTCAAGTATTCCACCTTGAGTCCCTGTTGTTTGTTTACGCATAAGTGTGCCGCTTAATGTACCAGTTTCAGTTGAACCAACTGGCGCTTCTCTCTGTGAACCAGCAAAAGGAGCATCAAAAATGCCACTTTCAAATTTACCGTCAAATGTTCCTTGATTTGAACCAGACATATCGGCTAAAACAGTACCGCTTTCAAATATGCCACCTATCGTTTGTTGAGATGCACCTGCAGACGAACCATCGGTGATGCCAGTTTCAAATATTTTCTCTCCTGCCCTGGCACCAAAAGTTGCTCCATCAACACCGCCACCTGCTACTGTCTCTACTGGTTTTCCTGTCTGTTCAACTATAATTGGTCTCTTAACGCTACCAGCATCACTGATTCTACCAACTACATTTACCGTATCACCAATAATACGTCCACTGTCAAATATTCCACTTGATAGTCCGGTCTTCATACCTGACATGGAACCATCAGCAAAACCGCTGTCAATCATCTGCCCATCCACCCCCGCCCGTGAACTAATCAGGGATCCATCTGAAAAACCACTTTGTGTACTAGGACTTTCAAACACTCCGCTCTGATGAACAATGCCACCTTCGAATATTCCGTCTATTATTCCCGATTGTGATCCTGTAATTCCTTTATTTGTTATGTCACTTGCAAATGATGTACCCGTCGTCACCCCACTTGGTCTGTCTATTCCCATTCCTGCTTGCAACGTTTCTTTCATCGTTCCTGATATGGATCCGGTACCTAGACCGTCCACGGTACCTAGACCATCAAAGGACGATGCGCCTACTTGCTGACTACCATGAATCCCAGTTTCAACTAATTCTGGTATTGTTCTACCTGTACTATCCATCCGCATTCCTGCTTGAAACATTTTTTGTCCTGTACCTGTTTCAGGACTAGTGGCAATACCGTCTATGGCAGATCCACCAACTGTTTTGATACCTTCTAGACCAGTTACAACTTTTTCAGGCATTGTCACGCCTGAGCTGTGTATTCGCGTTCCAGACAAAACCAACCCTTGTGCTGTTCCTGCGTCTGGTGTGGTACCTACACCATCCATGGCTGACCCAACAGCTACTTGAATCCCCTCTTGTCCTGTGACGACTGTTTCCGACATCATTACACTTGACCCATCTAGTTGCGTTCCGGCTTGAAACATTGCAGGCTCTGTCCCCGTCTGGAACCGTGTAATTTGACCTTCCATGGCTGAACCGCCAACAATTTGACTACCCTGTAGCCCAGTGTCTACCGCTGGTGTCATCGGTTCAACCATTCCTTGCCTCATTCCTACCTGGAACACGGTACCTTGACCATCCACGGCTGACACACCAGTTACTTTAATACCCTCTTGTCCGGTAACTACTCTTTCCGGCATCATACCACCTGCTCCACCTAATCGCATATCTCCTTGCAATATTTCTGGTCCAGTCCCTGCGTGCAACCGGGTAATTTGACCTTCCATTGCTGAACCCCCAACTATTTGACTACCCTGAAACCCAGTGTCTACCGTTGGTGTCATCGGTTCAACCATTCCTTGTGTGATTCCAATCTGGGACATGGTACCTTGACCGTCTACGGCTGACCCACCAGTTATTTCACTACCCCGAACCGCAGTGTCGACTTGTGCCGGCATCATCCCGCCTGATCCATCTAATTGCATTCCTCTTTGAAACATCCCTTGCATTCCTAGACCGTCTATGGTTAAATCATTAATTTGACTACCCTTTAGCCCGGTACCTGCCGTGTGTGTCATAGTTTCACCAGTTCCATCTATTCGCATTCCTCCTTGGAATATTTCAGGCCCCAGTCCAGTCTGTGAACCGGTAATTTGACCTTCAATGGTTGACCCACCAGTTATTTGACTTCCTTGAACCCCAGTGTCGACTTGTGCTGGCAGCATCCCGCCTGATCCGTCTAATTGCATTCCTCTTTGAAACGTCTCTTGCATCCCTAGACCGTCTATGGTTAAATCATTAATTTGGCTACCCTTTAGCCCGGTACCTGTCGTGTGTGTCATAGTTTCACCAGTTCCATCTATTCGCATTCCTCCTTGGAATATTTCAGGCCCCAGTCCAGTCTGTGAACCGGTAATTTGACCTTCAATGGGTGACCCACCAGTTATTTGACTTCCTTGAACCCCAGTGTCGACTTGTGCTGGCAGCATCCCGCCTGATCTGTCTAATTGCATTTCTCCTGGAAACGTCCCTTGCATCCCTAGACCGTCCATGGTTGAGCCGCCAACTATTTGACTATCCTGAAAACCAGTGTCTACCGTTTGTGCCAATGTTCCACCTGTGCTATCTATTCGCATTCCTCCTTGAAACATGTCTTGTCCAATCTTCGTCTGTGACCCGGAAACCTGACCGTCTATGCTTGATCCGCCAACTTTTTTACCACCCTGAAGCGCAGTGTCTGGCGATGGTGTTATCGTTCCACCCAGTCCATCTATATGCATTCTTCCTTGAAATATACCTTGATCTGTTCCTGTCTGGGTCTCGGAATGTAGACCTCCCATAGTTGATCCGGCAACAATTTGACTACCTTGAAGCCCGGTTTCCATTGACATCGGTGACATTCCCATCTGTCCATCAGTTTGCATTCCAGTCTGAAACATTCCTTGCCTCAATCCTGTTTGTATGCCTATAATATCCACGGGCTTTCCACCAGCTTCTTGACTTCCCAGAGTCCCAGTTTGCATTATTCCACTCGTTCCATCAATTTGCATTCCTCCTTGGAGCATTCCTTGTAACGTGCCTGTCTGAGCCCCAGTACCTTGACCCTCTATGGAAGCCCCACTTATTACCAATCTATCGCCTCCTTGCTGTAAAGAAACGCCTGGTTCCAACATACCCGTGTCCAATCCAGCCGACTCAAGTGTTATGCTTCCTTGACGTTGCAGAGAAGATCCATGTTGTTGACTGGTTCCTAGCCCTGCGTCTAAAGATTTCCAAGACCCATGAATAAGACCCATTGTTGGTTCGGCAACACCAGTTTTGACTTTGTGAATTCCTTTAAATTCACTGTTGATTTCGTTCAGGAGTGGATAGCGCCCATTTCTGCAAAACTTTCCAGAGAAGTCGTCGAGATCAAGGGACCATATCATAGCACCACCGAGGCCCATTCCCTTAATCCATCTGGCCTGAACAACAAAAGTTTAATCATTATCAAATTAAATAATGGTAAATAAAGATTATATGAAATATTCAATTATTTACAAATTATGAATAATTGAGCCTCGATGTAATATTCAAAACAGTTTTTGAAAATATAATTTCACCCAGCGTTCACCAAGATACATTGGATCATTCGTATTTTAAATTACTACTAGTATATAATTTTTACAGTAGTTAAGGGATATATGTATAAACAACTTGTGTTGTAGTCGCATGTCACAGATTTACGGTTATATAATCAAAATGCTGTTTCTATTGGTCAAATAAAAGAGCTTATTAGACGTCCAATGGGCTACTTGGTCAAATGCTTGGTCAAATGCATTTATTGCATTCACATTTACCCCGGCAAATCCTTTAAGTGAATCTACTGCGGAAGGTTTTCAGTTTAATACTGTGCAGCGTATTCACCTTTTCTCTGACGCTTTCTGGATCATCAAACGACACCCATGTATTGCCCGTGATGAGATACGGTGCCTTGTGCTCAGCATGAAATACTCTCGTCGCCCCACTTCTTAGCAACTCACAGATCTGCAAAATGTACACATGTAAATTTGATCTGCTGCTGAACTACTAATGCAAAAGCTTAGATAATACTGGGATGTCACAACCAACAGACGGACCTCTCTAATCTACTGTAATTTCGAATTTGGGATACAATGACATCTGAATTGTACTGTATTGGGGGTTCAGCAAAGAAAGGTGAAAGTATATCTTCACCCAAGAAAATAAATAAGGCTTAAAGGTATGGATAGTTTGACTTAAACACATTTGCTGGACAGGCTTAGACCTTGCAACTTTTCAGACCAGCTGGTGTTTAGTTTTGTTTCAAATTTTCAATCATCTGAATCGGAAAATTAAGAAGCAGTATGCTATGCCTAAAATGTATCTGTCTGCTCGAATAAGTAAATAAGCGGGCGTACCTCATAGTATGACATAAACCCATTTTCGAGTGTGAAGGGTCCGGCAGGCCCTATTCCAACATCCGGGTCCCCGATTGCAGTTTGGTTTGGTCTCATCACCGTGTATGTTCTACCGTAGAACGGGATACCAACAATAAGCTTCTGTCTATCCGCACCACGTTGTATCCAATATTCTATGGAGGCTTCCTGTAGAAAATATGAGCCCCACCATGAGAAAACAAACAAAGTGGTTTACGACCAGGTCCGACACAAACCGGGCTATACAGAGACAGCAGACAGCTACAGGGTGGAAATTTCGGATTTAGGGTTCAGAAGAATTGTACTACATGTATCTTTATCGCGAAAACAGTGGTGCTGATCAGCTTCGCGGTCACCGCGAAGCTCATCTGCGTCTTTGTTTCCGCATATGCAAAATGTTGGTTTTCTCATGATGCGGCTCATATAGTAATGAATAGGCAGAAATCATATAAATTTGTGAAAAAAAAGCAATTTGCGGTCTACTTAATATGCACAAAACAGGGACAGCCCTAAAATGTGCGGATTAGGTTATGCGTTGAGTCGCTTCATTGTTCATACACGTTTAGCAAGTTGTTTAAGAAGAGATGACGCTACGCAAAAACCACAGGCTTAATTTTACAAGCGCTCATTATAGCGCTAGTCATGAGTAGCATCCAGTTATATACTCCTCAAAACAATCCAAGGGCCACTATAATATTTTCCATATATTCTTGTGTAAAGCACCCAATACTTAACCAAAATTTAATGGCACTGCCCAAGGTCACAGAATGTCTGTTTCATTTGATTTGTTTCAGATAATGCTTCGAAGTAACTGACTAAAAGAAGTTTGAAAAAGCATATGTCCTCCCAAAGTCCATGCTGAAATTATGGCATTTTTCTGAAAGTCCACAGATTCACGTCAATTCAACTTAAGTTTGATTTTTCCATGAAAGTCACTTTTAAAGGCATTGCAGCAAATGTTGTTACTGTGAAATTCACACTTGCGTGTAAATGTCACGTTTTAGCTGATTTTCAAAACAATGCCAATTTTTGGAAAAAAAACTCCGATTTGCCAAAAATTCCATACAGGTTTTGGCAGGGTGTTTTCTGTTTCAACTTTCTTACATTCATAACATTCCAGGCAATATAAAAAATAATGCAAATGCAAAGGGGTATCTGCGTCCTTTGGGATTTCAATTTAATTTGAGCTGAACTTGGGGTACCTGAAACTACAATATATGGGAAATAATACATTGGCCCTTAGAATTTTTTGAGGAGTATATTTTTAGGGAAAGGATAAGTATTATTATTTTTTATTCGTTTTTGTTTAACTGTGTACTGCCGACCGATTTCTGATCATCGCGTCAGAAGCTTTGGAAATGTGCCTTGTTCAAACTCACAACGAACAGCGCCCCAGCTGTGGTTCGATACAGGGACCCCCTTGACCCATGTGGTGATGCACAGGTTCAGTTACACTCACAAAAACTAACCGTATTGCGATTGGCGCCTTCGCCGACTTGATCTTTTCGTTGATGAAGTGGGCTGCTGTGTCCAAGGGTTGTTTTCCAGGGACCGTGAAAGTCATAGGACATGACGTTGATAAAATCAACATACCTGTATAAAGGGGACATTTCATTATCCCATTGACAACATATAACAGGGCAAAGCATGTCTAATCTAATATCATATCTAGTACCATGTAAAATATACATATTTCATGCATTCATGTGTGCGCCGCTAAATTCTGATTAAATGTTATTTCATCACCGGCCATCGGACCTTTGTTTTGCCTGGACATTATCTCTCCCTTATTTCTGCCTTTGGCACATTAAGTGAATACAGGACTGGAGCGTAGTTTCTTCGAATATTATTCACATTTTGACCTTTTACCTCATTTTGCTTTAAGTAAAATGTTTTCTACGACCAACTTCCAATTATGAAAACAGATAAACGATAAGCAATGATTTAAAACTGGTGCAATTAGATCCAAGACCCGACCCAAACACCGAAATGGGAAAACCTGAAATAGCAATGTTACCGATACAAAGGGGACGTATGGTAAGCCGTTCTCTCTTCGAAAGGTACAAGTAGGCAAAGATCAGGAAAAGGCGCAATCAGAAAAAGATTCCTACTCCAAAAACCGAGGTGGGAAAAAACCAAACTAACAATCAGGTACTTATACCATGAAACATATCGTTAGCCGAATGAGCAGCTATTTTCCCAATAGGTGGCCACTCAGTTACCTTAACTTAACTGAAAATATGAAAACACACATAAGGCGCCAACAGCACAAAAAAAATCTTTATACACCAAGACATAAAACAAAAAGAACCACCACAGAAGTATCGACTTGGAACGATCAGTAACACAAAGTTACTGGCGGGCTTAAACCGGTTTTACATGGCCATAACCTCACCCTCAGCTTCTGCAGTGGTTCATAACATTTAGTTAGTTATTCGGTCCTCGTGGTGAATCTCTAACTAGTCAATGAATCATCAAGAACAAACAAATAAATCATGATAAACATCCTGATGAATCAAAAACCAGGACTCACAGACTGAGTAAGCTGCCCGACGATGGAGATCCCTGGGCGCCGAATAACCTACTAACTCCGGAGCTAAAGAAAAACACCAGTTGGACCCCGGTGGGCCAAGCAACAGACAAGAAGCTCCGGCCCCAACCAACTAAAATGAATAGCTTTATGTCGGGGCCATCATAGAGTCTGACGCCCGACCCACCGGCGTGCAATTAAAGAAGGCAGCATAGTTATCAACCGTGATTGGGTTAAAAACTAAGCATGCAGACTGTCGCATAACATTCAAGTTATAACCTATACGTCTATAACGTGTTATGATTTTTCTGAACTGAAAAGAAAAATCATTATTCCTTTAAGTTTCTTAAATTTGTAAACCAAGTCACCATAAAATTCAGGTTCCGAAAGGCCCTCACTTAAAAGCGTCTTTAACCCAACATTATATTTGGAAATCAATTCATAGTGTCTACGATAGAATTTAGAAAATGTTTTTCGAAGTTTATGATACCGATAGCCCTGTTGGAGAAGTTTTGCCGTTAAACATTTATTTCGAGCGTTGAAGTCTGTAACATGATTGCAGACTCTAGCAAACCTAATAAGTTGCGAAATGTATACACCATAAGAAGCACGACGAGGAACGTCACCATCCAAAAAAGGAAAATTTACTATATCAAAATCAAAGTCATCGCGCTTATCATAAATTTTAGAAGAAACAAATCCATTTGCAACAGAAAGATGTAGATCTAAAAAGGGGGCTTCAGTATCTGAGATATTGGCTTTGTTCAACTGAAGTTCAGGTGGATAAATTTGAAAGTTTATATTGCCAAACGGAGTGGAACGGGTTGAAACCTTACCTAGTCAGACTGGGAACATGGTATCTCTTATTTATGTCGTCTCTCCTGGCTGTAACAGCTACACTGAGTATTAGTTTCGGCTTCCCCGTTCTCGCAGCTTCGGCTTCGAATCCAGTATGCAGCGCCTACAATATGCACGTTTAACATTACATTACAGTGCCTTCAATCAGTACATTTTTGTGCATCTTTAATCGGTTGATTCAGGGCTTTGCTTGCTTGCTATGTTTAACGTCCCACTCAGCATTAGCAAATACCCAAGGGCACAACAAGGCACCCAAAGCGGAAATAAACCCAGGACCTGTCGAATCGGAGTCCATTGATCTACCACAAGGCCCCTTCAGGCTTCAAGCACTGAGTCCGAAACGCTGAATCCTTAAATGTTTTTAAAACAAACGTGAAACCATGGTGCTAATACCGTTTTTACTGATTGACATACACGTTGTTCCTTGTGAAGACTTTTCAAATTTTAAATAATGTTGCTTTTATGTGCCCTTAGAGGTATTTTAGTTAAGATATCTGAAGCAATCTGGCTTTTAAACACATTTCACACTGCCAATATTTAAATACTGAACTTTTAACGCATAGAATATGTGTTTTAACTATTTTGCTTTTATTTATTTTAACTTCAAAGTTAGAAAGCATATAGAATATGTTCCAGTTCCATTTTCATACTCTTAACTATGAAACATGCTCAACTCTTTGTAAATATTGTGTATTTATGTTTTATTTCAATGTATTGTTTGTATGTATAAACAGAGGGCCATAAGGTAGACTAGCCATTGGCTAAGTGTGCACCCTCTTTAAATATCGTATAATTAAATAAATAATAAATAAAATAAATGTCTATTTTTGGATACATGTAGGTTTTGTCTTGCCTCGTCATGCGTGTCCACATTTTACCTAGTATTATGGCTGACTCTTTTTGCCGAACAGTTTGTCACGTTGGCATACATAACCGTTTCGTAGGTTACCTACGTAACGATTTGTTGCATAACTTATTGCATACAATTACCAGTGCCAAAACTTGTGAAACGGACAATTACGTCTGTTTACGTCTGTTACTGCTATCTACAAGTATTGTGTTTTAGATCAGACGAGAAAGTACGAGAGAAACAACGTTTTAAAACATTCATTCATCTTCACAAATTGTCACCCCCTATATATCACAACTGAGACTCTTAAATGTCAGTGCATATATGTATCATACCTTTAAACATTTATATGTAAACAGTAAATCGCAATAATTTTAAAGTGAATATCATGGAATACAGGTTATTGTCAGAAACATCAAACAAAAAGTGAAATAAAATAAATTGTATCATTACGCATATTATTCATTTATCGAAAACAGCAGTAAAATGAAATATAAAATCCATCACATTAAACAAAAACCAGACCATATAGGGTATTATAAAAAGATTGATTTATTTTCTGTTTATGTCCTAAAATCTATATAGAAATGTTGTTGAAGTATGCTTCGTTTTTATACAGAATTTTCTCGATCTGGGTACTGTGTTCATATGCCCAACTAGTAGAGTAAAAGAGGAAAATGTCTGAAACAATTATTCAGGCTTTAATATTGAACAGAGCAGTTTAATGATAAGAAAAATAATATGAGCCTGTGCATGAGAAAACCAACAATTTGGGTTTCAGACCAGGTCCGACACAAACCAGGCTGTACAGTCACAGAAACAGGCTAGAAGCTTGAAATTTCGGATATAAGAAGAAGAGAGATTGTACTATCCGTGTAGCGAAAACAAAGTCGCTGATCAGCTTCGCGGTTACCGCGAAGCTGGTCTGCGCCTTTGTTTTCGCATATGCAAATTGTTGGTTTTCTCATGCACATGCTCATATTTACTACGACAGTGAACAAGATCACGTTAGTTTTATTTGTCACTTAGACGAGACAAAAGACCGATTGTCGCAATGACTGATGGTTTATTCGCAATGAGAACAATTAAAGCAAAATGAAAAACAAACTAGAGTACACACCAAATAAGTGGTCATTTCAGCATATCACCAGCAAACAGCCACGTACGCATCAGGAAAACATGTCCGTGCAATATGTACCCCCTTAAACCCCACTTTTATATAGCAAAACTGGGGTATGCAGGGGTATACCTATTTTTCTTATTTTTGCTCCAAAACATAGATTGTGGGTACACGTTAGAACCGCCTCGAGGCGGTTCTAACGTGTACCCACAATCTATGTTTTGAGCAAAAATAAGAAAAATATCAAAATTTTTCTAGTGAAAAATTTCATTTTTTCACGACAGCCATTTTTTTTTTTTTTTTTTTTTTTTTTTTTTTTTTTTTTTTTTTTTCTGAATATTGCATGGACAAGTTTTCGTAATGGATTGTCATTTATACATGTACATGTACAAGGCGTAATGATGATTATTTTTGTATGTGCGTAACTGCAGTGCGCCTAGGATCGAAAATCAAAAACAAAAACCCCAAATTCGAATGTCAACAGGAAATTCGTTTTAGTTCAAATAAATTTGTTGCAGATGTAAATATCACAAATATATTATTCTCATTTACAAACTTCATAATATTATTCAATTCGCGGTTAAAATAAATCAACCACATGGTCCAGAATTTTTGTTCTGACTTTATTAGACTTTACAATTTCATATTTTCTGTGTCATCTCAATGATGAAGAGAGATAAATCTATTTAGGTTACAAAGAAAGAAAAATAAAACATATTTATCACTTCCA
Organism: Rugalucina vietnamica; assembly: GCA_964017185.1. Classification (NCBI taxonomy): domain Eukaryota; kingdom Metazoa; phylum Mollusca; class Bivalvia; order Lucinida; family Lucinidae; genus Rugalucina; species Rugalucina vietnamica. The sequence continues at coordinate 42,496,433 of OZ024871.1, read as the reverse complement.
GCCGACATCTTCATTTCGTTTTTGTCTCTTGACTAGGGCAGTCTCATGATTTTCAAATTAGTCGAAGAATCTAGGTATCTCGATTGTCAAACACCATGAACATCGGCATTAGAAGAATTACCATGCATATAGGCATTAGAAGATTTACCATGTTTATAGGCATTAGAAGAATTACCATGTATATACATGTAGGCATTAGAAGAATTACCATTAATATAGGCATTAGAAGAATTACCATGTACATGTATATAGGCATTAGAAGAATTATCATGTACGTATATTGGCATTAGAAGAATTACCATGTTTATGGGCATTAGAAGAATTACCATGTATATAGGCATTAGAAGATTTACCATGTTTATTGGTATTAGAAGAATTACCATGCATATAGGCATTAGAAAAATTACCATGTATATTGGCATTAGAAGATTTTACCATGTATATAGGCATTAGAAGAATTACCATGTATATAGGCATTAGAAGAATTACCATGTTTATGGGCATTAGAAGAATTATCATGTATATCGGCATTGGAAGAACTGTTTTCAGTGTATGCAGTCAGCGAGCCAAAGACATTGTAAGTTGGTACGAATGGACACGCCGATAATTGCACATCGTGTACAGACATTAACTCATTTTAGCCTGGCGTCCCTTTTATGGGACATAGGCAAACAGAATAGCCCCAGATGTGACGCCGCAGAACGCGGCGTCCCATCTGGGGCTATTCTGTTTGCTTGGTGGAATTTCATCGAAAAATTAGATAAAAATTAAAAATCACTGGGAAAATCCATTCGTCAAATATGGGTTAAAGGTTATTATCCTTTGATGCTGCCCATACAAAAGACTGATTGATCAAGGTGGTTACATACATCAATACATCAACTTTTTACGTAAATACCGCTCAATGTCTATAATGCGTCTATTCATTACATAATTACACTTGATAATTGTCATATTGTTTTAAATACCAGCTAAAATGATGTGTGTTGTTGAAAAACTTTGATCCTGGTTTGATCTTTTCAGGAACGCGTCTACCTGCTTTACATGAAACTGGAACGCGTCTACCTGCTTTACATGAAACTCTCAATGTCTAAAGGAACTAGAGACCTACAGCAAATAAGGACGAAACATTATGGCCGTTTTTATGTGGGGTCAGCCAGCAAGGTCATACTTTTTATGGAATAGTTCTATTTTATTCTTATAAACAGATTGTAACATGTGGGGCAATCTTAAACGTTTCATATTCATTATACACGAATATGCAGAACAACACCACTCGGCAACTCACCCCAACAGTGTTGATTCTGTCTTCTGTCAAGCAGAATATTTAATGGAAGCCCTTAATCGAAGAGTTCTATAAATGAAAATAAGGTGGTTAAAAATTTTTAGAGTATGGGACAATCGTTTACAATAATTTTGTTTTGACCAATGCATTTGTACGTGGTGCATACTTGTACGCAGTAATGCATTATCATGAATTGCTAATCTAATTAATATTCCAATATTATACTGTTATAATAATAATCGGTGTCAACAGTGGCTAAAAGTCTTCAGTCTTACAGCAGTAGTTATCTGCCGGAGTCATGCTTTTCACATTAACTTTGTCTAAAGCGTTACATCGTATCATGACAAACAGGTTTTTTTTTTATTATCCTAGCTGTTTTATATTTAACGTATTGAGGTAAAAGGATGATAAATTAAGGCGACAAGAAATTGATGTAATGGACAACTATATATAATTTGAAACATTCCTTGCTGCAATAACATATCTATCAGATGCTGTCTGTCTTGTGAGAACATATTCGTTCTATTTAGCGCACCTCAAAAATGCTCAACAAAGATTCATTCTAATAAGCGCACAGTTAACTAAAATAAATAAATAAATTGTTAAAGGAATCCGTTCCTAAAATTGAAAAGAGATTAAAAAAATTTTACGCGTTCAAACCTTTACAACATAATTTAGTCTAAGTATAAGTTCATCTATTGAGATATTTTAGTAACAATACCAATGCACAATACCAATATGCCAACCGGCCAGTGTGTGCTTACACACATGCTGCTTGGAAAACACGTGTGTGTGCGCTTATTGGAGCATATGCGCGTATTATAACAAATACGGTACATTGCCCTACGAACATTTTCTAGCTACTTTGATGTGTCGGTGAGCAGATGGTACCCGTTTTGTGTCAATTAACAAAAACATCTAAATGAAATTCAAGACCTTATAGCCTTTCAAATCTAAGAGCAGTCTCTGGATGCTCACATAATGGCTAAATGAAACAAGTTTCATACCAAATGGGCAGGTATAAACCTTAAAAATGAGTTTTGCGTTTTTATGGCAAAGTTTATGTTCGAATCGTCCCCTTAACTTGAGCGAAACGCTCCTTTTAAAATTAATTTCCTTAGGTTGCATATGTTGCATTTACATTTTATTATGTCACCGCAAGGCGACGCTACTTGTGTATTAATATGCATCCCTAAATATTGCAATAACATTACCCTTAAGAGTTCAGTGAATCCGTCCTTACTGGTTGGCGATCCTCGTCGCCTCATTGAGTACTCCCAATCGACGTCGATTCCGTCAAACTCACGATCTCGCAGAAAGTTGATGGTGTACTGCACGAAACTGGGACCTGCAATCATGCCCAGGGTGTTGGAGGGGTAAAATCGGGTGTTCCAGCCATTGATACCAAGAAGAACTTTAAGATTAGGATTAATAGCTCTCAGTGACGTCACTCTTTCGTAGCTGAAAATAAACAAGTTCATCGTTGATGAAAAGCACATATGCTTTCTTTAAGATGACTCGTATGTATTTGATTTTTTTTTGTGAATGAACTGTCCTCTTTTTTCAAGCCCTTCTTTACTAAAGGAAACGCGTGTCAAACCATGCGTAAAAGTAACCAAAACTCCAAACACAACAAATATGAGTTAACTAAGATATGACACTTGAGTAATATGAGTATAAGCATAACTTCCTCTTTCTGGGACATAACACCAGAAGTGAATTTGAAACTAGATGTGATGCCGTAGAACGCGGCGTTCCCTCTGGACTTTCCTATGTTTGCTTATAGGAATTTAATCAAAACTTGCAATAAAATAAAAGTAAATAAAGAACATCCCTGTTGTTCCTAAAGATAAATTAAAGTGGATGAAACCGATAATTCAATTTGTCACTAATGGGTTCAATACTTACAATCCTACCGAAGTTGGAGAATTTTCGTCATTAATTCCTGTAGGTACTATTCGATCTCCTACTACACGGGCATAAGCAAATATGATATGGGTGCAGAGATTCGGATCTATATCAGCTGGTGTAAAATGTCCTAAGCCTGGTCGAGATGCAGACCAGTTAGTGTAGTAACATACTTGGCGAAAACAAGAAACTGAAAAAGATGACAAACAAATAGTAAGACTAAGTAAGTACACTTGCTAAACTAAATAAATACGTTTCTGTTTGACCGTTTTATCATGGCACCTTAGTGAAAGCGAAATGATAAGTATACCGTGAGTTCATTCTAATTAGCATACAGTGCGATTAACATTTCAAAATATCTTGAAGTTAAGTGTTCCAACCGCCGCAAAATAGTGTTTGATCATTTAAGGATAAGTTACAATGCGATTAATACGGTGTTAATGTGTAAAAGTGGTATGAAATACAAGTAAGCTCGTCGAGTAGTGTGCGGTTATGCACATATTTTCCAGAAACGACCAGGGTGTGCGCTTATTGGAGCATGTACGCTAATTACGAATACGGTTATCGTGTAATTGCTAGTCTGAATTGGGATGGTACTCTCTTTTAGTCCACAACGTGCTTTATTAAATGGAATACGTAAAAGATCGTGTATAGTTTTGCGCGAGTCTGTAAGATCCAGAACATAATAGAAAAAACGAATTATATCTGGTCTCTAATCGAAAAAAGTACAAAACAAAACAGATAAATATGTGACTTACCGGACGAAAGAGAAACAAAAACAAGCAATATCACTGTAAGAGCCATCTGGATTTCCATAAACTAGCCTGAAAACATATATTGAACTACAGATTTCCAAAACTATACCACACTGTCCATGGTTATATAATGATAATAGTAGAGATCTATTTGACTTGAACATTAAAATCAATCTTGTTTAGTTAAAAGCCAACAAATCTTATTTTAAACCGCTACTTCATCATTGTTCTAATGAGGTCCCGCTTTTTGTTTTATTATTGTTTTAGACGATTTGTTGAACATTGATGAATTTAATTGCAGTTAGATGTTTAGTGATGTGCAAGATCGCTAGACATCAGGATAATATGTCCGTGACATGTATACCCCCTTGAACCCCACTTTTATATAGCAAAACTGGGGTATGCGGGGGTATACCTATTTTCTTCTTATTTTTGCTCGAAAACATGAGTGTGGGCACTGTATATGGGTATAGACTATACTCTATGTTGTGTACCCATAATCTATGTTTTGAGCAAAAATAAAAATAAGAAAATATTACATGTATCTATATATATAAAAAAAAAAAAAAAAAAAAAAAAAAAAAAAAAAACCATCTATTGAAAATTTTCATTTCTTACAACTTTAAAACTCTCTGTATGTTGCATGGGTATGTTTTCATAATGAAAACTAGTTAGTATAAATTGTGCAGTTCACCAGTCTGGCTTATATAGCGCAGCGTTGCCAAACTGAACGATCGCCTTTACTTTAGTCTCAGGGCTGGCCAGCCGGAGTCATTTTTGTTTTCAACCGGTCTGGTAGAAAAGTATATCTATAAAGAAGTTGAATTAGGGTGGATGCCATTTTTTTCAGGCGCCATTTTTTTACCCCACGGAAAATACAGTGACGTTTAATTATTCAAGGGGGGGCAAGAGGGCTCACTGTGCACCCAACACCCAATACTACTTCTAATTAGTGTCAATTTATATTTTGGGACCCCTTAATTGCATTTACAATTTGTGCACTAAATAAACTTAATCCAGCCACCTCAATTGCATTGTTTCCATGATAACTCAATATATTATTCGGCAAAATTTGGATTTATCTACAAAACTGGTCATATCTCATCTGCTACTTATCCTAGACAAATGAATCTGATCTTATTTTAGAGCAGTCAGACAGTTCCCTATTATTCATTGGAAGATATGCAATTATTAAACTTTGCAAACTCATGCATATTAATAAAAGATAAAAAATGCTCCTTGTTCCTATCACGAATTTACTTGGCAATTACCACATGTGTATATACATGTCTTTATGAATATTTGTAAAGCAAACTTTGGAATTCAGAGAAAACAAACATTCAAATGTAAGGCTTTATATCTGCAAAGTCACCTTATAGAGTGCTCAAAATGGTATCAAATAGACACTAATGTAATACGATGCAATATTGCCATGTAGCCCAATGATGTATCTGATTACATTTTTCATGAATATTCTTGAAAATGTTGACATGATAGGAAAATGACGAAAAATTGGAGTATAATACCTAGAAAATGACCTTATCTAAAGGTACAAATGGGCAATGATCAGGAAATGGTTCAATCAGAAAGAAATACCCACTCCACAAACCGAGTGTGGGAAAAAAACTAAAATGACACTTAGGTACTTATACCAAGAAGCATATCGTAAGCCGAGTGAGCAGCTATTCCCAAATAGGCGGCCACTCAGTAACACGAACTTAACTAAAAATATGCAAACACACATAAGGCTCAAACAGCACAAAACTTCGACTCCAAAACACAAAACAATTAGAACCACGACAGAAGTATCGCATTGGAACGATCAGTAATATTAAATTACTGGGGAGCTTAAATCGGTTTTACAGGCGCCTAACCTCACACTCATCTTCTGCAGTGGTTCACAACATTTAGTTAGTTGTTCGGTCCCTGTGGTGAATCTCTATCAAGGACAAACTAATAAATCATGATTACTACCCTGATGAATCAAAACCGAGGACTCAACAGATTCAGTAAGCTGCCCGACGACGGAGATCCCTGGGCGCCGAATAACTTAATGAAGCCCGTAGAAAAAGAAAAACACCAGATGAGCTCAGGTGGGCCAAGCAACAGACAAGAAGCTCCGGTCCCAACCAACTAAAATGAATAGCTTTATGTCGTGGCCATCATAGAGTCTGGCGTCCGACCCACCGGCGTGCAATTAAAGAAGACAGCATAGTTATCAACCATGATTGGGTTAAAAACTAAGCATGCAGACTATCGCATAACATTCAAGTCATAACCTTTACGCCTGTAACGTGTTTTTTCTGAACTGAAAAAAGCATTCCTTTCTATAGGTTTCTTAAATTTGTCAACCAAGTCACCATAAAATTCTGGTTCTGAAAGGCCTTCACGTAAAAGCGTCTTTAACCCAACATTAAATATGGAAATTATTTCATGGTATCTGCGATAAAATATAGGAAATGTTTTTCGAAATTTATGATACCGATAGCCCTGCTGTAGAAGTTTGGCTGTTAAATATTTCTTTCGCTCGTTGAAGTCCGCTACATGATTGCAGACTCTAGCAAACCTAACAAGTTGCGGAATGTATCCACCATACGAAGCACGGCGAGGAACGTCACCATCCAAACGCGGAAAATTTACTATTATATCAAAATCAAAGTCATCGCGTTTATCATAAATTTTAGGAGAAACAAATCAATTTGCAATAGAAAGATGTAATTCAAAAAAGGGGCTTCGGTATCTGTGGTGTTGGCTTTTGCAGCAATTGCCATAGAGTGCTGGATGTGTAATCAATGATTGATAAGACAATGCATTACAGCCAAATGGTCTGCTTTATAAATGGTTGGATCTTAAATCCCTTTGATATTAATCAAACCTTCCAATATCAGTGCAAAATTGTGAAAAAATAGGGAAGCGCCTACAAAATCACTTTCATCTTGGCTGAAATTTTTCATAGAGTGCTGGAAAAGGTATCATTAGTAAATCAATGTCAATGAAATGCCATATAGCACCATCTATATATAACTTACCTGAGTTTTATGTTCATAATATCAATGAAAGTTGTAGATGTTGAGGGAAACAACAATCAAACAAGAGTTGTATGCCTAGAAAATGATTTGAATCTTAGTGGCAAATTAACTGAGAATGTTGAAGTTGGTATCAAATGCCTGCTAAGGCATACTGCACTGTAGATTTGTGGTTTGATTGATAATATTAATGGAGTTTGAATTTCATGAACATCAATGAACTCTTCCGATTTCTTTAAAAATTGCGCCATAATATAAGGTGTACCTACATAATCATAAACATCTTGCCACTTTGCGCAGAGTGGTGTCATATGATTGCGAAGACAATGTTAAAGCTACATGTATATGTCTAATGAATAAATCATCTGATCTTTAGGTTTGCTTTCGTGAATATTAATGAGAACTTCGGAAACAATGTGCAGATTCTAAGGACATAAACGTTCAAAACAACTGTATCTCAGCTGGCCTATTTTGAAGGTATGGTCAATCAAATTTATCCACCTGAACTACAGTTGAATAAAACCAATACCTCAGATACCGAAGCCATTTACATCTTTCTATTGCAAATGGATTTGTTTCTTCTAATTTTGATTTTGAAATAGTATTTTTTTCCGTTTTTGGATGGTGACCTTTCGCGCAGTACTTCGTATTGTGTATACATTTTGCAACTTATTAGGTGTGCTAGAATCTGCAATCATGTCACGGACTTTATCGCGCGAAATAAATATTTAACAGCCAAACTTCTACAGCAGGGCTATCGGTATCATAAATTTCGAAAAACATTTCCTATATTTTATCGCAGACACCATGAAATAATTTCCATATTTAATGTTGGGTTAAAGACGCTTTTACGTGAAGGCCTTTCGGAACCAGAATTTTATGGTGACATGGTTTACTTAAAGGAACTTATAGGAAGAAATTATTTTTCTTTTCAGTTTAGAACAATCATTATACGATACAAAAGTATAGGATGAAACTTAAATAATATGCGACAGTCTGCATTCTTAGATTTTAACCCATTCATGTTTGATTACTATGCTGTTTTCTTTAATTGCACTCCGGGCGTCAGTCTCTATGATAGCCCGGACAAAGCTATTCACTTTAGTTGGTTGGGACCGGAGCTTCTTGTCTGTTGCTTGGCCCACTGGGCCCAACAGGTGTTTTTCTTTTGCTCCGGATTTCAGTAAGTCGTTTGGCGCCCAGGGATCTCCATCGCTATTCATCTTGGTTGTTATCATAATGTATTTGTTTTCCATGAGATTCACTAACTAGTTAGAGATTCACTACGAGGACCGAACAACTAACTAAATGTTGTGAACCACTAAGGGTGAGGTTAGGCGCCTGTAAATTTAGTTTAAGCACCCCCCCCCCCCCCCAGAAATTTTATATTACTGATTGTTTCAAGGCATACTTCTGTAGTGGTTCTTACTGCTTTATGTTTTGGCGTTGGATTTTGTGCTGTTTGCACCTTATGTATGTTTTCATAAGGTTCTAGTCTTTGTATTGCCTACACTTGTTGACTTGTATACTATGAACATTTTACTCCAGCTTGCTGGACCTTTTAACGTCATGTGGCAGCTGGGAGGGAGTAGCAGGGGCATGTAATTGACTTTTGAATTGACGTCCTGCAGACGTCAGATGAGATGATTGGTTCGAAACATATTACTCCAAGGTTTGACGTATGTCCCTGGACAGAATTAAGACGTCAAAGGCTCAAATTTAATGCCAATCCAACGTTAGAGCCTGACGTCAATCCAACATTTATGAGACGTCAAATGTCTGCTGCGTATTGCTGGAAGCAGTTGCTTTGGCTAGAAACGATCGAATTTAGTCGCGTGTTTTTCTAATCTTGTACGAGCAAGCAAACCGGCAGTGTAAGATGGATTTGTGCACCACCAGAGGATACCGAAATCATTCTTTTTTGCATACCTGTGTTTAAAAAAAGTTTTTATATTTAAGAAATACTGTAGATCAGCTCTAGCAGTGAATTGTTGATTAATAATTTAATGTTTGGATGTCAGTTGTAAAGACAGAGAATTATTTCTCAACAATTCGCGCAATTGAGCTGATCTATTTCGATACTAACTCACAATAAACGGACTAAAAGTCGCTGAAGCCTCGATATTGATACTAAAAATTCACGCACTTGAGCTGATCTATTTCGAACTCGTTCAGCTTTTCACCATTGCATTGTACATATCCTGCCAAATATTTTACTGTAATGCGGATATTTACACACATTTATTACGTTTGTTTTTCGCTAAAACGACGTTACACCGTCTAACGGTGTTTGATCAGATTGTTGACGTCACAAATTATATCGAAATGGGGCAAAGTAATGTCACGCTTATTTGCCCAGTGAATTGTTGCACAATAAAACACGTTTTTAACCATTGGCTATATAGGCGAGGTGTAAGAATTTAAATTAGTCAAAACCACATCGCTATTGACTTTGTTTGACGTCATTTCCGGCACGTTATGAAGCAACGTCAACAGAAGTAAAGCGCGGTACCGAGTGACGTTACCTGTAAAGGGAATTTAATGGAGTATGTAAGAATAGAATCGATCAGTGGCGTAAAGTAGAGAAAGGAACAATTCCAACCCTCGGGCCCATTATTACAGTGGGAAATTCGCCAAGCCTCGTTTCCCATTTGAACGTTGGACCCTATGGTTGGAATTTTTCTGTCTCCACTGAACAACAATGATGGATTCTATTTGTCTCATTTACGTCCAACTAATATGGTTAATTATTGGCGAAGAGTATATTCGCTTTTTCAGACGAATGTGAAAAACAAACTAGATTTTATGTTAGTCAATATGAATAAATTTGGACCTTGACAGATCGTTTGTACCGGCCTCTCCCAAACTTTTTTATTTCATATTTCTTTGATGCAGATAATGGTTGATAATTTACTTGTTGCTCGAATTAATAGGTTTTGATTTAATGTTTGGATGTCAGTTGTAAAGACAGAGAATTATTACTCAACAATTCGAGCAATTGAGCTGATCTATTTCGATACTAACTCACAATAAACGGACTAAAAGTCGCTGAAGCCTCGATATTGATACTAAAAATTCACGCACTTGAGCTGATCTATTTCGAACTCGTTCAGCTTTTCACCATTGCATTGTACATATCCTGCCAAATATTTTACTGTAATGCGGATATTTACACACATTTATTACGTTTGTTTTTCGCTAAAACGACGTTACACCGTCTAACGGTGTTTGATCAGATTGTTGACGTCACAAATTATATCGAAATGGGGCAAAGTAATGTCACGCTTATTTGCCCAGTGAATTGTTGCACAATAAAACACGTTTTTAACCATTGGCTATATAGGCGAGGTGTTAGAATTTAAATTAGTCAAAACCACATCGCTATTGACTTTGTTTGACGTCATTTCCGGCACGTTATGAAGCAACGTCAACAGAAGTAAAGCGCGGTACCGAGTGACGTTACCTGTAAAGGGAATTTAATGGAGTATGTAAGAATAGAATCGATCAGTGGCGTAAAGTAGAGAAAGGAACAATTCCAACCCTCGGGCCCATTATTACAGTGGGAAATTCGCCAAGCCTCGTTTCCCATTTGAACGTTGGACCCTATGGTTGGAATTTTTCTGTCTCCACTGAACAACAATGATGGATTCTATTTGTCTCATTTACGTCATATGGTTAATTATTGGCGAAGAGTATATTCGCTTTTTCAGACGAATGTGAAAAACAAACTAGATTTTATGTTAGTCTATATGAATAAATTTGGACCTTGACAGATCGTTTGTACCGGCCTCGCCCAAACTTTTTTATTTTATGTTTCTTTGATGAAGATAATGGTTGATAATTTACTTGTTGCTCGAATTAATAGGTTTTGACTTCTCTGCTGTAAGTCCGTTTTCCCCTTACGATGTGCCAATTTTAAAATGCGCATGAATGACTTGGTTGACGAGCAACGAGAAAAGTCTTAGTAGGCAATTGCTTTTCGATCAACGTCGATTAGATAATAATGTGTTTCACAAAGGTGATTCACCAAATGATTTATTGCCGAATATTTGCAATTGTCCATCAAACGAAACAAAGGTACTTTATTATTTGATTTAATTTGTCTGTTTACTTAATCACGTAATGATCGTTCGTCTCTAAGTAAAGGCAATCTTTATCCCATGAATATTGTTCACTATGTGTATTGGTGAGTTCTTTGGAAGTTAACAAATCCAATTTTAGCTCTAATCTGCCGGTTGCACCGACAATACTGATGATGACCCATTGAATTTGGGTTTGCACCGTTTGCGACTTCTTTTCCTTTTTCGGCTTTTAAGATTTTCTGTCGTCATTGCGAGCCACTCCTTTGTTGTGAGGTAGCGTCATTTTTATTTATCTTGTCAAGCCTATTCACAAGAATCTTTTGGTGTGAAGTCCTTTAGAGAGGCTTTCCCTTCTGAAATGTCTTGTAGGGAACTTATTTTAGAAGTCACTTATCAGAAATCATGATCCGACCAGCTTAGCTATATCGTTAAGTCCATATGTACACTTTGTATCTCTGTATTATTCAGGAACTCTGGGTGTTGAATCTGATCTAATATCTTGTATCTAGAATTCAACGAATTAGGTGGAAGTTGTCCGTGCCAAACATGCGTTTTAAACAGTCTTTGCAGTACTAAAGCCTTGATAGCTCACCTGAGCCGAAGGCTCACTGGTGAGCTTATAGTATAGGCATGATCCGGCGTCCGTCCGTCCGTCGTCGTCGTCGTCCACAATTTCAAAGATCTTCTTCTCTGAAACCTCTTGGCCGATCAAGATGAAAGACCTAGAGGATTTAAAACTTGATTTCGGCCTCATGCGTTGGTAAAAAATGAATTTTTAGGAGCAAAGTATTGCAAATAGCAGGTATAGGTTCCTGCTTATCATTCTAGCACATTCAAATTACACATGCTGTCATGGCAATACTCCGAAAAGCATAGAAATACCACTTTTTGCATTTTTGGGTCTATTTTCCACCATTTAACATCATTTTCAACTATCGGCCCACGCGACGAACAATTTCTTGTTATGAAATAATTATGAAGTATCATCCAGAGATATTGTATGCAAAGTATCATTTTGTTCCTCGTGTGGGCCGGCACTTAAAAATTAAAAAATGGTCAAAAATAGATAAAAAAAAAACAAACAAAAAAGTGCAAAATGTGCTCTATCTATGGTTCTTCGAGTTTTTAAAAGACGAGGCATGTGGTTGTTTTAGGAATAATTGTCTCTCCTAAATTCCTTAAGTTATTTTTTAGCAAAATCTGAGGAAAAAACAGCCTTTAACGCCCTAGGCCTTTATGTAGAGCGTCCATGGGTAGGGGGAATGAAAGTTTGTTCACGGGATCTTGACCACACGACCAAGATGGCCGCCATGCCCATATATGGTAAAAGGCACTCAAAAATCTTCTTCTCCAGAACCGGCAGGCTGATTTTCGTGAAACTTGGTAGGTAGCATTGAACACTCCAGCCCATCATAATTTGATCAAATGATGACCCTAGGATGACCTGGACCTATTTTACGGCAAGGTCAGTTTTGGAAACATAGGCTTTTACATGGAAAAAAGTGAAAACTATGGATTTTTTGAAAACTATTGCAGCCTGAGACCTGAAAAGTGGTAGATACAAACAACTAATGGAGCAGATGAAGGTTTGTGGTTAATTTTGGTCAAGGTCATCTCTTGACCTTGTCCGGTCTGTCGTCCATACACACTTTTCAAAAGGTCTTCATTCTTGAACCGCTCGGCCAGTCAAAGTGAAATTTTATGTAGAGCATCCATGGGTAGGGGGAACCAAAGTTTGATCGCGAAATCCGGGTCACATGACCAAGATGGCCGCCACGCCGCCAATATATGGTAAAAAACACTCAAAAATCTTCTTCTCCAGAACCGGCGGGCTGAGTTTCACGAAACTTGGTATGTAGCATCTGGGACTCCAGCGCATCATAATTTGTTCCAATGATGACCCTAGGCTGACCATGACCTATTTTAGGGCAAGGTCAGTTTTGGAAACATAGGCTTTTACATTGAAAAAAGTGAAACCTATGGATTTTTTTTTTACTTTTTTAGACTGAGACCTGAAAAGTGGTAGATGCAAACAACTATTGGGGTACACGAAGGTTTGTGATAAAATAAGGTCAAGGTCATCTCTTGACCTTGGCCGGTCTGTCATCCATACACACTTTTCAAAGATCTTCCTCCTTGAACCGCTCGGCCAATCAAAGTGAAATTTTATGTGGAGCATCCATGGGTAGGGGGAATGAAAGTTTGTTCAAGAAATCCGGGTCGTTGACCAAGATGGCCGCCATGCCCATATATGGTAAAAACACTTAAAAAATCTTCTTTTCCAGAACAGGCAGGCTGATTTTCACAAAACTTTATATGTCGCATTTGGGACTCCAGCCCATAATAATTTGTTCAAATGATGGCCATAGGATGACATTTACCTATTTTACGGCAAGGTCAATTTTAGAAACAGACTTTGACATGGGAAAAGGCGAAAGCATGTTTGAAACTATTGCAGCCTGTAGATGGAGACAACTAATGGAGTCATTGATGAAAGTATAATTAATTAAGGTCAAGGTCATTTTTTGACCTTGACCCAAGGTCATTGAAATATCAAAATTTAGATCTTCATCTCTGAAACCGCTTAGACGATCAACTTCAATTATGTGGAGCCTCCTTGGATAGTAGCATAGATATTTTATACGCGATATCTTGGTCACATAACCAAGATGGCCGCCACGCCCATATATGGTAAATACCCTTCAAAATCTTCTCAAGGACCGATATGCCGATTTCCATAAAACTTGTTATGGACTCCAGCCCATTGTAGTTTGATCAAATGATGACCCTGGAATGACCTAGACCTATTTTATGGCAATGTAAATTTTGGAAACATAGGCTTTTACATGGGAAAAGGCGAAAACAATGGATATTTAGGAAACTATTGCAGCCTGAGACCTGAAAGTTGCTAGATGCAGACAACTAATGGAGTCAATGAAGGTATGTAATTAATTAAGGTCAATGTCATTTCTTGAAGTTGACACAAGGTCATTTAGATATCAAAATTAAGATAAAGGTTTTCTCAGAAATCACTGGCTTTGGAAACTATTGCGCCCTGAGACCTGGAACTTAGCAGATGCAGACGACTTTGTCGTCAATTAAGTTGTGTGAGTATTCAAGGTCAAGGTCATTTCATGATGGCTTAATGCTCCACGATCAGGCTTCAGGTGAGCGTTCTCAGGACCATTGGCCCTCTGCTTGACATCCAGCTTGGTCTTCGCCCCTCCACATTTACACGAAGTCTTTCAAATGCAACTATGGCTTAAGTAATTCTGGCAGTCAACTCATCATGAATATTCACTTCTCTCTAAAAGGAAGTTCTTCGCAGGTTTATTTTTGTTTCCCATTCACAGCGATGGTTGGTTCACTTAACGGCTTTGCTTATTGTGAAACATGAACTATCGTCAATTGCATGTTCGCCTCTGAGCCGACATTCTTGTACATCTCATCAACATACATGTATAGGAGTTTACCAAACACCTTTGTTTTGGCATGCCACATCTTTGGGTTGGATATTTTGCCATTAAAACATAGCAGAAAACATCATTCTGAACAGTGTTGATGCCAAATCTAACAAACCTCGCCTATATAGCCAATGGTTAAGAACATGTTATATTATGCAACAATTTCTTTGGGCGAATAAGCTTGACGTCACTTTGCGCATTGCTATATTATTTGTGAGGTCAACTATCACATCAAGTAAGCGCATAACAAGCATAATAAATGTGTTTAAATACCCGCATTACAGTCAAATATTTGGCGGGATATGTACAATGCAATGGCGGAATTTTGAACGATTTCGACGGTTTCAGCAACTTTTATACGGTTTATTGTATGTTATAATCGAAATAGATCAGCTCAAGTGCGTGAATTTTTAGTAATAATTCAATGTTTGTCGGTCGGTTGTAAGAATATAAATCACACACACTCGTGATTTGATCTTCTTTACAACTGACCTCCAAACAGTGAATTATTACTCAACAATTCACTGCTAGGGCTGATCTATTTCTAAAGCTTAGCCTTGGTTGACTCAAGTTGTCACCCGAAATTGTTCAGAGAACTTTCCGTTACTCTAAACATGCGCATACATGCCATCATGAAATTTCTGTACTATTGAACACTATCTGGCGGCTACGATTTTACCACGGCTAGAAAACCGTGACGAAAGCTTTCAAATTGGTGATGTCAGCAAACATCACGCACAGGTCTATATTCTACGGCAAAATATAACGGCTTTTTTGTTTCGTTTAGAACTTTTAGTAAGTATATGTTACCTTATTTTCGCTATTTTAAATATGAGTTCAGTTCTCAGTTGGCTGTGTTTGGATATTAATCGTTATGATAGGTCCTAGATCAAGATAACTGACATTTATGTTCTGTGGTTTATGCTACATGCCATGGTACTGCTGCTCATGCATTCTCGCCGCCGAAATATTTACGTACCAAATATGGATAACTAAAGGGAACATGTCTGAATACTACAGACAAACACGTATAAATGTATTATAAAATGCATTACCTGTGCGACTTTTGTCTAATTCCCAAAATGTAATGCAGCCGCCATGGAGGAATAATAAATAATGATTTGCAACTTGTGGAAGCAGAAGAAATTATAACGAAACTAATTTGTTTCAGTTTGATTATTATGTAAATAATTATGTCAATGATCGATTATGTGGCGAAAATAAGTCTCGTCCGACGAAATGCTGTCGGGACCTTTCGTCAGGTCTGGATTATACAAGGTTGTGCAGTCACGGTAGATGGCTA
Source organism: Rugalucina vietnamica (assembly GCA_964017185.1). Classification (NCBI taxonomy): domain Eukaryota; kingdom Metazoa; phylum Mollusca; class Bivalvia; order Lucinida; family Lucinidae; genus Rugalucina; species Rugalucina vietnamica. Next base: position 42,480,610 of record OZ024871.1, on the reverse strand, counting down.
GGAGCTTGACATTTTGGATTTAGGGTTTAGGATTTTAGGTCTGAGGTATAAACCATATGGCACCAATCAGCTACAAAGACACTGCGTAGCTGATCTGTGTCACTGTATTTACATGTGCATAATATTGACTATCTCCGGACACGGTTGAAATAAATTCGAATTTGATAATGATGAAAGCGATTGTTAGTTATGAAAAGTATAATGAGCATTCAAAGAAGACAAATAAAATAGTGTCTGTCTATACAATCTATGAAACAAACAGGCGTATAGTGCAAATTACGGTTATGGAAGGCCTTGATATTTATTTATATTCATTCATCAACGAAATTTAGTATCCTGTAAGAAGTTTCACGAAGCGGCCATAGAACATGTCATATCTTATGATCAAGACTAGTCATAGAAAAGTACTGAGACTATCATATGTAAGACATGTCGTATGTAAGTTATATCATAACAGTTTTATACACAAATTAAACATAGCGACTTTATTTAACATTAGGATAACTTGAACAAAACTGAAACAGTTGCATGGAATAAGACGATGAAATGAGCTTGTTATTTCCCATTGCACCACTCATTTATTGGAGATTACCTGCCGTGGTTGGAAGGTAGGGTTGGCAGATCACATGATGCCGTAGCTTCTATAAATATGACAGCTATTCGATACAATATATCATATTAGTAAAATCTTTGACATACTGCTTCGACCCTTTGGCTTAGTGGTTACATGTATTTGAACGATTCCTTGAAAATGTAAGAACCAGTAAAACATAATAATAAATAAATAATTTGAAGAAAACAAATCAGAAGCCGGGAGAGGATCTCTGATTGCCAATTTAAAAATTATGAAGTACTATGATTACTTCCGCTTTATCCACTAAGTTACAGCAGAATGTATAATATGAAATAAGGCATGGCCTTAGGGCAAGCTCGCCAATGATATATGATTCAGTTACTGAGTCGATCATTTTCTTATCATCACTTAGGTACATATAAAGTAATAATTTATTTTAATTTTAACTTTTTATTTATGCCAGTATTAATTAACATACACAGTTACTGTAGACAAAATGTATTGATCTTCACTCCCTATTAATGAGGTGAGCCGAATAGTCAAAGGCGAAACAGACATGGCGATCATGCTAACGGAAGTCGCGATTAGAAATGATGACGCAGAAATGTCATTTAAAATGTAAACAGAAACAGATACATGGAAAAGGAAAAAACGAAAACAGTGCTTTGCTTTAAGGACAAGTGGTTGTCATCGTTCAATGTTTTGGCTGCGCAATGACACAGCATTACAGAATGTAGCGCCAGTGTCTCGTATTTTCTGTTAGTTTCATTGTTAGTTTTATTTACTGTTGGGTTTCTTTGAAATCTTTTTTTATACCAACAGCTCTGTATCTCAAACATCCTGTCTCTGGTGACCGCCAGCACCGCCAGATCTTATCGAACAAAAATGACGTCGGTTTTGTTTCCTGACAACAACAATGACACATGCGCATAATGTGGCGAATATGGCTTGGCGTTAATAGTTCTCTCTACCATAGAACTTGCTCTTTCAAAAGACGCTACGCTATGCTCGCTCACTAAAAATAATACGATTTTATCTTATTAAAACACTTTTTAGTGATTTTGTTTGAACTATTGGATCTCTATATAGAACATTTTTATCATAAGACATCCTAGATTCAAAGGTATGACATTTTAAAGATGAGACATATCACAGTACAAAATATGTACTAAGATGGAACATAGGAAAACGACATGCAATAAAACCTTTGATGAAAGGACATACAGAGTTCTAAAATCTAGTGTACATGTATATTTTATAATTAATTTCGCTGATCATGTTGGTTTTCTTTTGCTCTAGATTTTCAGTGCAGTTTTTTGGCCTCCCAGTGATCTCCAGTTGCAATGCAAAATATTATATCTGCGGAGTTTCATAAAAACGATTTTCTTTTAATTTTGTTGTTTGACCTTGCTGATCCTTTCATAAGAAAGATACAGCATGAGGACCGCACTAAATGCTTTGAGCCGGTACGGAAGCTGATAGCTAGGTTTAAACCTGCCCCCCCCCCTCCTCCCCAGTCATTCCAGATTACTGATAGTTCCAAGGCGGTCCTTCTGTTGTGCTTCTGTTTGTGTTATTTTTGTGTCGTTGTTTGAAATATTTGTGACTTCCAGGTACCTCATTGACCTTTTGAATATTGACATCCCTTATTTTGAAGGCATGGTCAATCAAAGTTATCCACTTGAACTACACTTGAATAAAGCCAATACCAAAGATACCGGAGACCCATTTTTGGATTTACATCCTTCTATTGCAAATTGATTCGTTTCATCTAAAATGTGCAATAAGCGATGACTATGATTTTGATAAAGTAAATTTTCCGTTTAAGGATGCTGACGTTCCACGCCATGATTCTTATGGTGTATACATATCGCAGATTTATTAGATTTGCTAGAGTCTGCAATCATTTTACTGACTTCAATGCGCAAAATAAATGTTTTAATGTCCAACTTCTGTCGCAGGGCTATTGGTATCATAAACTTCTAAAAACCTTTTTCTAAATTTTATCGCAGATAAATCTCCAGATTAAATGGTGGGTTAAAGAAGCTTTTGCGTGAGGGCCATTCGGAACCAGAATTTCATCAGACTTGGTTTATAAATTTAAGAAAGGAAGGGAGGTAAGAGTGTTTTTTCATTTCAGTTTTGAAAAATATTATACGCTACAAACGTATTACAGGATATAACTTAAATTTGATGCGACAGTCTGCATCCTTAGTTTTTTTAGCCAATCACGGTTGGTTCCTTTTTTAAGTTGCACGCCGGTGGATCGGGAGTCAAAGCTATTCATTTTAGTCGGTTGGGGCCGGAGCTTCTTGTATGTTGTTTGACCCATGGTTAACAAATCAGCTGCAAAAGGAGCGCAATTCGTATCCATCAGAATTTCAACGATTTTTCTGTATAACTTGGTTCCAAATCTATTATAAATATTATCCTGGATATAGGTAAACTAAGCGTCGCATACATTCTGACATGACCATTGTGTATATCGTCTTTGGTCAGTGGAAGTGAAAAAAATTCTTGTAGTCATCACAGGCCAAATATAGTAAATCATAGTGTTTAATGCCCTTTTTTAAGGTCCATTCAATCAAATCGAGAAGCTTTTCATTAATCAGATTATGTGGCAATGTGGAATACAGAGTAGAAAAATCGTATGTGGACAAGCTCGTCTCACGGAACTTCTACACCTTAATTTACTGAGCAGCTCGCCAGAATTCTTATTGACCCAAACCAATTTTTATTTGTAGATGATAAATGGAATCCTTGTGTAAATCTTCGACGTTGCAGCACAACTGTCTGACTTTCTTTGCCAGTTTAAAAGGGCCACTGATGAGGGTACATTACTATACCCCAAATTGCGCAGTATGGCTCATACTACTTCCCTTTGAATGGTTTCACTAATTCGAAAGGATCTAAATTTTATATATTATCTATTTTTTATGCTTTGGTGTTGACATTGTGTGTTGTTTGCACCTCATGTATGTTTTCATATGTTTTCATAATATTTAGTTAAGGTCAGGTAATTTAGTGGCTGTCTGTTGAGAAATAGCTGCCCACTCGGCTTACGATATGTTCTCTTTGTATTAGTACCTGATTGTCTATTTAGTTTTTTTCCACCTCGGGTTTTTGGAGCTGGAATTCCTTTCTGATAGCGCCATTTCCTGATCATTGCTTACTTTTACCTTTTTTAATGTGAATTCATATATTTAGTTAAGTTCAGACAACAGGGTAGTTGGCCTTTGAGAAGTAGCTGCTCGCTCTGTTTACCGGCTGTTCTCTTTGTATCAAAACTATTTGTCATTTGGCGGTTTCACACCTGGTGGTTCTTTTTGTTTTATGTATTGGTGTTTAAAAACATTGTGCTGTTGGCGCCTTATGTGTGTTTTCATAGTCTTAGTTAAGTTAACTGAGTGGCCACCTATTGGGAAAATAGCTGCTCATTCGGCTTACGATATGTTTCATGGTATAAGTACCTGATTGTTAGTTTGATTTTTCCCACCTCGGTTTTTGGAGTGGGAATCTTTTTCTGATTGCGCCTTTTCCTGATCTTTGCCTTCTTTTACCTTTTTAGAGTGGGGTTGTGATTCTGATAACACTGAATGTCCGCCTCAACATGATCCAATAATGTATCATCGATCTAGAACATGGTTTTGTACACCGACTTATTGCATGATAAGAACCACTCATTAACGGAGAAAAAAATTCAAGTTAAGAGCAAATGCATATGTACAAGATATTTATTTATAGTCAGTATTGTACAGCTGTATAAGAACAATAACAAAAACGGGGGCTGATAAAATTGGGCAATGGTCTTTCGAAAACTATGTGTACATAATCAAAGCAGTCATCTATCTACTAAAGTATCGAGATATAAACAATATGTATATTAACATGTCATTAGCAATTGTCTCAAATGTTTTTCCTACCATATACACATCATGAAAACATATCCGTGTAATGTATACCCCCTTGAACCCCACTTTTATACATAAATGTATAGCAAAACTGGGGTTTGCAGGGGTATACCTATTTTTCTTATTTTTGCTCCAAAACTTAGATTGTGGGTACTCGTTAGAACCGCCTCGCCGAGGCGGTTCTAACGTGTACCCACAATCTATGTTTTGAGCAAAAATAAGAAAAATATCAAACATTTTCAGGTGAAAATTTTCGATTTTTAAAACTTAAAAAATCTCTGTATTTTGCATGGGCATGTTTTCGTAATGGATATTTTTTGCGATTTATAAATGATCTGAATGCTGAATGATGATCTGGTTGGATTCAGTTGTTGTCGTTATGTTTTCTGGTTTCACGTACACACCTTTAACCTCCTTCCAGTCTTTACCGTGCATATATACTTTATCAATGTGATCAAAGCATAACACATACCAGTGGTATTTGCACAGTATCGAAAATGGTACCCCAAATTCATTCGTCGCCATCATATTTTCGCTATTGCCATTACGTGACAAAAAGCTATCTAAAGTTTTCCTCTTTTTCGGAATATTTCGCTCGATACTGAAACGTTGCCTCTTTTTCTTAGGTTTATCTGAATCTCGTCCGCTTGACAAATTCGAGTTGGTGCCAGAAACTCCTGTAGTTGATTTTAGCTTCGCCAAATCTTGTCCGCTCTTTCCTCTTACGTTCGATGATGTGCGTGCGTCCAAATTTGAATCTGAGATGCTGGAAAGCATGTCAGACCTACCCAAATTAGATCGATCTATTCTTGCATTTATAATAGAACGCTGGTTTGACATATGTGTATCCATAGATGTTTTTCCGTTATAAGTATTTGAAATCATATTGTTCGCTTTGGCACCAGTAGTTGGGTATTCACCGACTTGGTTTATATTGTTAGTATTTGTCTTCCTTTCCATGGAATGCTGGTTTGACATGTGTGACATGTGTGTATCGATAGAAGATTTTCCATTATTGATGTTTGAAAGTTTGTTATTTGCTTCGGCACCAAAGCTTTGATGTTCACCGACTTGGTTCATAGTCTTTGTAGTTGCAGTCCCGTCTATGGCACGCTGATTTGAAATGTGTGTATCCATAGATGGTTTATTATTATAAGTGTTTGAAAGTTTGTCATTCGCTTTTGCACTGGCGGTTTGATATTCGCCGACTTGGTTCCATTGGTTCATATTGCTGTTCTTTATAGACCTGTCCATGGAATCCTGGTTTGACATGCGTGCATCGATTGTTGATTTTTCTGTATTGATGTTTGAAAGTTTGTTATTTGCTTTGGCACCAAAGGATTGATATTCACCGACTTGTTTCATATTGTTAGTATTTGTAGTACCGTCTATGACACGCTGTTTTGCCATGTAAGTGTCCATAGATGATTTTTCTTTACTCATGTTTGACAGGTTGTCATTCGCGTTTGCACTGACGGTTTGATACTCGCCGACTTGGCTCCCTTGGTTCATATTTTTGTTTGTGATAGACCCGTCTATCGAATACTGGTCTGACAAATGTGCAAGGATTGATGATTGTTCATTATTGATGTTTGAAAATTTGTTATACTCTTTGGTACCCATTGTCTGATAATCACCGACCTGTTTCATATAAGTATCTGTAGCTCCGTCTGTTGACGGCTGGTTGGACATGTGTGAATCGAAAGCTGATTTTTCATTGTTGACATTTGAAAATTTGTTGCTTGCTTCGACACCAATATCTAAGGCAGCTTTTATCCCTGAAGACGTATAAGCCCTTTCATTATCTTTATTCATTTGGTTTGCATATGCCGCTTGCTGATTTGCAGTGTCCGTTTTCTCTGCTGAAACTCCAGGCGAAAGAGCTTCACTAGCAAGCATCGTGTTTGATGCATGGGTCTTTTGGCCTTCTTTCTTGACTTTGTCTGCATACGATTTCCTCTCGCTCGTGGTCATAGTTTTCGGTACCGCATCTCTAATCGAAGGTGAAATATCATAAATATGTATTTCTGGTTTCGTTGGACCTACTGAAGTGTCGACTTTTGATTCATGTAACTGATCATTAAAAAGTGAGACGCCAAGGTCAGTCTGCATTGATTCACTTGTCTGCATTGATGTTGATGAATCGTCTGAATTTACTATTCTTGGCATCTGATTAAATGGTAAAATTATCACTTTGTCTGATCCAGAATGTTCCGTCTTTCCATGCATTCTATTGCTGTCGGTGAAAGTGCTATAACTGTCAGCACCAAGCCGAGAATCGCCCACAACAGTATTGCTGTCAGTACCAAGTGCCCAATTGCTTGCGTCAACGATATTACTTCCAGTACCAAGTAGATTATGACTGGCTCCATCGTTATTACTGTCGGCAGCAAGTTGAAAATTGCTTGACTCAGCCGTATTGCTGTCAATGCCGAGAGGGATAGGGAAAATTGTGTTTTCCGTGCTATTTAATGCGTTGTCTTGTGTGATTTTACTACCCGGCACCATAGGATTTACAACATTTAGAGATCCAGAAGCATAATTATTTTGCAGCAGGCTGAAATGCTGCTCGTCCGTCGATTTGATTAAGTTAGATGCCGTGCCAGACAAACCATTCATGTTGTTCAGCGATGTGATGTCGTTTAAATTATTTGGATGTGTTTCAGCATTGAGATTTGATTGTTGAATCCCATCGATACCTGTGACTAAATTGTTAACAACCAAACCGTTACCTTGTAAAGAAGCCTGATCTTGTCTTTTATTGACATCGACGTTTGTCGACGGATACCCGACTAATCCACCATTGATAATAGCGAGTTGTTCTTTAGTAGGTACAGCTTCATTTGACAATGTAGAACCACCCGGTGTATTATTCGATAAATCTAGTGTGGTACCCTGTCCAATTTTACTTTGTATGATCGAAGCTTGCATCGTTTCTGACATTTGTTGTCCAAGCTCTGCATAAGTATTAGACGACATGTCCATATTGAAATTTTCATCATCTTTGCTGCTTTCACGTTTCATATTCAGCGTTTCGAAAATTGTCTGCATTAACGGGTAGGGGCCTTCATTGCAGAAATCGCCCATAAAATCATCCAGATCTAAAGCCCAAACCACAACTCCACCAAAGTGATTTGTTTTCGTCCACTTGGTCTGCAACAAACAGCACATTAAAGTAAGGTGTTATTGAGACGGTGATTAAAGGTTTGTTAATTTCAAAAACACTATATAAAGGGATTCACCTATAAATACTTGTGATGGCATACATGTCGGGACAAACCACAATGCAAAACTGTAAAGTTTTTCGTAAGATATATTTATACCGGGTACTTCAGAGCATTTTCAAATTACTTATTTTTCTGTGGTCATTGCTTGTCTGTCGTTAGTGCTTGGCCCACCTTTGGCTTATCACCATGAAGAAAACACACCCATTTACTATGCATAGATTTTTTCAGCTGTAAAAACTAAAAAAATCAGTTAATAATGTTTTTCTTATTTTACTCAAAACATAGATTGTGTGTCAGTCGATTCTAACGAGTACCCACAATCTATGTTTTGGATCATAAATAAGAAATACAGTATACCCATGTACACCCGAGTTTTGCTGTATTAAAGTGGATCTTCGATACATGGACATGTTTGCGTGATGCAAGTCAAAACAAAACTGATAAACGTTTACCTTTTCTGCAATGCTTTGTTTGTCATCATATGCCACCCATGTAGTTCCATTGATAAGGTATGGTACTTTATGTTCATCATGCCATCGTTTGGTAGCTCCACTGTTTCGAAGGTTGCATACCTACAAGTAGGAGGATAGAAGAAATGTTCTTATTTAAGAATGATCATAACGAAGGAAAACCGTTGATCAGGAAATAGTCAAAAGAGAACATTATTAGCAATTATATACTTAGCCAATAATGTATCAAAAAAGGAACGTTTAATGAGTTATATAAATAGGAACAGACATTCTGCATTTTAATAAGGGCATGGAAAAGGTAAATGTTAACAGACCCTCCTGTATTTTTTTTTTTTTTTTTTTTTTTTTTTTTTTTTTTTTTAACGACAATAATAATAAAAACACACAAATATACGAAAGAATGAAAGGGACGTGAAGGTCTGTTTTGAATACTAGTTATCCAGAAGGTAAAATTAGATCCATAAATGATTATCATGGCCATCTTACCTCGTAATAAGAAATGAACCCATTTTCCATCGTATAAGGAGACGCTGGGCCCTCATCTGAGTCAGGGTCACCAAAGTTTGTCTTGCCTGGCGACAGGGCGTGGAAGGTTCGTCCGTAGAATGGTATTCCCAGCAATAGTTTGCTGTTCGGAGCTCCGAGGTTTACCCAATGGGACATGGCTTCGTCCTGGATAAAACTGACAATCATGTTTGAACAACAAAAACTGGCGAGGCGATACTGTGGTGGTCATTTTTGTGGTTCTAATGATCATAATTATTTGAAACCATGACCTGACGTTACGACGTTTAATTACATGAATATCAATTGTATCGACACCTTCATAAATGTATCTGGGGCTATACTGTAACCCTCAAAGAGGACACCATGTGAGTAAAAGTACCAGTACATTCTATTTGTTTCTCTACTAGCGGCATACATGTATTATACGCGATCGATAAAAAAACTGATGTGTCTAGTGTGGGTTCGAGCCCCGCACTGGGCACATGTGAGATAAGCCAAGTTCTACTTGCGGGTATGCCAGGTGGTTTTTCTCGGGGTTCCCCCGTTTTCGCCCCACCTTCTGATTGGCCCGTTTCATATGAGCTTAAATAATCTTGAGAGGGACGTAAAATTGAATTAATAAAGATCCATGAAATCAGAAACGCACCGCATTCTTGTAACGTTCATCTCCAATTTGACTTGCTCTGGGATACAAGGCACTATGATGCTCAAGTGTTGACCCCCAGGAGCCTTGTAAGTCAAAGGTCATAACATTGAGGAAATCCAGCAGTCTACAAAAATATGCAAAAGGTCACTGAATATACGTATACTGTATTATTTCTGACGGCCTAATCTACAAATCTGAATGAATAATTGATAAATTAATAGTACTTTTGGCGTTTTTCCAGTTTGTGCTTTCTACAAGATTTACATATACAATTCATTCTGCAAACCCGTTTCAGCAAAGGGTACGCCACGCCACCACATTACGAAATCTTGCCCGTGTAATAACATACAGCGATTTTTTCAGAAGAAAAAAATGAAAATTTCATTGAAACCAAGTTTGATTTTTGTTTTAATATTTTTGCTCAAAACATACATTGTGGGTACGCTGAGGCTGTTCTAACGAGTACCCACAATGTATGTTTGAATCAAAAATATGAAAATTAGGTATACCCCTGCAGACCCCATTTTTTCTATATAAAAGTGGGGTTTAAGGGAGTACACACTTCATGGACATTTTTCCTGATGAGATACCTATTGACCCGGTTTAAGTTGGACTGGCCTAGGACGTTAACAAAATAAGAGTTCCCGTCGAATTGATCCGGATAAAACTTGAGTTCATACTATTCACAACGTCAATGCGGAATAAAAACACGATGGTCCGGACCAATTTGATGCAGAGCTAATTAGAAGTTTTGTTTATAGTGAGTACACATTTTGATACATCAGTATAACATATTCATGTAATGTATACCCCCTTATATCCCATTTTTATATGAGTGGGGTTTAAAGGGGTATTTTTCTTAATTTGCCCGGGATCTGAAAAAAATAGGTTGTGGGTACTCTTTAGAACCGCCTCAACAGGTACCCACGCCAATGTTTTGAGCAAAAACATTACAAATATCTAAATTTTCAATTTTACAGCTTCAAGAAATCTCTCTATATTGCATGGATATGTTTTCAAAATGTAAGGATCGATTGAAACTTTTTTCCTGTAATCCGGATGAAGTCATTCCGGATCAATTTGATGTGGTTAATAGTGAAATCCAAATACTTGCACATGCAATTTTCAGCCGTATAAATTGAAAATTACATCCGTAAAAATGTGATATTTTTCATATTTTTGCTCATAACATAGATTGTGGGTACACGTCAGAACCGCCTCGACGAGTACCGACACTCTATGTTTTTGAGCATAAATAAGAAAAATAGGTATACCCCTGTAACCCCATTTTCACTATATAAAAGTATAAGGGGTATTCTTTGCATGCATATGTTTTCCTGATGATCAGGTCTTGTGTTCGTTTTGTTCTAACCTGGCCAGTCTAGGAACATCATATCTGTTCTCAATAGCTACTCTCTCTGCCGATACGGCAGCGGTCAGAAGAAGAGGCCTGTTGCCCGTAGAGTTTGCTTCTTTTTCAAATCCATTCCGGAGCTCCTGAAAAATAGTTAAAATATAAATGTTTTAACCCATTTAAAAACTAGAAATCATGGTAATATTGATTAATACTATTTTCTAAATAGAAAAGCATTCCGAACAAAGTATTTATCAAATTTATTTATAAAAGTTGGAATGCACCTATCCTTATTTAGATGTTTTGTAGTACAGTGTAATTAAACAATAAACGGTCACGTTTCGCGATAAAAGTTACTGAATTTATCTTGCAAAGAACTTTCCACTTTACATATTTATCAAATATTGGCATCATTTATTAAGATGTCAAATGAGCCACCGAATAAGAAAACCACCAAAATGCATGGCCGAAAGCAAGGACAGATTGCACAGCTGATCAGCGTCTTTGTATTCGCTACTCGGACAGTACAATTGCTCTTCTCCTTAAATCCGAAATTTCAAGCATCTAGCCTGATTTTGTGGCTGTACAGGCCGGTTTGTGTAGGCCTGATCAGAAACCCAATTTGTTGTTTTTCTCATGCAAAGGCTCAAATGTCTCACTTGAAGCATGTCCGTGAATATGTTCCTGTTCACTGGTCTCTTTCTACGGGCAGTTGGCCCCGCCCAGTTCAAGTCAATTCCGTCGAAATTCCTCTGACGTAAATACGCTATGGTATGGTCGATGAAATTGGTTCGGAACTGTTTCGAGTTCGGCCAGCTACCGAGTAGGCTGACAGTGTTCCAGCCACTTACTCCCAGCAGTATCTTAAGGTTCGGGTTTATGTTTTTGAGTGATGTGACCTTTTCATACCTGATGAACAAAAGCCAGAAATATGTAGTAATTTGGCATGCATGATGACCGATGGTGAAAAATGAGGGCCAATAATGAATTGGAGCCAGTAAAATCAGAAATACATTCGGCACGTAAGATCGGCTGTCAGTGAAAGAAAATATTGAGCAAGCCCTTTTAACACTTGTTTACAGTAATTAAGACTATGACAGACATATGTACGTCGAGATTAATTGAGACAAATATTAGTTCCATTTTGGCACTGAACGTTGGCTTTGAAGTGGTCCTAGCAACTGCACAAATATGCGGTATACAGATCTTATAGTTTAAAGTGCTGAATTGCATTGTATTTATCTGAGTCAGTTAGAATGAATGGTGTCGGCATCTACTGTTTCAGACTAATTTTATGGGTATGGTTGTGTCCAAATAATTTTCTGACTTAAATTGTTGTAAATGCGTTGCCTAAATAAAATCAAGGGAGAATGGAGGTCTATGTTCCATTTAAAGAAGAAGAAGAAGTTTATTTAAGATTCCAAAAGGCCGTTAGGCCCACGAGGATACAATATTTACAAAACAATGGCAATGACAGTGCAAGACATAACATTATGGTACAACCAACAATAATAAAGTGAAAATTTATGAAACAAACATGTGACAAAAAGTAAATTAAACTTATGATATTAACATGTATACATTAACTGACATGACAAAGTCTGTGGAGAAGGTGTATAACGCACATTAGTTAAACTGATATTTAAATGTAAACTATGTAATAAAATATATTTAATAACTTCAAATTTTGTTTTATATTCAAAATCTAATAACTTGCATTAATAAATTTTAATAACAGGGCAATGTAAGCTCCTACGTCAAAATTACCACACAGAATGTAGATATAAACCTAATATCAAACACTTTGAAAGAATGTTTAAATGAATATGCTTTAATGTCTATAAACAAGTTCTGAACGGAGTTTAAAAGCTTGAAAAATGAAGGTACTTAACTTGCGAAAGCATGACTCACTGTTGTTGTTGATAAGGGCTGTAAACTTGTTCGGTCTATTCCAATAATATTTAGCAATGAATTTTTTCCTCAATTCTACAAACATGTTACACTCAAGAATAAAATGAAACTCATCTTCAATGACGTTACATAAACTACATTTTCTATCAGCTTTAAATAAACTATCAGTTTAACGGTCAATGTAAATTGAAATTGTATGATAGTTTCTGAAGCCATAACTTACTGTCCTGTGACATGTTGTGTATCTTCGTCATTCCAGACTGTCGGTCGAATCTGGTCACCGACAATCCTGGCGTAGGCGAATATGATGTGTGTGCACAGGTAGGGGTTGATGTCATCTGGGGTGAATCTGCCACCCGCGGGTCGGGACTGAGACCAGTTCGTGTAATAACATACACGCTTGAAACCCGATACTGAAAAGCACGAGAAGACTAAAATGTTGATGTTTATAAGTAAAGTATGCTATTTTAGTGATGTTATTACAACTCACAGTGTGACCATTTAGTTATGTAATTACAACGATGAACGTGGGAGGCTATTATTGATAAAAAGGTACAAGTAGGCAATGATCAGGAAAAGGCACAATCAAAAAGAAATTCCCACTCTTAAACCCGAGGTGGGGGAAAACTAAATTGACAATTAGGTATTTGTACTATGAGAATATATCGTATGCTGCGTGAGCAGCTATTTCCCAATAGGCGGCCACTCAATAAAGATATGAAAATGTACATAAGGCTAAAACAACACAAAAAATCTACACCCAAAGCATAAAACGAACAGAACCAATACAGAAGTAAGTATCGCCTTGGAACGGCTATCAGTAATATGAAATTACTGGAATCGGTTTTACAGATCCCTAACCTCACCCTCATCATCTGCAGAATCGGATGTTGAGGTTCTTGCAGAGTTTTGGTCTCTGGTGCCCTCCTGACTTGTCTTTATTGATACTCTCCCATATGTTTCCTTGCAAACTGTTTAAAATGTGAACAATAATCATTGCTTTATTGCTTTGATATTGCATTGTCATCATTTTTATGTCTATTATGAAAATTATACATTACCAGAGTATACAACCAGTAGGAGGATTGTCAGTCTGTATAGAGTCATCTGCAAGAGAAAACAAAAGACATATTGTTGACCATAGACTATGCCCAGCAGGCACATGACGTCAAAATGACGTCAGGTCGACGATGCGGCGTCGTGACGTCGCATTGACGTTGATATGACGTCATTTTGACGACATGTGCCCGCTGGGTGGAGTCGTAACGGCTGAAGAACGTGTACATGTATCTAGGTATTTCGATAGATGTTGCATTAATGTTTATTGAGTACATGCACAGTGGAGGCACTGTACAAGCACTCAAGTCAAAGCAACCTAGTAACGTCAGTGCCGAGTCACGACTCTAAAATCCATTACTCATTTGCGACAGCGGTTAAAAGCGACAACCCCCTAACGTTTTAACCTATGACATTAGAAACGTCATTTGAATCACGGGATGTTACGTTGTGAGTTGGGTTTTCGCCGAAACTAAATGTAAAACTTAAAAATGGTGAAAAATAAGACTACATGTACAAACACATTACTACATTTGAATTAATATGCGATGTGTGACTTTGTAGCCTTTGAAGTAAGTACATCAAGTACTCATTATTCTGAAATAAGTTCTTTATTTGCATATCAAATATTACAATTATTATCATTATATACTGTCATATGCAAATATTTCAAATAAAACAAAACAAAAACGAGTTGCATTACGGGCAATGAAATATACAGAAGAACTAAAAATGCAAGTAACCACTAGGTTGAAATGAACTGGCTATGCAATCTAGGGCAGGCAAATTGTAGTTTCATCTTTATTAAATAAACGGGGTACACATAGCCAAAACAAAACATAATTTTCTGTAAATTTTTCAGCTTGAAATATCCAGACACGCGATTAATTCATTGCTCTCAGTGACCATCGCTTTTTGGCATCAAATGCACCGAACCATAGTTTTCATTTTCATCGTACTAGGATCAATGAAGCAATTGATACCGTCCCACTTTTCCAAAACATTAAAAAACATTTTGAAAAAACACACCATGCCCTAGTTTGTAGTACCACATTCTATTGTATATAAAACAGCATCATTAATTTAGAATAGGAATTGATACAGTTAAATTGAAAATCCTAACCTAAAAGGTTTGGATAGCTTATATTTTATTTTGATCGTATATTTTTGATTGGATATAGAAGCTTCCGTTTTTAGAAGCCGTTAGAGACGCAAACTTAGTGTTCTTGATGATCCTATATATTTGCCTATGAGAACAACTCTCAATTGTATGCCCTTTATACATATATCATTGCTGTGCAATTTTCCAAATAACAACATCTTAGTTTAATGACCAAATATTTATGGCAGTTGACCTGATCGACAATAAAGTAAGACTAGAGGGACCAGGAATCGATGCAATTAAATTTAAAGTCCCAACATAGACAGCGGGTGGGATTGAAAATACAAAAAAGACAACAAAACATTTTCCGACAACACACTCGAAGAGCAGAATGACTAGCTCTTTCCCAACAAGGTAGCCATCCGGCTAAGTATCAACAGGAACAAAAGGGAACGAGTACGACAGAGAGGTAGGCACAATATACAGTAGTATAATGAAGATAAACCACTTTTCCTGGGACACCGATTGTCGTTCCAACAGGGGACAAGTATGATGAAGACAAACCACTCTATCTGGGACACAACTTAACGTTTTTACCGGCACACTTAACGTTTTTACCGGGCACAACGCCGAAAACCACTTCTCCTGGGGACGAATAAATTAAAACGACTACAATATCTGCAGTAAATGCATGTGGACATTATCATAGCATAATTTAATGCGTTTTGTATGCATATGTAAATGTATGCTATTAATGTCCATTAAGACAAAACACCGTGCTAATTACAATGCAATAAATGCATGTTGGACAGTATTTTGACTTATGTGCTTAACATCCATATTACTGCATTTCAAGATCAAACACGTGTGCCAAAACAGTGCAAAATATACATACTGTTTTTTGTGAAACAACAGAAAAAAAGAAATTTCATCTGCGCCACTTACCATATTAAGGTTTGCAATCCCTTCACCGTCAAATGTAGAGTGATAAAAAAAGATTTATCTTGTATCAAAAGACAATTCCTTTACGCTTAGGACAGCCATAAGTAATAATTTGTTATAATATTATGACATATGGTAACTGATGATAAATAAATTAATTCGTCATCTATTGAATCTTTAATTGTCTCAAACCAATCAGTATTCCCGGTTGTCAAAGGCTTTTCAACTTTTCAGATCGAAAAAAAGTTTTGGAATGCGAAATGTTTTTGTAAACAGACATAAACATGCAGCTAATTTGCATTGTGTATTTTGCAAAAGAACAAACTTTGATGTTTAGTTTGATGTTTAATCAACATAGCTCATGCAAATAAATTTTTTATGTTTATTCAAGAGCGTTAAACTGTCAAATAAAAGAAAAGGTTGCGAATGAGTAACAACAATATCCTGCAATTGATTTGTGATGGTGCATTTCAATAAATGAGCCGCCTCATGGGAAAACCAACAATCCGCCTTTGTTTTCGCTACTCGGATAGTAAAATTCCTCCTCTACCTAACCCCAAAATTTCAAGCTTCTAGCCTGCTTCTGTTGCTGTACAGCCTGATTTGTGTTAGACCTGTTCGGAAACCACATTGTTGGTTTTTCCACGAGGTGGCTCAAATGGCAATTGTCTAATGATGTAATCTGTACTGTTGGTTTGTCTTTCAAAGTCATTGATTCAAAAGATTTGAGATTTCCGTTTTAAATCTTGTGTCTCGTATAGCGATATTCACCGCGACTACTTTGCTCAAATTGGTAGTCAACATGAAACGGTTACCCATCATACCCATCATCATCATCATCATCATCATCATCATCATCATCATCATCATCATACAGAATGTTAAAAATAAAAACAGAGCTCGTTTAGGAGGGTCTGGATTGGGGGGGGGGGGGTATAATGTTTAATGAATAATGGCCTATAAGTTTTAATGAGAGCGAATAAAGAGCAAAACATTTAATGATTAGTGAATAATGAGGTCCTAAAGAATAATGAATAAATGTAAATTTTTAATGAATAGCAGAGTAACATAATGAATAGTGAATAATAACATTTTAAAGAATAATGAATATGCTAAAATTTGGCTATGAAATAGATGGCCTCCCTGACATTCCAGAATTTCATTTTTTCTGGGGTCTGGACGCCCCAGACCCGGTCCCGAGGTTATAAAACTTTTTTCAAGCTCAGCTCAGCTGAGCATGAAATTTCTACTGCTCATAAATGCTGAAATAGTCAAAATTATTGGAAAATTCAGGTTCAAAACTCAAAAACTTGTAATTTATCCTGCTCATAAATGTTAAAATGCCAACAATTGTTGGCATTTTAACATTTATGAGCAGGATAAATTTTAGTCTCAGCTGAGCTGAGCATGAAAAAAGTTTTATAACCTCGGGGCCCGATTTAGTTCAAATGATTATTCATATTTCAGAAATCCTTGAATGTTTGGAAAGACACATGTCTGGAAGCCAAGCATGTAGGGACTCACCTCATGAACAAATTGAAAAAAAAAACAAATGTGTCATTTGAAGGCAGAGAAAAAATAAATTAAATCATTCTGGATGTTTACTGAGCCAGATACTATTTCATTGTTTTGTTTGCTTATGTTATACGTATTTTCTTTTCTTTTTTTTACCGGCCTCGGTAGCTCATAGGTAGACTGTCCGCTCCGAGATCGGGAGGTACCGGGTTCGATCCCGGGCCGCGACATACCAAAGTCGTTAACAATGGAACTAGTTGCTCCCCGCTTGGCACTCGGATTTTCGGGTAGGGCTAGGACTGGTCGCTCCGGTGTCAGTATATTGTGACTGGAGGTGGTATCAGGTAAAAGTGTCTGGAATCTGATACCACAGTGAGGCAGTACTATAAAAAGTGACGAAAAAGTGAGCATTGAGCTCCCTGTCACAACCAGACACCGTCGTGATATGACAGATAATGTTGAAAGCGACGTTAAACCCGAACAAACAAACAAACAAACAATTTTATTTTTATTCTATTTACCCCACTTTGTCCTTATTATGTATGTTCCAATCCTATAATGATAAATCTTTTCCGTGGGTGGACATCATCTTGCTTTTTTATAGCTATAGGACATATATAATTATAGTGTCTTTTGCAATCAGAAACAAGGCAGCACTAAGAACGTTAATGCAAATCTATCTGGCAATTTATATGGCGCTACATATTTTTTCCTCGCCGCTTCGCTCGGTATTTAAGACATTAATAAATAATAAAATGTATTGTACAATCAGGCACAAGCACAAATCCATCACATAGTTTACTAAATAAAAACAACAGCATTTTATTATAACTTTTACCCCTGAAGTTACATTTTTGTTAAATAACCTTTGATATTCATAATTAAAGAGAAAGAGTCAGGGTAAAACTTAGGGCGTATTCAGTATTTAAGGTGGAGGGGATTATATTCCCAACAGATTTAAAAGGGGATTTGCTAAAATAAATTGGTATACTATATCGGAAATTTTGTATGAGGCTTTGTGGTCTAGCAGAGTATATATGCTTCTCTCAAGATGTTTATATCAATGTTGCACTCAGCAGTCTACAATTTAATATCATAGAACTAGTCATTGTGTCTTGAGATAGGGGATGCCTTAGGTGGGGAACACCAGTCCTATTTGCTTATGGATACTAGCTGGGTGAAGAAGGCGTGACTAGTAATACTCATATTTTAAAGAATAATTGAGCTAATTTTAATGAATAAGCCCACATTTTAATGACAGTGAATAAATGGCTAAATTTTTAGTGATTAGCGAATACCAGGACCCCCCATCCAGACCCTCGTTTAGCAGTAAACTGAAAAGGTACAAGCTGGCATAGATCAGGAAAAGGCGCAATCAGAAAAGATTCCCACTCCAAAACCGAGGTGAAAAAAAACAAACTAACAATAAGGTACTTATACCATGAAAACATATCGTAAGCCGAATGAGCAGCTATTTTCCCAATAGGTGGTCGCTCAGTAACCTAAACTTAACTGAAAATATGTAAACATACATAATGCGCCAACAGCACAAAAACAGCTTCTGCAGTGATTCAAAACAATTAGTTAGTTCTTAGGTCCTCGTGGTGAATCTCTAACTAGTCAATGAATCATCAAGAACAAACAAATAAATCATGATAAACATCCTGGTGAATCAAAAACCAGGACTCACAGATAACGTAAGCTACCCGACGATGGAGATCCCTGGGCACCGAATAACCTACTAACTCCGGAGCAAAAAGAAAACACCAGTTGGACCCCGGTGGGCCAAGCAAAAGACAATAAGCTCCGGTCCCAACCCCGGTAATGACGAATAGACTAGTCCATCGTTATTATTTGGGTGACCACTTTAATTTTAGGGGCTTCAGGTGAAATTTCAAATTTTTATTTAATTTTTCTATGAAATTCCTCCAAGCAAACAGGATAGCCCCAGATGGGACTGCGACGTCACGTCTGAAGCTATACTCTTTGTCTATGCCCCATAAAAGTGACACATTTTTACAATGAGTGGCCCTATACGTATACATGTAGTAATGATAGAAAGACCAGAAAAGTTGATCCAATTAGATTTATATCGCAACTCAGGCACCAGGCGGAAACGAAAAGGCAAAACCAGACGCTACATATAAATTACATCAATCGTATAAAGACCAGTGTGACTTGTTTTGCTAATTACGGTAGCTCTTTCCAAGCACGGTAGCCATTCGGCAAGCATCAACTCATCAACTCAAACAAAGATGACAGACAAAACAGAGAGGCAGACAGAACGAACGTACAACATGAAGGACAGAACAGTATTTGGACAGTAAGTAAAGAAATTACTGAAAATAAATATTTTTAGCTCACCTGAGCCGAAGGCTCACAGATGAGCTTATAATAAAAGCAAGCATCCGTCGTCTGTCGTCGTCGTCAACAATATTCAAAGATCTTCTTTGAAACCACTTGGCTGATCAAAGTTTTATGGGAACCATCCATATGAAGGGGAACCAATATGTTTATATATAAATAATCCAGGTCAGATTACCAAGATGGCCGCAATGCCCATACATGGTAAAATTCTTCGCAGGAACCGCTGGTACGATTTCAATGAAACTTGGCATGTAGCATCGGGGACAAAAGTACTACAATGGCTTCTTTCACTTATGACTATGTTATGACATTGACATAGTTTACTGCAAGGTCAACTTAGGCCCATGCATTTGAATGGTGAAAACTGTAAAATGCCATTTGAAGGGGGGAAAACTTGCAGGAAATGCGCAATTGAACTGAAGATTTATGTTTCTGGAAAACCTCCAAGGGTTGTTCTGTCCCCACTACCTGGAGAAAGTTACATGTATATTACCATAACATTAAAAGGTCTCTTCTGAAACCGCCTGGCCAATCAAAGCCAAATTTTATACAAAAAAGGACAAGTAGGCAACGATCAAGAAAAGGTGATATAAGAAAAAAGATTCCCACTCCAAAAACCGAGGTGGGAAAAAACTAAATTATCAATCAGGTACTTAATCGTAAGCCGAATGAGCAGCTATTTTCCCAATAGGTGGCCACTCAATTACCTAAGCATCTATTTGAAGATGGAACCAATGTATTTATAAATAATCCCGGTTACATTACCAAGATGGCCGTCAAACCCATATTTTTATAAAAGAATCTTCAAGAAAAGGTAAAAGTAGGCAATGCTCAGGAAATGGCGCAATCAAAACGAAATTTCCACTTCAAAAACCGAGGTGGGAAAAAAACTAAGTTAACAATCAGATACTTGTACCAAGAAATCATCGTTAGCCGAATGAGCAGCTATTTTTCAATAGGCGGCCACTCAGTTACCCAAACCTAACTCAAAAGATGGTGCAAATAGCACAGAAATTCATCACCAAAACATAAAACAAACAGAACCACTACAGAAGTATCGCCTTAGAGCGATTAGTAATATAAAATTACTTGGGACTTTAACTAGTTTTACAGGCGCCTAACCTCACCCTCACCTTCTGAGCTGAGCTAGGGGTTCACAGTTGCAAAATGTATACACCATAAGAAGCACGGCGAGGAAAGTCACCACCCAAAAACGGAAAATTTACAATATCAAAATCAAAGTCATCGCGCTTATCATAAATTTAAGAAGAAACAAATATATTTGCAATAGAAAGATGTAACTCTACAAAGGATCTTCGGTATCTGTGGCATTGGCTTTATTCAGTTGTAGTTCAGGTGGATAAATTTGTTTGACCATATCTTCAAAATAAGGATTGCCAATGTTCAAAACGTATTCGAGGTACCTGGAAGTAGAATTAAAAGCCTCGATAGTCATGGATATTATTCAGAGAATCATTGGAATCTCTTTCGTAGCTGTATAAAATAAATCAGTTACGAAAATCAGGTACCAGAAGACAATGATCTGGAAATGGCGCAATCAGAAAGAAAATCCCACTCCAAAAACCGAAGTGGGAAAAACTAAGTTGACAATTTGGTACTTACATGTATACTTAGAAACTTATCGTAGGCCGAGTGTGCAGCTATTTCTCAACAGGTGGCCATTCAGTTATTCAAACCTAATTAAAAATATGAAAACGCACATAAAGTGCAAATAGCACAAAACTCAACACCAGGACAAAACAATAGGAACCACAACAGATGTATTGCATTGGAACACTTTTAAAGCTATTTATTTTAGTTGGTTGGGACTGGAGCCTCTTGTCTGTTGCTTGGCCTAACGGGTTTCAACTGATGTTTTTCTTTTGTTGATTTTCATTGAATATTGTTAGGCGCCCAGGGCTCTCCATCTGTATCTGTGAGTCTTCATTTTTTATTCATCTTGGACGTTATCATGATTTTTTGTTTGTCCTTGATGATTCATTGAGTTAGAGATTCACCACGAGGACCGAACAACTAACTAAATGTTGTGAACCACTGCAGAAGCTGAGGGTGAGGTTAGGTAACTGTAGTGAGGTTCGGTAACTGTAAAACTTGTTTAAGCACGCCAGTAATATTATATTACTGATCGTTTCAAGGCGATACTTCTGTAGTGGTTTTTATTGTTTTATGTCTTGATGTTGAATTTTTGTGCTGTTTGAACCTTATGTACCTTTTCATATTTTAGTTAAGTTTGGGTAACTGAGTGGCCACCTATTGGAACCAGAGGACCAATGGTCCTGTAAACGCTCACCTGAGATCTGCTACATATGCCAATAAACATGTTTGAATATTATGGTATTTAGCCCCAGTGCAGGTGCAGATGAAGCCCTTGGGCCATTTGTTTTCAGAATAATCAATATTCTGTCCATTTGCCAATTTCTATTTTATTTATTCCCTTTAAATGACATGTTAACAGTTTTTCCCATTTAAATGCATTGGCAACCTATGTTGACCTTGTCGTCAAATAGGTCAAGGTCACCACAGGGTCATGATTTATATATACATTGTAGTACTTTAGCCATCAATGCTTCATGCCAAGTTTCTTTGAAATCAGTCCACCGGTTCCGAAGGAGAAGATATTTGAAGGGTGTTTACCATATATTGGCATGGCGGCCATCTTGGTCATGTGACCTGGATTATTTATATACACATTGGTAACCCCATCCTATAGATGCTTCACATAAAATTTGGCTTTGATTGGCCAAGTGGTTTCAGAAGAGCAGATGTTTGAATATTATGGAAATATACATGTATACTGCCACGGGGCGGGGGCATACCTGAGGTGATAATTAGAAATTGATCGACTCAGTATCTGAAGACAGACAGACAGATATGAGCTCCTGGGACCAATCTTTTTCAGAATCATTAATATTCAGTCCTACTGTGCATTTCCTGCAAGACGTTCACTTTAAATGACATTTCAAAAGTTTCCACCATTCAAATGCATTGGCGACCTATGTTGACCTTGCCGTAAAATAGGTCAAGGTTATCACAGGGTCATGATTTATATAATACACATTGTAGTACTTGAGTCATCGATACTTCATGCCAAGTTTCGTTGAAATCGGTCAACCGGTTCCGGAGAAGTAGATTTTTGAAGGGTTTTTACCATATATGGGCATGGCCATCTTGGTCATGTGACCTGGATTTTTAATATACACATTGGTTACTTCATCCTATAGATGCTTCACATAAAATTTGGCTTTGATTGGCCAAGCGGTTTCAGAGGAGAAGAAGTTTGAATATTATGGAGATATACATGTATATTGCCCCGGGGTGGGGGCATATGAGCCCCTGGGGTCCTTTTTTTTTCAGAATCATTAATATACAGTCCTACTGCCCATTTTCTGCAAAACGTTCACTTTAAATGACATTTTAAAAGTTTTCCCCATTCAAATGCATTGGCAACCTATGTTGACCTTGCCGTAAAATAGGTCAAGGTCATCACAGGGTCATGATTTATATATGCATTGTGGACCTTGAGTCCCTTATGCTACATGCCAAGTTTCAAGATCCTAGGCCTTTGGGTTCTGGAGAAGAAGATTTTTAAAGGTTTTTTATCATATATGGGCATGGCGGCCATCTTGGTTATGTGACCTGGATTATTTATACATACATTGGTTCCCCCTTCCTATAGATGCTTCATTTGGCTTTGATTGGCCAAGCGGTTTCAGAGGAGAAGATCTTTGAAAATGGTGGACGACGACGCCGACGGACGGACGACATCATGGCTATCCTATAAGCTCACCTTGTGAGCCTTATTGCTCAGGTGAGCTAAAAAATAGCTGCTCACTCGGCTTATGATATGTTCTCTTAGTATAAGTACATGTACCTGATTGTTTATTTAGATTTGTCCCACCTCGGGTTTTTTTTTCTGATTCTTTCTGATTGCGCCATTTCCTGATCATTGTCTTCTTTTACCTTTTAACCTATAACTGCATAAACAAATGACTAATTAAGTTTAATCGGATTAACTTCATGTTATATTGAATCGAGAAGCAGACGAAACATATCACAACATCTCCTTGGAACGTTCAGTAGCGGTTTACTAGGTTTTCCTGCGTGTAGTGTTCCTAGCACTTAACTGTCTTTAATCAATTTTGATAAAATACATACAGAAACGCAACGAATACTTTAGGGTATTATAGACTGGCTTTGTAATGCAAGCCTGTCGTGTATTCGATCTTATCACATGAAAGAAGTATCTAAACGTCAAAATACTGCAGGTCAGTATGTCGGTTACGTATCTAGATGGAGTGCGCATAACGGCACTGATCTACCGTGGCACATGCCAGATCTACCGTGGCACATGCCAGAAAAATGATCAGTTAAAGTCAGATTTGATCCAAAAACAATTTTATTGATTCCAATACTGTTAAAATGATTGCAGATGTATTTATTGACCCGTTGGTAGCGATAGAGTATGTTTGGGACGTTTAACGTCACCAACGTTAATGACAAAACAAACGCTAGGAGCCCCATTTCTACACTACCCGTGACGTCACTGTTGCTTAAAAAGTATGTCTTGTCGTTGTTCGGTTCGATAAATACCGTATAAGCACAAAAGGCCCAAATTGCTCATTGTTCATTATTGTACAAATTTGCATTCCGTGTAACAATTTTTAAGCAACATGGGATGTCATTCAAATATGCTAGGACGCCAATCTTTATTTTAGATTATCAAGTCGACGTCAGATTACCAAACATGCACGATATTTGGCATCTTCACCTATTCCCCAACGTTTACGTCACAATTTGCTTTTGTCATGGTTTTTTGACAAAGGTCTAAAAGGGAGAGCAAAAATACCCACGAATGACATTATTTCCAAAAATAGGCGTTGTAGGAATCAACACTCCTTGGCATTTCAGATATCTTCAGCATGTACAAATGCGTATTTGCATATCCTCCCCCCCACCCCGACTATTAGAGATTGAAATGAACTCCCTGATTCTCTAATCTCCTCGGCTGAAATGATTGTGTGTCCAAATTTACCTCTCTTGTGAGAGCTCGAGACTAATCCCCTTCGGTCAAGCCCCATCCCCCTGGTGTGGTATTGTCAGTTGGATGTTTCACCAGTAACTATTCTGATCAATGTCAATTTTATCAATAAAATCACGTTTTCACATTTCACCACATGCCACAAGTAGTCTACAAGACATACCTAAAAGAGGTTTTATTACAACGTCAATTACAAACGTTACAGTTGACGTTTTTACGTGTTGCGTATTTGAATTCCTTAAGTATAGAATATACCCTGATACTTAACAGAATAACAATATCAATTAATCGCAATCTAAACTTATAGCATCACCATATAAGAAAATCATTGAAGAAAGGGACTCAAGATAACACGCAAAAATCTTCATTTTCATTTTATTGTTTACAATATATTTACACAAAAATTATTGAGACAGACTTAAATAAATAACGAAATACAAAATTTACACATTGACGAAATGCATGTAAGTGATATAAAAAGGACAAGGCATGTTAAGGATTGAAACAAGGCAGACAAATTCTGTAACGTGAAAGCATTTTGTTAAAAACATTTTCATTTCCGAATGAACATGGATTTCAAAAGCAAATATCGATGGTTATATTTGAAGAACACGTTTTATAAATGCAGGGATGAGAATACTCAGCTTTTTGACAAATTTCAGCTTTTTCGTCAAAATTTGAAATTTCAAATTGTAGCAGAACTAGTCTGAGCTGTCCAGATTTGATTATTTTATAAGGGGGTATAGGGAGTTTCAGCTTCTTATTTCATCAAATCTGATTGTAATCCCTGTAAATGGTACTTAGCATTTTGTTACATCGGGATTAGTAACCCATTACATTTTCAACACATGAAATTTTTGATGTATGTAAAGAGGCTCCAATTATTCAAAGACCAATAAGCAGATATAATTATTTCGTGGATAAAGGCATAATCCGTACGTCCCTGTTAAGTCTGAATCTGAGCGCCATTGCTTGTGATGGGCTAAGTGGCTGATTTCCCACTATAGAGGCCACTAAATCAGTAGGTCTCCGCGATCGAGGTATTGTTACTCTTATTCTGTTATTCGAATTGCCCATGGACGAAGACATGGAATTTAGTCTGTTTGGTATAGCATTATTGCTTGTCCGTATCATATTGTTTCGACTTCCAGTACTCCTAGTCATCAATGGGAATCGTTGACCAGAGCGTGGATTTATTACGAATGCATTTCGTGGTCTCGCCCCACCCCTTTGTCTGTTATCCTCGGATATTGTTACAACTGCCCTGCGAACACTGGCTGGCATGACGATAAATGGTGGTGTGCGACTAGAACCGCCGAGTCTTCTACGCGTAACCCGAAATCGCTGTGGGCGCCTACTAAGAGCCCTTCGCAGAAGAGCAGTATTACGCTGATCGAGGGAATTAAGCAGTTCTCTATCAGATAGTGACACAGGTAATGGCGGTGGTCCCGTTCGTGAACCAGAAGTATCCTTTACAACTGGAACACCCTCTGACATGGACGCGTTCATCAAATTTAAAACAGAAAGACCTGCCAATACAGATGATCCCACGGAAGAAGCTTTTGATTGTTTTGAAGGATTCTGTGAAGTATCCCTATCAAATAAAGATATGACATTAGGACCTTTGGGATCGAATTTGGAATGGCCATTGTTTATCAAAGTATTCACTTGATCTAGTGTAATTGGCGGCGGAGGTGCCAGTGTGCCGTCTACCGCTCTGACTGGATCTTGAACAGTTGAAAGGTTAGGTTGCATTGTGTCACTATTTAAAGCTGATGAGAAAATGTTAGCACTTTGAGACAGTTCGGACGCAAGTCTATTATTCTGATCTAATCCAATACCCGCTTTGTCATTGGTCGCTGACAAACCCTCGTTGGATGACGACGAAAATATGTTTGTGAATGAAACAGGTCCTATGTCTGGTCCGATATTTACAGACATAGAGTCTGGTGAAGCAGATCCCTGTGGTGAAAGGATGGCATTTGTTACTTCCAAAGGTACTATAGATACGTCTCCGGGACCAAAGTTTTGGGTTGCGCCAGAATTAGTTTTAGCATTCGCTGAGCCAATGCGCCTGATGCTGGGACCGTGGTTGACAACAGCTTCCAATGGAGCAACATCTGACAACGGGAATATTGTCGGAGGGTTATTATTCCTTCTGACGATGTTAGATACTGACCCTGGATTCCGCCTCCGTGCTTGGTTATTGTTTCGAGAACGTGGCCTTGTGATGGATGTGGTTCTTGGCTTCGTCGGTGGTGCAGGTGCGGGGACTACCGGTTGTGTGGGTGGGACTGAAGGCATTGCTGACAGAATGTTGGAGATATCCTGGAATCTACTTCCAGGCTCTAGAGCACCAAGCTCTCTATTTATGACACGCATCAGTGGGTATGGGCCGCTGTTACAGAATTTACCCGAAAAATCGTCCAGAGCTAACGACCACACCATAGCGCCACCGAACCCGTTAAGTTTTAGCCATTCTATCTGAAAAAGGAAATTCCGAATCATAGGGTATACGTGTTTGTTAGGTGTGATAAGTCTGGCATGGGTTTGGTTCAGGGTGAACCAGTCCACGGGTAAACTAAAATAACCACATCATTTCATTTGTTATAGTTAGATATTGCATTACATAGTCAGTTTGCAAAACGGTGGTATTGCTCTTAGGCCTTTCAGAATTTATAATAAGCCTCATTTATACATGTATATGGTACTTAATACTGGGTCAAAGTGACATGCCCATGTCACATTCAAAAACAAAAAATAAAACCATATCAAATAGTTCCTCGTTTTATTGTATCTTATATTTTGAACGGTGTGAAACTCAAAGTATACCTTTTCTCTTATACTTTCTGGGTCATCATAGCCGACCCACATGTCTCCTTTAACAATATATGGTACTTTTTGTTCGGGATCCCAGACTCTCGTAGCACCATTTTGTAGTTCTTGACACACCTAAACAGTAAAATTAATGCCACAATGAAATGAAAAAAAAATCATACCCTACTGTGCAAAACTTGGTTTTAAACATAACTTAGCAACATCTTGCCTACTTGCTATGTACTTCACGTTTAGTATTGCGAAAAAAAGATATCCGACGCAATCGGATAAAATGTCGACTCTTTGATGATTTTTGTCAAACTTCATTTTCAAACTGACGCATGAATATTTGGGATAGTCATGACAAAATGTGTTTGTGAATTTGGTTTCAAATTCATATGCAGTTATAAGTATTGTATAATTTCACCTCTTTTAAGTTTGTAGTGTTGAAATTCAGGAACATACATGTACATGTACATTTATCTTACAAACTTCTTTACCTCGTAGTAAGCCATAAATCCTGCTTCTCGAGTAAACTTCCCTGCCAACCCTGCTCCTTTTGCCGCCGCACCCATTTTACTGTCAGCCGTTGACGTCAATGTGAAGCTCCGCCCATACAGACCAATCCCAATAATCATTTTCTCTCGTGGGGCTCCATTCAGTACCCAGTAATTTGCAGCCCAGTCCTGTAAGAATATAAACAAAGTGGATAAACATTTTGTGATACATGTACATGACCATTATAAATCGTTCATAGATCTAAGGAAACCGTGATAAACAAAGCAGATCGACTCACGTTTACAGGTATGACGTATTTACAGCAAACTTTTAGATATGATTGCCTATGTCAATGTGCAACGCTATCCTGAGTTTTAGATTTCGCCTCTTCTGATTGTATTTATTTACCGTTATTTACCTCTTCCTGCGAAAAATGGTATAGCCTTACTACCATGCATCTATGAATTGACCGTAGTTATATTGTAACATTTAACAGATACTAACACGTGAAGAAGAGATCATCACTGACCCTGAACACCCTTTAGGATGCAACCTTTACATGTCGTTCATATTTGAAAATATTTGAGAATTCGTAAACAAGTATAATATTCAACAATCGTCACTATAATGGATTTAGTTTTTTATTATTATTATTTTGTTTTTGTTTTTTGTGTTTCGTTCATACGAGTGAAAATATTTACATAATGCAATCAGAGCTCATAGCCTGATAAGCTGGTTTCACTAAACATATTTTTAAGTCTGTGTTAAAGAATATTCTAGAAAACAATAATCCCTACTGTATTACCATTATAAAAGCAGAACAAGTAACCGTACCATATTTAGAGTGGCATCGTCTCCAATTTCAGACTGTCGACTGTACAGAGGACTGTTGTGACCTGTGTTAGTCTCCCAGGAGCCATGAAAATCATAGGACATTAGGTTGATGAAATCCAGTAACCTAAAAAAAGAAGACGTCCATATAATGAGCATGTGAAATACTGGTGAGGATTCATTTGTCAAAACAGTGGCATGGCCCATCCCCGTTCTCGTAAATACTTTCACTGCAAACGGAAAATGTTTAAAAGTGCATTGTTGAAAATGGAAAAATACATGTAACTTGTACATGTATCCTTTTTCAAATTAAATCATAACCTAACTAGGGATTAAATGAAAATTAAGGTTATGATATCAAGAAACACCTACCGTGCAACTCTCGCCACGTCATAACCAGCATCAATGTTGGATTTCCCGGCAGGCACTGCGGCTGTCAGTAGGAGCCTGTCTCTCCCTGTTGATAGGGCTTCCTGGTTGAACGCGGAACTCAGCTCCTGAAAAGAAAAAAGTGGGTCATGTACTTTTTCAGTTATGCCAAGTTACATGTATCTGCAGCAAGCTCTGGTTTGAGATGGCATTAATCAGTGTGCTGTCTGACTTCACAGGATTTACTGTCATACACTCACTGGCCCTTATCTTAGGCTCTGACCTCAAAAGCATTAATAATAGCCTTAAAATGTTTGCAGTGAACTCCAATAAACATGCTAGCAAAAGAGGAAAAAGAGAAAAAATAACATATTGAATACATATTAGACACCTAACTGAACAATCTGGATGAAAACAGAAAGGAAATCAAAATAAAAACAGACGACAACATACAAGCACATGTTGTGGACCTAGTGCTATGTTACGGTCAGTAGCATACGTATTATTTAGATACCTGTTGATTCATACATATGTCATTCTAATACTTGATGAACTTGTATATGCATGTAACATGGACACGAATGTCAGCTCAGAGGTAAAAATGCATGATGGGATTGATCACTTATCACACTCATTTGATAGCAATGACCTTATAATCAGCATAAAAAGACGGCCCCCGTGGGCGAGTGGTTAAGGTCGCTGACTTCAGTGCTCTTGATCATTCGATCATCTCACCGATGTGGGTTCGCGCCTCGCACGGGGCACGAATTCATATGTGAGACAAGCCATGTTCTGCTTGCGGGTGTGTCAGGTGGTTTTTCCCCGGGTACTCCGGTTTTCGCCCCACCTACCGATTGATTCGTCTCGATATGAGTGAAAAAGTTTGAAAGGGACGTAAAACTGAATCAAAAAAAAAAATAAAATAAAATAAAATAAAAAGACAGTTGTACACCAATGAACCAACCATCACTGTGAGTGGACACACTCAGAAAGGTGTTTACAAATATAAGTACATTAAGAAATATTGTATTTAAAGCAGTGAGCATTGGTATTTAGAAGACTGCGTGCAAATGTCTGTGGCGAAATGAAAATCAAGCTGGACATCAAGGTGAATGTATACATGACAGTAGTACTACTAACACTAATATATGCATGTGAGACATGTACAGTGTCAAGCCATGGAAAGTGACCTTGCTATTTCCAATTACGCTGCTTGAGGCATGTTAAAACTCAAGTGGAAAGGTAAGATTCTAGACAAGGAGGTACTTCTGAAGAAGACAGGAATTCAAAGGCTTCACACAGCTTGAAAACAATTACATTCTAGATGAACTGGTCATGTTATTATTACGCCAGATAGGTAACTTCCAACGACCTTTATATGACAAAGTAAGGCCACACTAAAGGTGGTCAGAACAAGTTATATGGCCCCTAAAAACCTTCATAGGGAATAAAAATAAAACTGAGATCCTTTAAGAGCAGTGAACATATTAATGAGACAGGGGATGGGCCATACCGCGGTTTCGGCTACTTAAGTCTCTTCAGTGACCCTTAAAGATTTGGCAACATGGAGCCAAACAGAGTTACTGTGAATTTGCATCTTTCAACAGGGTAGTCTATACAAAAAGGTACAAGTAGGCAAAGATCAGGAAAAGGCGCAATCAGAAAAAGATTCCCACTCCAAAAACCGAGGTGGGAAAAAACCAAACTAACAATCAGGTACTTATACCATGAAACATATCGTAAGCCGAATGAGCAGCTATTTTCCCAATAGGTGGCCACTCAGTTACCTTAACTTAACTAAAAATATGAAAACATACATAAGGCGCCAACAACACAAAAACTATACAAAGACTAGCATAATCCAAATGGGACCAAATATATTAAACATAGTTTAGAAAATGTATCTTAACCGATAATAATTTTCTGATTTCTCGGAATACCCTCGCTGATCTCAAAGGACCAAAAGGAAGATATAATCTGCACTATGGATGATGTACGGGGAGACATTATAGGGCCGTCACACGACACAACACCAGCTGCAGTAATAGCAAAAAAATACTGAGATCCTTTAAGAGCAGTGAACATATTAATGAGAAAGGGGTTTAAAATAGCAAACGTGTCTATGCAACAGGTTGTACAGGATCGATCGAAATCATGGCTCTGCCTCATCAACAAAGAAACAGTTCATTTTGAGGAAAGAAAATGTATGAAAAGGTACAAGTAGGCAAAGATCAGGAAAAGGCGCAATCAGAAAGAGATTCCCACTCCAAAAACCGAGGTGGGAAAAAACCAAACTAACAATCAGGCACTTATACCATGAAACATATCGTAAGCCGAATGAGCAGCTATTTTCCCAATAGGTGGCCACTCAGTTACCTTAACTTAATTAAAAATATGAAAACATACATAAGGCGCCAACAGCACAAAAAAATTTTAAACACCAAGACATAAAGCAAAAAGAACCACCACAGAAGTATCGCCTTGGAACGATCAGTAACACAAAGTTACTGGCGGGCTTAAACCGGTTTTACAGGATCCTAACCTCACCCTCAGCTTCTGCAGTGGTTCATAACATTTAGTAAGTTCTTCGGTCCTCGTGGTGAATCTCTAACTAGTCAATGCATCATCAAGAACAAACAAATAAATCATGATAAACATCCTGGTGAATCAAAAACAAGGACTCACAGATAGAGTAAGCTGCCCGACGATGGAGATCCCTGGGCGCCGAATAACCTACTAACTCCGGAGCAAAAGAAAAACACCAGTTGGACCCCGGTGGGCCAAGCAACAGACAAGAAGCTCCGGCCCCAACCAACTAAAATGAATAGCTTTAAGTCGGGGCCATCATAGAGTCTGACGCCCGACCCACCGGCGTGCAATTTAAGAAGGCAGCATAGTTATCAACCATGATTGGGTTTAAAACTAAGCATGCAGACTGTCGCATAGCATTCAAGTTATAACCTATACGTCTGTAACGTGTTATGATTTTTCTGAACTGAAAAGAAAAATCATTAATTCCTATAAGTTTCTTAAATTTGTTAACTAAGTCACCATAAAATTCAGGTTCCGAAAGGCCCTCACTTAAAAGCGTCTTTAACCCAACATTATATTTGGAAATCAATTCATAGTGTCTACGATAAAGTTTAGGAAAGGTTTTTCGAAGTTTATGATACCGATAGCCCTGTTGGAGAAGTTTTGCCGTTAAACATTTATTTCGAGCGTTGAAGTCTGTAACATGATTGCAGACTCTAGCAAACCTAATAAGTTGCGAAATGTAAACACCATAAGAAGCACGACGAGGAACGTCACCATCCAAAAAAGGAAAATTTACTATATCAAAATCAAAGTCATCGCGCTTATCATAAATTTTAGAAGAAACAAATCCATTTGCAACAGAAATATGTAGATCTTAAAAGGGAGGTCTTCGGTATCTGAGATATTGGCTTTGTTCAACTGAAGTTCAGGTGGATAAATTTGATTGACCATACCTTCAAAATAAGGGTTGTCAATGTTCAAAAGGTCATCGAGGTACCTAGATGTGGAATTAAAAGCCTCGATGAAGCCGCCGGTAAAAGCTCAGAGATCGCAGAGCCAAAACGAAATTAATGGGTCATCATCAGAATCTTCGGACAACGATTTACTCCCTTCTCCGACAATTTAGAGGCAGTCATCTCATTTCTAAAAGTGATAATCCTTCTACAACTTTAGGCAAACCTGACAATGACATACTTGCAGAAAAGATTTAAGACGTGCTTCGTACATATAGAAAAGCATTGCAGTTTACATACTTTCTGAATGAACTGAAAAAAAAAACGAATCGAATTGACAGATTACGGACCTGGTATCTGAATCCTTAATTTATATACAAAAGTAATTGGTTTGGAAATTAATGGTGATGAATCGCCGCAAAGTGTCAAAAAGGTAACAATTTATCAAACAACAACCCACAAAGCGGTCATCTGTCTTTTTAGTTGAATCAGTCAGTTGCTATATGCGGAAATAAATCGAGCGATTCCGTGCGTTGGTGTGTTATTACTCAGCGTATGTTTGATTCCGTCCGATCCTTACCAAAAACGTCAACATTCATCGCCCTGTACCATGTTTGGTGCTGACTTGGACCGTCAGTTAACTGTCAAATTATTTCCATGAATTATTGATAACAGCTGGTATGTACATGTATAAGCTATTAGTTATCTCATACCAGTATCATTTGACACCGTTTAATTTCAAATTTATTCAAAGTAACCACAAACTGCGTAATGGATGAGTCCTAAGTCTGACAGCATCATAAATGATCTTATTCTTTAAACAAATCAATTTGAAAAATATAAGCAAAGTGCATATATAATTAGCCTTTACAAAATAATGCGTACACACAGCTGAATAATAGCACGTTGACCGACGTGAACGCAATTGATTTCTTTAAGTTGTGACCGCTTGTCAGAGGTTGATTCATTACAATTATCTCATTAGTAAAACAAGCAGTTTACATTGTACATACTATGTTATTTTACTTGCCGCAAACAGGTGTGTATACTTATGGATTCTACTGGCTAAAATGCAACGAAAATGATTGACACGTTACTGTGCATTAAAGGTGTTTGGTAGATGTATGGGCGGACAGATATATTTAACATGTCAGTATGTCCAACTGAACGATACTTGCCAATGTCACATAATGTATCAGGGTCACCAAATCTTATCACAGGCATTATAACTTTAGAATTATACACAATGCGCACATAGCCTTTGGTCATTTCTGGCATTTCCTAACGTCACTCTCAGCTTCTGCAGTGGTTCACTACATTTAGTGGGTTGTTCGGTCCGTGTAGTGAATCTCTTACTAGACAATGTATCATCACGGACAAACAAATAAATCATGGTTACCACCATGATGAATCAAAAACGACGACATAGATACAAAAAGCTGTCCGGCGATGGAGATCCCTGGGCACCAAACAACATTACTGAAAATCTGAAGACCCTTCAAGAATGCTTTTATGATGATAAGCGGGTTGCTTACCTCTAGCAATAGCACCAGTCTCGCCCTGTCCTCGGGCCGCCCACCCCGCTTGCCCGGATACTCCCAATCCATGTCAAGACCATCGAAATCCCGTTGCCGGAGAAAGTCGATAGTGCTCGTGACAAACTCTGACCGGTTTGCTCTGGTCTCTACCATGTCACTAAATGGTTTACTGCCTGCGTTCCAGCCGCCAGTGGCCAGTAGTGTCTTTACTGCAGGGTTCTGCTTTTTCATATCGTTGACTTTTGCGTACCTATAGAAAATAAAATCAGACTCAAATTCTGATACACAATATCAAAAGTCCCTTTAAAAGTAATACATTGCAATAATCAAGTAAATATGTTTATGGCATTAGCAAAATTGTTAACTTTGTCTATCCAATTCAATAGATATAGCAAAATTTAAAAAATTATTTGGACGGCTCCATCCTTGCTAAGTAATATAATCAATTTATCCACTGGCAATCTTTTCTTTGGAAAACATTCTTTGTGGTAATTTCTTCATGGACTACGGGAAATAACCACACGAAGAAATTGGTATTTTGCGGGTAAAACACGATTAATTTCCTTGAAGATATAACTGGGAATTAATGACAAATTTGTTCAGCATTCACTTACATTCCCTTGCTCCATTGTGAATTATCATCATTCCATTCGAATGGCACCAGTCTATTTCCCTCTAGTTTTCCAAAGGCGAAGATGATATGTGTACAGAGGTCTGGATCTATTTTATCGGGCGTATATTTACCATCACCGGGGCGGTACTGTGACCAGTTCGTGTAGTAACACACCCGAAGGTAGCCAGAAACTGAAAACATTGATGAAAATGTTTTCATGTAGGAACACTATAATAATTTATAAGAAGCTATCCAAATGTACGTAAGTCTCGTAAAAAGAAACTTCTATTTCAATCTAGGTTAATACGTCACTATTTGATAAATACTGGAACAGTCTGAACATATTGGACAGACATGGCAGTTGCTGCTGATGCTTTGGAGAGTCTAGATACAAGACAGCTTTGTCTCGCACGTTGCCCTTTCAGACGTTACATTCATTTCTACTACTTTACATCCAAATATGGTTATCTTATGTATACACGAGTACACGAGTCAAACTAAAATTTATATATCCTATATCTACACGTAGGTTTTGCAACCTTCGATTCTAGTCTTTGTTTGTTCCATGAGGTGTTAGGGGTGCAGTATTAGTAAACGAATTAAAGTGAAATTAAATTCTTAAAACATGTTTAATTTTGGATTTACCTTGGATTGTGATGGTCAAAATTACCAACAGAGACAACACATGAAAAGACATCTTGCTGAAAAGACGAAGAAAACCATCACATTTGGCGACTAAATGTTCCCCGTTATCATTTCTTCAAATACTTTGCGAGGTAGATGGAATAATAGACGAAGCCCTAGTTTGTATGCTTTTATATAAGACACAAAGTTAAAGATTGTATTTTGTATTATTTTACAAGACCAGTAAATATAAATCAATGGTAACTCCAAGTATTAAATATAAATATTCGGAGGTGGGATTGGAAATATATAAAAAAAAAAAAATTCTAGGATAATTTCCCTATCCGTTATTCCAATCAATATTCACATTGCCTTGATGTTGTCTACGAGAAACGTACTTAAATTGAAACAAAGCTCTCCTTTATACGTAGTGTAAACGTTGTAACTTATTTCCAAACATATCAGTTACACGATGTTGACCTTTGATGAAACAAATCAGATACTGCAGATACACAAAACATGCAAAAAATCATTCTTTTTGACGTAAAACGTACAGGAAATCAGATCGCCGGACAATCTGACCTTTGTCAAACGTTATTCATTGTATGTTTTCTTAAGGTTATAACTAATGTTAATAAAAATGTGTATGTTTTGCATTTATGTTTTTCTTAATTTTTAGATCATTCAAAGATTTTATACCTCTATATGCTTAAATTCAATATTATTGAGAGTCAGATACACGTAACAAAATCACGGTGCCGGCAATAGAATCCGTACAGTTTATCACGAGTTTAACTTTTAGGTTAAAGTGCAACAGCAACCGATGCCCTTCAATGGAAGTGAATATGCACACACAATTTCTAAGCCACAATCACGCTGAAGAATATTGTCGAAAAGGTCCATTATATCAGAAAACCTGAACAATATAGTAGTTGTTATTACATTAAAGCCTACGTAAAGGATATTATTGCACCCACCCCTGTCCCCACCCCCTCTCAATACAGTACACATAAATGTTTGCACATGTACAACTATATATCCTTTATTGTAGGTGTTGACCAATTACTTTTTATGTCCAATACTAGACTCGTGGGTGTATAAATGTCAAATTATATAGACAGAACCTCGTAAAGATACCATGTTTTTTCATTAACATTAATATCATCTGTAAGTGTCAGTTTTACCAAACCATATGTACATATGTGCATGTACATGTATATACATGTATTTAAGCTAAAGGTTCATGCAACACGTGTAACTTGGCAATTGTAACATCAACTGAGCAATGGAACTGAAGTCATCTTTTAAATTGTTTAAAAAAGATTATAATAGCATAATTTGTTAAATGAGATCATTTTTCAAACACCGAAATGATTATATGAGCATATGATCCACGAATTTCAAAAGAAACAAGACCGTTATAGATTCTAGAAGAGTAATAAAACTAGTTTGAACTATACAGTCGGACAAAAGTTAAGCATCACTTAAATATTTTCCGAAATAATCAGTTAAACCTTCAATACAGAAATATTTTCTTTTAATGTTTGTGATATTTGTTATATTGGTTATAAATTAATTCAAACGCGGATGGGGTTGTTCTTAAGGTAAACATGTAGGCGTTGTTTAAGCAGACACACCTCCACATAGCCAAAATCTCTGTTTCCTAGTCAATATGACGCTGTTAAAAGGCTTTAACTTTGACCTTGAAATGTTTAGTGCTATGTAGTTATTTGTTTCTCTGTCCTTTACGGGTGACATAGAACCAATCTGGCTTGAATGACAGGCTGTCAACTTTGGACAATTCTTGCAAATTTCATAAATCTAAGATGGCCGCCAGAAAAACACGTATTTCTTAAACCGCTAAACAGCGTAAAATGATAATGCCATTTTGTAACAATTTCAAAACTATAATCAGTCTGAAAATTTCAGATAAATATCTCTTAAAGATCAACAGTTATGAGCGTTTAAAGAATGGCATGTTACATAGTGAAAACGTCGTGCTAATAAACAAGGAAATAAGCATGTAACTGCCATTAAACCTTTGCTAAAAGAAAACTTTTTTGGGACATTTTTACAACATGATACTACTTTCTTTCCATGCCTATAGAAACCCATTTGCGATCACATAGGGGACACTAATGCAACTTTTAAGGGCAACCCCCTAAAATAGGGGTAGGTGTATTTAGTACACCATATAACTTGAGCGACATGGTAAAAAGCCATTCGGACAGACCTAAACAGTCAGGGATAGACGTGAGTTAAAGACCCTTACTAATGTATTGTGGTTTTGTAGTTATTTTTAATGAAAAATACATTTAGAAAAATGTTAATGTGATGCTTAACTTATGTCTGACTGTATATATAAAAAGGCAAAAGTACTAGCTGTTGATGTCAAAATAAACAAATATTACATACTTACTTCTCAAATAAATTTTATTGAGAACCGATACAGAATTTCATGATTGTAATTGATGCAACATTTAGTGCAACTACTTATTGCAACAAGAGCATAATTTGTTAAATGAGATGATTTTTCAATCACCGAAATGATTATATAAGCGTATGTTCCACGAATTTCAAAAGAACCAAGACCTAAAAACCATTAAAAAAACAAATAATTCAAGACTTGCGTCCCTTTTATGGGACATAGGCAAACAGAAAAGCACCAGATGTGACGCCGCAGAACGCGGCGACACTGTTTGCTTAGAGAATTTTTATCGATTTAAAATCACTCCTGACGCCCCTACAAATGAAAGTGGACTCACCCTAATGATAAAAATGGAAAAAATCCATTCGTCAAATATGGGTTAAACTATATTAAAGCCAATGGTACTCACTGTGGAATTCTGAAGTAAATTCTGATGAGATGATAACCGCTACAGAATCTTAGCAATTATATAATACTCAGAACGCTGTATGAGCAACATCAAGGAACATCACAAAACTGATAATGCCTGATGCCTTTGGAAGCCAATTATATATAGAACATTATTGTCATGTCATGCATTGACTCATTTCAAACGAGTTGAACTCATTTGTAACCTACTTATTACAAAACTCTAAAAACACACAGTTGTCAGACACCAAGTATTAAACTATGACGTAAGACTAAACCGATCATTGTTGTACAAGACTCATCAACCGAACTTTAATAAACATGAAAGCTATAATTTGACTTTAATGTCAAATGTGAGGTCATGAAAATAAAATATATGTCAGGATGTTGATGACTTAAAGCTATAAACCTCTCGATTAACAGTTATAGTTACTATATCATGTATATGAGCCACCTCAAGAATACATCCTTTAAGCTTTTCTGGTCGGATATGCTTCAGATTTCGTGCAATTTAGGTTTTTCGTGCAATTTAGGTATATACTTCAGCTTTCAAATACGAAATATGACAATATTTAAACATCGCCGTAACAGGATTGGATTCAACAAGCTCAATT
This sequence comes from Rugalucina vietnamica, assembly GCA_964017185.1. Classification (NCBI taxonomy): domain Eukaryota; kingdom Metazoa; phylum Mollusca; class Bivalvia; order Lucinida; family Lucinidae; genus Rugalucina; species Rugalucina vietnamica. Next base: position 42,441,741 of record OZ024871.1, on the reverse strand, counting down.
TAACGTGAGACCCTGCTGATCACAAGGTTCCTCGAGCAAGTTTTCTCATATTTTATTTTATCATTTTTACATGTTATGTGAAATGACATGTAACGGAATAACAATATAATGACATCGCAGATGGTACTGCATTAACCGGATGGGAAAATTTGCAATGACGGAGTTTATCTAGGAAGCTTAGAAAAAAAAGTTATGTACCACTTGCCTCTAACACGCAGGAGCACGTAATTTGTGATATGAAAAAAATAACACTTTAAACTAGAGTTAAGAAGCGACATGTGTTATACTTGGTTATATTGTTCGTTTTTCCTTGTTTATTTTCTATCTTTTTTTATTCTTTCTTTTTTTCAGAATTGAGATACCGCAGCCAGTGGGCAAGCTGGCTTTGCAAAACATAACAAATTGTATCCAATAATCTGGCTTGTTTTGAAAGCATTATCGAACGGAAGTAGGCGCGGATTCTGATACAGAATACTACACACAATAGGCGGTTCCTATTAGCATTCAGTTAAGGGGCTTTTTGATAAAGAGAAAAATTATAAAATACAAACCTCGAAGAATTCCAGTAATTCAACAAGCACAAGAGGTATGTTTCACCTAAAGTCCATCGAGCATTTTCCGGTAAATTTGTTGATCTATTGATAACAAAAATACTTCATCAATAATGATTGATGGCCATCGAATGGTCATAAAACATATCACCTCTCTTCACAAAAGTCATGTTTGTAACGATGTGTGTTCGTGGTATTGATAATAAATATCAATTTGTTATTAATATTATAGTATATATTTATCCAGATCACTTGTACTGTTATGATTGTTTCCTCTGCTATTGCTGTTGGGGTGGTGGTGAAAGTGGTAGTAGTACACGTTAGTGTACGAGTAGGGGGCATCAGTTTCAGAAACCGGTGTCAATATATGCTTACTGTACGAAATTTGATTTCAGTTTCAGAAACCGATATCAATAAACGATTTTTTTCTTCGTATTTCATATTGAAAAGGACAGAAATGAGGCCGGAGGTCGTTATTTGATATTCAATGGTTTCATATCTTTTCAGATGGTACTCAAACTGAATTAAAAAGCTGGTAAGAAAAGTAAGACGATTGTGACCTGAACTGTTTGGTCATATGTATGTATACATATATTAGAAAAATGGCATAAATAGTTTGTCGAGATAAATATATATCGGTTATTCTTTTAAATAATCCAAAACATGTAAGGTATTGAAAAAGTAAAATGTGTGTATTTTAAACCTTTGATCCGCTCGATATGTTCTTTTATACTTGATCAATGATTGTTATGTGCTAATTCTTTAAATGGGCTAAAATATTCTGTTTTGAAAACGATTCCAAAATGGCCGGTGTGACGAACTTTTAACCAACTCGTTTTCAGTTAAATGTGCATGATCTACTTTATGATACAGTTGGATCAATTTCGTGGTTATAGATGGCACGCAGATGATGCAAATCTAACTTTCAATAGAAATAAATATGTCTTTGAAAAAGAGTGAATCGGAGAGAAGCTTGGCAAAAGCTTCAACCGAAGCTGGAAAGTCAAAGAAGGGAGCCAATATAGAAAAAGTGGACTATTCTCAACCAGTGATAGTGAAAAACAGTAAAATCACATTCGGCGAGAAACTGCAAGTTGCTCGTGAACAACATCAAGATGTGCTGGAAGATTTGATTATCGAAATGGAAGAGGTGAAAAGAGACAATGATAGATTACGGCGTCAGCAAGAGGACACCTTCGGTATCACCATGGATACCGTCGAAAGAATGAAACACGAGCTCGAGCGAGCAAGGACGACCAGGATGTTCCTGTTGGAAGATATAGAAAATCGGAAACAGAAATGCGAGAAAATGGAAGCGGATATGTTTGAACTAAATATGAAATTGGAATCATTCACTAAGAAGATAAATGAGTACAGAAGGATGCAGGGTGAATGGGAAGACACGACAGAAAAACTGGCTAGAACGGAGGAAAGGTGTGATAAACTGGCAAAAATCAACAAGAATATGAGAATGTTACTGATAAAGCATCACATAGATCCAAAAACGGTAGAGTTTGACAGTGGTAAAAGTAGGCGCAGTGATCTGAGTACGAGATCTCACAGTTTGAGGCCAATTCTGAAATCCGGAGAAAAGAAGGTAAATAATGAGAAGAAAGGGAAGAATGGAAAAGCAAAGACTGGCCAGTCACATGATACGCATAGTTTTACGCACGTGAATAATTCAGTGAAGAAACTTTCGAAAAGTCTAGAGGACATAAGTTCGGTGGATGACACTGGCAACGCAGAGGAAATAAAGAGGAAAATGGCTCTCACGAATAGAAAAGCCATGGGTAGGGGACCTCCAGCATATCTCGGATACTACACAAACATTCACCACAATCGAATGCAGATACAAAACAAAGCGAAGGGTTTGTCACCAAACGGGTCGTTCCACCTGCCGAGAATTTCAGCTGTGTCGTAAACTAAACACTGACTTTATCCAGTACGTGGGATTCCTTTTGTGACATTTCATTCCTTTTGGAAGACGTGCTTGTCAATGTACGTTTACGTTGCTACGGCTTTACAAAATGGAATAGATGTTATATCTGGTTATGCACAGCACATTTAAACAAATATTTAACATTTTACTTAACTGTAAATAAATACTGATTGTTATTCACATTTTTACTCATTTCCAGCACTCTTGCTATCTTGGTTATTTATTCAATAATAAAAGGGTGTTTGTTCTCCCTGTCCAATGCTTAGAAATAAAGAAATACGCCATTCATGATTTTCATTTTCATTTATTTTTCAATCTCTGTGGCTAGATTAGTCTATCAATGGAGTTCGTTTTCTGTAAAACTCAGCCAAGTTAATTGGAGAAAAATTATTAACTAGCTAGATTCTGAATTAAAATTTCATTATAGAGAAAATATATAATAAAAGTGAAGACAATAACCATATGACAATAATTTGTTTTACAGATTTGTAGCTAGTCTATGGGTTTGTCAACAACCGTTGGTTTGAAAGATATTTTGTGCGGATAACACTTGTTCTGGAGGCAATTTAAACCAGCCATTCAGGTTCTAAAATACATTGCGTTATCTTGCTCCTCTGTATCCCCAGATAAACACTGAAACAAAACACATTATTAAGTCACTGGACAGCCAATTCTATTTGAATCTCTGCTAAGGTACCTAAGCCCCAAATGTATACTGTTGTGTACCTATAAAACTAAATAATGAACCAAAAGTGCCAAACCTGGCATCACGTCCAGCTGACATTCACGTATTAGAAGATGAAAGTAGGCAATGCTCAGGAAATGGCGCATTAAAAAAGAAATTCCAACTCCAAAAACCGAGGTGGGAAAGAACTAAATTGACAGCATTACCTATAATTACGTCACTCCTTCCAATCATATGATTACTACGCTTCTGCAACCAAACATTAGCAGCAATGAAAGTATCATCTTTAAAGAGTCAGGTGTTACGGGGCAAATCCATAGGTTAAATAAATAGGCAAACTACATATACCATATGCCATGTGGAAATGATGATGGTAAAGCTATAAGCCATCATTATTATACTCACATTGAGCCCCGATCCCTAGATGCTCAACAAATAATCATGATAAAACAAGCATATCTGAGGCGAGGACCTATCAGAAGCCATAGGTACATGTACATATTGCGCTTCGGATGCCAACACCGCATTATTGTATACTCGCTACTCTAAAATCATAACACATTCTATATCATTCTGAATCCAGAACAATACTTAAGCATTCAGTTGCTAAAACAATACAATAATTCCGTACATAATAATGGTAATGCAAGCAGAAGGAGTCTCTAAAATCTGCTCTTGATCAGCAACGATTTGGATAAGTATTCTTAGAGGAGCTCAGCGTTAAAGGGAATGCATAATATAACTGATAAACATTAAATTTACGACTAGACCTCTTCAGTGACCTGTATTTCAAAATATTAAATGTATGTAATCTGATGTCAAAATGATTTTTTTTTCTTTGATAGCGCCCTCAAGATGAATTTTTCTTCTAAGCATTGATACTTTTTTTTATTAAAGCTGGCCGTGTAGACTTTAAGGTTTCAGTGCAAACAATCTGGCGTCTAGGCAAGGATTTAAATTTGACTGTTTCCATTCCATTGCCTTTTATCCTCACTTTCCAGTAAAGTGGAAAGACGTGCCTAGATGGTAGTGACACCGAACAGCCAGTTTTGCGTAAATTGGCATCTACCGTTTGGGTAAATTTGAAATACTGCACCATAGTTAAAAGTTTTGATAAAAGACAACGGCGACTTTATGAACGTCATTTATATCATAACAAGTAGTTTGTTTGTTTAAATTAATGCTAGCCAACAGCTATGGTAATATAGGGACGTTGAGTCCATTTTATGGGACTTTTACCCAACATAAGGATGCCATGACACTCAAAGCATGCTTGATAAATATAATCACACATGTAAACACCTGAGGATTATTTATCGAGTGGTTTGACTAAACCATTTTCCCTGAGCAGGCTCAGACCTAAGCAGAAAACTAGTAATCAGATGGTCTGTCGGTAAGTAATGAGCTGTGTTTGGAGGCACAAGCAGCACATCTATTTCTCAGGGCCCCAGTGGGTGTGACCCATTACAAATAGTAAAAAAACAAGAAAGGTAACTCGTAGTTTTATAGACTGGCAAACAAAATAATAAATATCTCCCCTCAGTGCCAATTGTATGTAGGTAAGAAAGGCGATTTTTCTTATACGTATTCATCTGATGTTAATGTTTGTTCCAATTGTCAAACTTTCATTTAAGGTGTGAACCAACTTTTTCTACTTCGATAAGTTTGTTTGGCATTATAAAAAGGCCGGTTCAATTTAAAAGCAATTGGATACGAATCTTTTTATCAAAAACAATTGATCGTAAGTCATTCGATTATTGCTTAACAAGAGACAAAATATTCCGAATATAAATATGCATATTATCGTTGACTTATCTAAACGTCATGAGTGACGTGCAAAACAAACTTAAGATTTCAATTTGGTTTTAAGGAACAGTGCAGCCGAGTGAAATGATTTAAAATACAGAGAGTTCGGAACACGTGATGGACATCACAGGGCAATATGCCTCCTAAACAAGAAAACAAACGCGTGTCTATTGCTCCTGGTATTAAAAGGACAGGCGGGGCGAACACGACCGGCAATAAGAAGAAATTAAAAGATCCTATTCAGAGACAAGGAAAGGATATTCGTACAAGAGATTTGAAACGAACACGTAATGAATATCAGCAACAAGTGGACGCGGAACGCGCCGAAAGGAACAGGGATATTCGTGACTTACGCGCCAAAATTGAGTTCCTCAAAAGAGACAGCGAAAAGATAGTAAAAAATCAACAGCTCAAGTTTGGAACAACGCTGGATGAGATGAAAACTTTACAAAGAGATCTTGATCAAGCAAAGGCAATAAATGACGCGCTATTGAAAGAAGTTGAAGGTAAAAGAATGGAAAGTGAAAGACTGCAAAGTGACATGGATGACATACTAATGAAAATAAATGACGTTATGCTGGAGGCGAGCGATTTGAACAGAGAAAAGAAAATGCATGAAACGAACGTACGTAAAATAGATCGGATGGAGGAAAAATGTCAGCGACTGATACAAAATAATCGAGACTTGCGCTCTGTGTTACTTAAGCATCATCTCGACCCCAACGCCGATGCTGAAGGAATACTTACTCCACCGCCGATTGAAAATCATACGCCGCCAATTAAAATAAGGGAATCGAGTCTACCAATGATATATACCAAGAAGAATTTGGTTCGAGAGATACGTAGTTTGGAAGATCTTACAAAAAGAGATATGCGGAGAAAGGGAAATAACCTTGGTTTTCGGAGAGCAAGCCTGCCGGTCCAGGTTAAAGAAAATGTGTATCGTATGACAAACTATAAAAGCGTGAGCAGCATCTTACCTCAATTAAAACAGAAAGAGATTCATGTGACAGTGTAGCTGTAAGAACTCGTGCCAATAATTTATATTCGGTTAATATATATATTATAGGAAACTATCTACAGTGTATTCTAAACTTTTGTTAAAACGTGAAAGGGATGGAAACATCTGACAGTGTATTATGACATTCAGTTTGAATGCAATATTTGTATCGTACAATTACAGCCAATGCAAAACAAAATCTGATTTTTATGATTTTCATGACCCTTTTGATTACATCCATGAGATTTAACATACTTGTATTAGTAGTGAAAATGTCTAATCAGTTATGGTCTTTTGCATTGTTTTCTATTATACCCTACGTAAATGTTGTTTATGCCAAGTTTTAAGTGTCCGCATGAAGAGCAAAATGACTTGCTATTTACCAGTAAGCATGCCATCAAGGTAATATCAGTCCGAAATAATGATGCGGGGATCATAGTAACCTGAGGCTAGTAGTTGATACGTCAAACTCCGGATCGAGAGGTCGCTGTCGCCTGGTTGTACCCTTGAGCAACACACATTAACTCCCAATCGTTACATAGGAAGTGGTTGCTCCGTCCAAACTATATTGAAAAAAAAAAAAAAACATGCTGACCGAGACTTTAAACCGCAAAACAAACAAACACGCAACCAAAACATAAATGGCAAATGCAGCAGAGATGCCGAGCAGAATAAACAAAGTGAATATAAATCAGAGTAGAATCGCTTTGGAACGGTCGATAAAGTAATAATTGGATAGCGTAAATTTATTGCATGCGGGCCCGATTCTCACGCTTAATCTGTATTGAAAAATGAAAGAACTCAGCCAAGATCATTCGTCCGGTAAAACGATTCTATTAAACAGAAGTAATCTATTCAGAACCCGACACGCTATGCAATTTGAGACCATACTGTATGATTTATGGCAAAACAAATCCAAAATGCTACACAGTGTACGATGTATGTTCAGTAATGGTTTTGAAAATAATGACAAACATGCCTTGAACTAAAGCACACATTCGGTAATAGTGATTGAAAGTTGGATTCTGAATTAGAGTGTGACTTTACAAAGATGTTTATTGTTCAAAGTTAATATAATAGAAATTATTACAGTAATGTCATCCAGGAAAGGCGCAGCAATCGACAGAAAAGTGCCACTGGTGATACCACAAACAGCAGCCAGTTCACGAACCGTAGTGAGTAGTAGAACGAGATTCTCCAAAGTGCCAGAGCAGCCAGATCAAGCCCAGATTTTAAAAACGGTAACCAGGCGCGAACTAGCAGGTCTAGTGTGTGACTTGGAAAGATTAAGGAGAGAAAATGAGTTCCTATTGCACCAACAAGAAACTAAATTTGGCGTTACGGTAGATACAGCAGATGCTTTGAAACGCGACCTGGATAAAGCAAAGGCTATCAATAACGATTTACTCGGCGATATAGCTGCTAGTAAAGAGAAACATGATCGACTGTATGAGGGTCTAATAGAGTTACAGGAGAAATTTGATGCATGTGAAATGCAACTCAAGAAATATAGGAAAGAAAAGAAACATTGGGATAATACAAACGATAGACTCAGAGTTGTTGAGGATCGATGTAGAAGGCTAGTATCAAAGAATAAAGCGTTAAAATTTGCGCTGCTTAAGAATGGTATTAAACCAGATACAGACATGAAGAATGCTACTTTTGAATCAGAGTCTAAAGTACTGAAGAACCATATAGTGACTAGCAAAGTGAAATCTAATGAAAAAGCAGCACCAAAGACAATTCGATGGATCTAACGTTACGTATATATATTAAGCTTGAACATTTACAATGTACATATATAACACGTTATCACTTGGGAAAAATGGTACTTTGAGGGAACCTATGTGGTTTCGTCGTATATAGAGAAGGAAATGTGGAAACTTTAGTCCTAAATCATATTTCAATATCTCAACTTCATATCCTATATTAAGATACATCAGCCTGGGCCAAAAAGTTCAGTTTTTTTTATGTTTAAAAAGTTGAGGTCGATGCGTGTTTTGCGTCGTCGTTTTTACAATGTTTGTCCTTTCTGCGCAATCGCACTAAGGGTAAAACATGAAGCCTGTTCGTTTGCTTAAGGTCGCTTTGGGGAAGTTGAAGAAGGTCGTTTCGGTCCAGACAATTAACACCACCGGTGAATACCCCTTATTCCGTTATTGTTTCCACATTTCTAGCCCAGGCATTATAACACTAGAAAAAGAATGGTATCCACATTTTCGTCTCTATATAGGGAGGTTTCATGGTATAAGTACCTGATTGTTAGTTTGGTTTTTTTCCCACCTCGGTTTTTGGAGTGGGAATCTTTTTCTGATTGCGCCTTTTCCTGATCTTTGCCTACTTGTACCTTTTTTCCACATTTTTTAGATGTACGATAATTCATTGGAAAGCCCAGAAATGTGGATACTTTACTATATAGGGAGGTTTCCACATTTTTTAGATATACGACAATTCATGGAAAAGCCCAGAAATGTGGATAGTTTACTATATAGGGAGGTTTCCACATTTTTGATGGGAAACCCTCAAATTGTCGTATATCTAAAAATGTGGAAACCTCCCTATATAGTAAAGTATCCACATTTCTGGGCTTTTCCATGAATGGTCGTATATCTAAAAATGTGGAAACCTCCCTATATAGAAAAGTATCCACATTTCTGGGCTTTTCCATGAATTGTCGTATATCTAAAAAATTTGGATACCTCCCTTTATAGAGACGAAAATGTGGATACCATTTTTTCTAGTGTTATTATGCCTGGGCTAGAATTGTGGAAACAATAACGGAATAAGGGGTATTCACCGGTGGTGTTGTCTGGACCGAAACGACCTTCTTTAACTTCCCCAAAGCGACAACCTTTTGACATTCACGGAATAAGGACAATCCTTGATCAGTTGTACTTGATCGAAACGATACGATCTCAAATGACCAGATCATCCTTAATGAAGCAACCAGACAAGGTTCATGTTTTACCCGAGAAAAGCCCGGAAACAGTTCTACAAAATGGCTGCTAAAGATCGCTTTACGGAGACATGCTGAATAAAAAAGGCCGACAGGAGGTTAGTTTTGACTGCTTTTCTGATCTAAATATCTCTATACCAAGTTGAGATATTGATATATCATTTGTGACTAAGGTATCCACATTTTCTTCTCTATATATGAGGAAATCAAGGGTTCCCCTATAATACAATTGATCCATCACTTGTACGTTATCACATGTATATAGAGATTATCATATGACATTTTTCATACCGTACATCGTATCAACTCGAGAAACCCGTATCAGCCCGAGACTCTCGTATTAGCCCGAGGGCCGAAGGCCCGAGGGCTGATGCGAGAGTCGAGGGCTGATACGGGATTCGAGGGTTGATACGTGGGTACGATATGAAAAATGTCATATCGTAATCTTTTTATCATATATTTTAATTCATTACCATTTTTTCCCTTTCTTTGTTTTATTTATTTATTTTATTTTATTTTTATTTTATCTTATTTTATTTTATCTTATTTATTTTATTTATTTTATTTATTTTATTTATTTATTTTGACATACCGCCAAAGCGTGCAGTAGAGAGCATATTATTTCCACATTAGCACGAATCGAAAATTTGTCTCGACATTACAAAATACTGTTGCCTGTGACATAAAACCACAATCCAAACAAATCAAAAATGCCTGCGGTACACTACCTAATGAGCTCAATACAATAGGAGCCGAGTGCTCCGAATATAATTTTAATAGCCAATCATTTGGTGATACGGCTTTTTCTCCCTAGGGATGATATGGGTCACGTGGGTATGTGAGCCAATCATTTGGTGATATGGCTTTTTCTCCCAAGGGAGTGATATGAGTTTTATCAATTTTTGAACGGATACGGCTTTCGAGATACTGTGCCGCGATACGTGAACGTAACTCTTGTCTGTATCGCATATGCAAAAAGAACATATTTTGTAGTTAATATATGATAAAAAAATATTATCACTTGTACTTCACTGAGACGGGAGATGATTTATTAAACATGTAGTAGTTGTGTTGTTTTTCCTTGTTTCTTCTTCAGCGCAATGTTTGTGATGGTTGTTTTCTATCGATGCGGCATGATATATTTTGTTACATGTATCAGACAATTATGATGGTTTAGATTCATTTCTTAAACAATACTAAAATCTTATGGCCTCAATATGAAATTATACAGTCCTCGTACAGAAATACATTTTTAGTTCAGTTTTACGTCCCTTTCAAGATTATCTCAGCTCATGTGAGACGGGCCAATCAGTAGGTGGGCGAAAACGGGAGAATCCCGAGAAAAACCACCTGGCATACCCGCAAGCAGAACTTGGCTTGTCTCACATGTGGCCAGAGCGGGGCTCGAATCCACACCAGACACACCGGTGAGATGATCGAGTGATTAAGAAAGAGCGTTAATACAAAATTTACCCTGACTCATTTTTGCTAGGAATATGGGTTAAATGATAAGGCTATATCAGCAGAAACTGCAGAAATGCATATCTCATTCCTCTTTTATTAGCTCACCAAAGCCGAAGGCTCACAAGGTGAGCTTATTAGATGGGACCCGTGTCATTGTCTGTGCGTCCGTTCGTGCGTGTATTCGGTCACACTTTCAAATACATACATGTACATATCCCAGACTAAATGCCCAAATGCAATCCAGTTTTACAGGAAGTATCATTGGGGTTGGGTTACTGCCTGTTATTAGGTTTTGAAGCAGAACAGATGAGAACTCTTGTTTCCATGGCAACATATACCTCCCATAGTGTTATAATTGGAACACGTCATAAACACGATAGCTCCTTCATTTTCATCGGATTTGCAACATTCTTGCCGGTAACGAGGACAGGCATAAAATCTTGGATGAGTTCAATATCGAGCCAGATCGGACTGTCGGCTTAAGAGCTACCTCCCCCTGAGCATCAAGCATTTACAACTTGAATATCTGAGAGATTGATCACATTTGATGTGAACCATCACTGAGGTAGGTATCTTTTGATTAGTTTTGGGAGAGATCAAATCAAGACTATGGTGTCCATGGCAACAGATAGCTGCCATATGATTATAATGGAGAAATCCTCGTAAACACGATGGCTGCTTTATTTTTGATCGGATTTGTTTCATTCTTGCAGGTAACGAGGACAGGCATACACTGTAACATCTCGGACGAGTTCGATATAAGGTCAGTTCGCACCGTCGGCTTTAAAGTTATCTCAGAGTCGACCTTGCCAGATCAAATCTGATGTGAGGCAACATTGAGGTGGGGCGAAATATAAATTAAGTTTTGGGACGGTTCAGATCAAACTAAGACTTGTGGTTTCTATAGCAGCAGTTAGTTTGCTTAAGCTTATAATGGAAAAATTTGCGCTTACACATGAAACGACCATGTTTTTTATTTGATTTGCTTCATACTTAAATGTAACGATAACGGACATAAATCATGGAAGACTTCGATATCGGGCCAGATCGGTCCGTCGACTTTGGAGGACCTCTTTGAGCTTGTGAGACAGACTATTCAACCAAAACAAATTTCATGTGAAGCATCACTGAGGCGCAGCCTAACTTGTTATTTTGTCGCAATGAGAGATAAAATTAATCACATTGTACATTGCAATTTTTAGCATGTATGTCCGTCTCAGCCTGTCTGTCTTTCTTTCTTTCTTTCTTTCTGTCTGTCTGTCTGTATGTCTGTCTGTCTGTCTGTCTATCTGTCTTTGTGAGACAGACAGAATGAGCCAGACAGAAATAGATAATCCGTTTTATCAACCAATGACGTGGTTACCTATCGCTCGCATCATTCAAGTACAAGTTTTTTAGATATCTTAAAATACCTTATTGTATTGCAAATGCAAAACGCCTCTTTCGTTATATCTTGCATACTCAGCGACACCCATAACACTTGCTATTTTGTACTGGCTGTGTATTTGAAAAGTTGAAAGCGAGCAATGATTGTACCAATAAAAATCTTTTGATTCTTTTTGAAGACACAAATATTTTAACGGACGACATATACGGCTCTTACCATACAACAGTACACCTGAAACAGCTCAAGTTGCCTAAAACAAAAGTAAAATTCGCCTAACAATCTATTCATTTCTGCTTAAATCATTTAAATGGATCAGAAATTTAAGACAATACTTTGAAATCAAAACGTGTATTCATGATTATACAAGTAAATTAGATTTACTATGGCACTTTAAAATCTATGGTGAAAATGAATCTTTAGCATTAAATACGTAATAAGGATTGGTGATGCGCAAGCTGCTTTAAATTTTTGCACCACTTCGTTACGTATAAGTAAGAGCATCGACTGGAGGGAAAATTCAGAGCTTCTATGACCAGGTATTGTTTGAGTTTTAGTTTAAAAGTATTCCAAATTAGGTGTTGAATAACGTTACCCATACATTATGGATACTGATTGGGCGGTTATCGCATTGTGATAATGAATATGCCTTTATGACAGGGAACTACATGTATATGAAGCACACGTAAATAAATGATATTCTGCATCGTATGATAAAACTATTACGTATATATGTAAACAAATAAATCTAGACTAACTATTATTCATCAGTTAAAGAAATTATATGGTCAGAACAACAAAACAGTATGTCTAAATCATTTTACATACTTTAAAGCTGAAGTTGACGTCCACTCTAAGATTTAAGCTATATGAACATATAGCTGTTGCAATTAAGGATGCCGCCAAAGTCAGCACGATCTAAGCCGAAGAAGAAGGTAGTTCTGAAGCCACCAGGGCCCGCTATAGCTCCGGCATCAACCGTCGACCCAACCAACAAGAAAGCTCTAGTATACAACAACAAGGACAAAGAGAAGATAATAAACTTAAATCAGAAACTCGATGAAAAGAAGAAAGAACATGACTTACAGGTAGGTTAGGCGCGAATATGAACATCCCATTTAAGAGCCTTCGCATGAGAAAACCAATAATCTGGGTCATGACCAGGTCTGACACTAATCGGTGACTGCGCCTTTGGTTTCCCATTATGCAAATTTTTGGTCATTTTATTTACAGTTCTAATGAAAAGTTTAACGTCGACAATGATCTGCTCTAGAACTGATGAAATCAGATCCGAAGTCCCATCCTTAAACACAGGTTCAAAACGACAAAAAAATAGAAAAACGATTTAAAAGAGTACAAACGGTAAGGCGAGCGAACAGCTATTTTTCTTAAGGTGGTCACTTAGTTAGCTTTATTTTATTCGCTTCTTTAAGCGTCTCGTGTCTTAAAAATAAATAATAAGCGATCAGAAGGGACTAAATAGTAAACAAAACAACTAATAAACATTATGATAGGCTTATTAAAATTTTCAAAATACATACATTGTCAAAATATATCTTTAACCGAAGGATAGTTGCTGGAATGTTCATTTATTATGAATAGTCTATGTATCCTACGAGCTGAATATTTGTCTTGGAACATAAATATGGTAACTTTATGGTTCTAGACAATCAATTTTAGGTCAAAGAAACAAAAGGCACCATTAAGTACTTGAGGAAAGACAACGAAAGACTTATCAGGAAACAAAATATGAAATTCGGGACGACGCTAGATGCGGTAGAAGGTATCAAGACAAGTTTGATTAACGTAAAGGCAACAAACGTTGACCTCTTCAGAGAGATGGGCGAAACGAAGGAACTACACGACAAACTAGAAACTGAGCTGAAAGAAGTCCAGCGAAAATTTAAAGATACTCTAGGTCTAATTAATAAATTCAAGAAAGAAAGTAAAGTATGGGCGGCAACCAGTGAGAAATTGATAAAGTCTGAGACACGGTGTCAGAAACTTGCTGAAACAAATAAACGATTGAAAGATCTCCTGCTCCAGAATCATATTGATCCGAATACGGACGTACATGAGCTGATTAGAGAAGAGCATGCTCTTCGCGACCGACAGTCACCATATTCAGATAAATCATTCCCTCGAAAACCTAAACGAACAATGATTGTAAAGGGACGTTATGGTAGTATGGATGATTTAGGAGTATTGACAACATCTGTTAAGGATAAGTATGACTTTAAGGAAGGATATGGGTTTCTTAACAACGCACTGTTCCAGATCAGCCCGGCGTATCTTGGATTTTACAGGCGCAGAAAAGAACTGAAAGATTCGAAACATGATATTGAAATGTACAGACCGGGGGTTATTTTACCTAAGATTGTCGTAACCAGTGGTAAAAGACCTGCTAAATATTTCTGAAGCGAGAAAGTGTCATGAATAGAAACACTATTATATACGTATATCTGAAGCATAAATAGTTGCTTTTGTTATTAACATATGACATTTTGACTGATTTTTGTAATAATAAATCACAAGTCGATAGATGTTCGTTTTCACTTCAGCTAAGTATGAATTTAAGGGATTTTAGTATAACCGTTTGTGTTACTTACACTGTCAGAAACAAACTCAGTCTCTCTAACTCAACATTAATTACGAGGCTGACATACAGAAATGATATTTAACCAACTGAATCTCAGATTATTACTAAAAGTGTAGGCAAAATAAGACAGAATTGTTTATTTTTCTATTTTATTAAATATAAAATCATTAAAAATAAGTATTTACAGACAGAACATCAGAAAATCGTCAAACTGTGTGTTAGGTTGCTTCTTAAGCACCCGAGAATGATCCATATACATTTGTGACGGGATAGCCTCCCTTGGAAATGTGCAAATTTCAAACTCGAGACTTTGTGAATTGAGTAAGTGTTGGGTATATAGCGCAGTAAACCACCCTTGGTGGATGAGCATGCTTTTCCACCGACGGGGTTTGCTGTGGCTCGGCTTGGCTGTACGTTACATTTGGTGGCAGCGGTGGGATGATGACAACTGCCAGAGAATGGAGTTGCCTTACCCATGTAGTCCCCAGGCCAAGACTCGGGACGGGTCTTCTCGGAGGGGGAAGTAATGTGACGGGATAGCCTCCCTTGGAAATGTGCAAATTTCAAACTCGAGACTTTGTGAATTGAGTAAGTGTTGGGTATATAGCGCAGTAAACCACCCTTGGTGGATGAGCATGCTTTTCCACTGACGGGGTTTGCTGTGGCTTGTCTCGGCTGAACGTTACACATTAAATACATATATACACGTTTGAAAAGAAGCATACATATTTCCATTATCTGACTTTGTGTTTATGTGTTGGTGATTTCCGACTGCCTTGTCTTGATTTATTGCACATTAACCAAAGTAACCACATATATACGTAAACATCATTGTATATGATCGTGTTATTGACATAGCTGACATCGTTAATCTATTTTTGTCCAAAACAGTACACTGTGTCTTTATTCATTATAGTCTAGTCCAGAAGTGTCAAATTCGTTTTTCGGTTTATTATGCATTTCAGTCCATTTAATATGGTAACGTATCTATATATAGCTATTGGCGATTCTGGATTTCACTTACAGCTGTTCAAAAAAGCACGGGGACCTGTCTCGGACAGCATCTGCCCAAGCTGCTACGTCTAAACTGGCATTGGTAACCTCTGCCAAATTCGCGATTGCACTCAAGGTCATTGTAGCAAGAACCGAGTCCGCGTGAACCATCATAGCACCTGTTTCTTCTTTGTCGGCGTGGTTCGCAACAAATTCCTCTTCGGCCACGGGTTATTCTACATCTTGCTCTTCGATCATAACAATGAGGATCCCTATAGCTGCAAGTGTCAATTCGTCCATTCCAGTAAGATGGAACCTCGTTCCGGTAGCATTCGTCTCTACCGATATGGGGTCCAATTATGTCACGTGTTCGGTCAATAATTCCACCTATAACATTGCCGATGATGCCACCTGGACGTCCGCCTCCGACGACTCCAACGACGCCTGGTGGTCTTCTGCCTTCATAACCCAACTGGGCTGATACTGGAATTGAAAACCGAAGTTGTATAAGTAACGTTTTAATAACGAACATATTTACGTACTATACGTGCAACCCACTGTATCCTATAAGTCTTCATTTCGATTAATAATGTAAATGAGCGTTTTGATTCGCTTGCCAGCAAGTTTTACCACGACGACAGAACAGCTCTTTGATTGTTTAAAACCACTGCAGGAGCGAAGTCTCGTGCTTTCGTTGCAGCATACATACACTCCCGGTAAAATAATAACAACATATTTCGCGTTTCTCCGCAACCATGGCAAACGCGAAATTTTTATTTCTCGGAGAAACACCGCGAAATAAGCCAGGTACACGAAATCGTCTGCGCGAAATTTCGCGGTGTTTCTTGGTGAAATTTCTCGGTGTTTCTCCGTGAAAGGTAATTACCTGGATTTATCGATCAAACTCTTTTTCTCGGAGTTTCTCGGAGGAATTTAAAAGACAAGTACATGTCTATAATTTTTGAATAAATATAAAACAATTAATTAAAAAAATAAGCATTTGCAAGTATGCAACTTGTAGATGTTACGTATTTGTTTAAATGGCTTATAATCCACATTATATTCTTCAAAATATACATCTACATGTTTGTTATACCTTGTCTAGAATTGCGGTTGTGTGGAACATTGTAAATGTACATGTACGAGTATATACAGTCAAGAAATTTATTTGTCTTAAATTTTTATTTCGCTCCTTCTTTAAATCTGATTGATATCATTAGACGAAAAATGCATTATGTGCAACAAATACTTTTGTATAGGAAAAACTGTTTGGATATGTCGCACACTGCATCAAATTAAGTGGCTGAAATATACTAACTTTTCTTTACATGTACATGAATTGGGGGCAATGTCGGTTATGATAGTATTTTTATTTTAATTTTCTTTTACGCGTTAGGAAACAACATCGAGATATGAATGTGGATGCATCAAACATACATACTCAAGTATCTGCAGTTTATAGCGTGTCGGATGCTGTTTCGGTAGTTTTTGTAACTGACGGGTTTACAAATACGAATGTTGTGTAGAACGTCAGGACATCCCAAGCTTGTATGGTACCATAAAGCGGCGGAAACGTAACGACATAACCGTGGCTGAGGACAAGAACGTTAGTAACAGCAATATTGCACCCCGATATTTCTATTCATGCACATGCATAGTTTCTATACTTAGACGGTCCCGGTATTTTTTAAAACTGACACCAAAATATAAGGTCATGCATTTGTTTTCGTGTACAATGAGTGTATCCGTTCCTGCCTTTTACGAAAACATTAATAATGGTTAAGTTTTAATGCGATTTAACGTGTAAATAAGATGTAAGATATCCATACGCCAGTTGAGCTGTGTTCTAGACGAGCTGCACATGTTTTTCGTAAACGATCAGGATGTGCGATTTTTGGAACATGTGCACTTATTAGATCGAATACGGTGAAAAAAATCATATCTATACATCTTGATCAGTCACAGAAACAGGCTAGAGGCTTGAAATTTTGGATAGAAATGAAAGATGACTAGTTCTATCCGAGTAGTGAAAACAAAGGTGTTGGTCAGCTGTCCAGTTACCGCACAGCTGATCTGCGCCTTTGTTTTCGCCTTAGAAGAATTTTGGTGGTATGCAGTGGATCATTTAGTAATTATTTAAAATCCTTATCTGCAGGTTGATCGGGTCAATAAAATTTTACAAAAATAGCATGCTCCATAAGTTGACGTCACAATGTGATAAGATTATGCCATTTCATTCTACATGCACGTTTCCATAGCTCGACACTACAACTCGGACCAGAAAACATTTATTTCATTACAATATGAATTCAAGAATGCGCAAAATGGTCACCTATTAAACTCGTACATGTTAATGGCCTATTGCTTTTATGTTTCCTAACTCAAACAAATGAAACTGTAACACGTCATTTACTTAGAGAAAGGCATAATTGAGATAAAACAAAGTACTACTTAATTTGTTTGTCAAATGCGAGTCAAGTCATGCCTGACCAACCGTAACGGAAACCAGTGAAGAAGATTGTGGAATGTTTGCTCAGTGATTAATGTAACTTATTAAAACGTGTCAAACTGTTAGAGATGTCATATACAAAAACACTTATACTGATTATTTAACTGTTTAAAACTTCTTTAATTAGTAAAAATAAGGTAAAATCGATTTTCATAATCGTGCACAATATTTCTCCGAGAAACTCCGCGAACAGGTAAATCTGGACTTACCTGTGTTCACCGGTAAATACCTGCGGTCGCGGTGAAATTTCTCGGTGTTTCTCCGAGAAATCGAAATGAACGAAACGCGAAATACCTAAATGAAAAGAGAAATTTAGCGTTGTTTCTCCGAGAGAAATAGCTTAGGGTCCTCCGAGAAAAGAGAAATATGTTGTTGATTTTTTACCGGGACTGTATGTATTGCACCCTTTGTTGTTCTGGACAATACTAGTATTATGTTCGATTTAGTTTGCCGAATTCACGCTGTTGACCAATCAATTAACCCGTTGTTCTCTTGCATCATGACTTTAGTACATTTGGCGATTTCATTGTTTTAGATGGGAAATCTTGGCTCTGATCGCCCTGACCGCACTGAGTTTGTTTTAGTAGAAATATGAAGAAGAAATTTACACAGCATGCGATTCGATAAAATTAAAGCATCAAGTTGTGATCTGGTCATAACGTAGCCTTCAAAAGTTTGTTATCTTTTTCTTTGAATCCAATAAATTGCTGGTTTAATACGAATCTCACTTCTGAAACCTTCGATTGGAATATAATAGAACGGTAAAATGCATTCAATTTCTTGTCACATATTTATATCAAATCTAAAACTAACCTGCTGAAACTAGGAATAAACTGACAACTGCAAAACCTTTCATCTCTCTGTAAGTGAGTGTTTTCCGCTTAATCTCTCAAGCTCACTTCCAAATCCTTAATGAAGAGTTATGCGAACTGGCCATTATTTATATGAAAATCGTATTATCCCGTCGCTGTCATGGTAATAAAGATGAATATTGTTTGAAGGTTTGATGACCGATTTTACGTCAGAGACGGTATTCTTATGTCTTTTTGACCATTCGTAAGAAGGCTCATTAAGGCAATAAATACATGTCAAAACAAATATTTGAATACTCTCTCTTGATTGGTACAACAGCACATGGAATTTTTATTCGGGAAATTTTAACAGTACATATGAAATAAGAAATGTCAATGTATATACACCTTCATCACGCTGAAATGGATTCGGACAAAATGCGATGACTTCCCGACCTCGTGTTTACACCACAGACGTTTGAATTTGTAAGACACTATGCACAATTCTCTGATTTTTTATTTTCGTCATGGAAGAAAAGTTATTAATCAAACAACATGGAGTATGCAACAATTTTTACCTTTTTAGGCGCTACGATTGCTCCGATCGATTTTCTTTCTCAACCAGCGTTTTTGGTAGGCGTACACAATTCTGATTTTACGAAAACATTTTAAACTTCACTAAAACGTGAAGGGTTATTACCAAAGTTCTAAAAACTGTTGATTTCACAGCATTTAAAACAATATGTGACAGTCTGTGGGATTTTGGATCATGTAAAATCAGAGTCGGAAATTACGATTTTAACTACTATGCACAATAAATCTGTAATATAGGCATAAGCAGCGACCTTCCGACAAGGGCTCGCACGTGAAACACTACGAAAAATCAAATCAGCCGCCGCATGGGAAAACCAGCAATCTGCATAGGCGAAAACAAAGGCGCAGATCAGCTTCGCAATTAGATCAGCTTCGCAATAACTGCGAAGCTGATCAGCGCCTTTGTTTTCGCTACACACATAGTACAATTCCTCTACTTTCTAAATTCAAAATTTCCAGCCTCTATCCATCTTCTGTGACTGTACAGCTCTGTTTGTGTTGGACCTGGCAGGAACCCAACTTGTTAGTTTTGTCACGCACAGGCTCAAATGTTGTGGTGCTGCTGAGGCGACGCCAGCCTTTAAGACCAATGACCCAATTTGACGGGAATACCAAATTCATGCGCTATCGATTTGTTAGTCACTATTTAAACGAAAGAAAAATCAAAACAACTTTGGAAACGATCTTTGTTATAACCGGGAGTTTCTTACTTTGCCGCTTTTCTTTTGCTCCTACGTTATATAGCCTTACAGTTTCTCCAATTCCCTAAGTTGTGCATACGATGGTTCTTCGCTCTATGTTTTCGCTCGTTGCACCTAAAGTTTCAGTTTAAAAAGCTGATTGGATGTACTTTCACTACGTTATCCTTAATGGAACTTGCAGGCGTTGCTGCAGTATTGGTGTATCGTTTTGATAAGTTTGGTGTGTTCTAAAGCCAAAAAAATACAAACTTTTTTCTGACACCAAATAAAATATAAAATTTAAAATATAAAATTAAATATAAAACAAGAATTGGCAATAAGCAAGGCTTATTAATGTGTTCACTGCTCTTAAAGGATCTCAGTTTTAATTTTTATTTGCTATTACTGCAGCTGGTGTTGTGCCGTGTGGCGGCCCTAAAAAGTCTCCCCGTACATCATCCATAGTGCAGGCTATATTTTCCTTTTGGTCCTTTGAGATCAGCGAGGATATTCAGAACTCTAGAAATTTATTATCGGTTAAGATTCATTTTCTAACCAATGTTTAATATACTTGGCCCCATTTAGATAATAATAGTCTTTGTATCGAATATCAAATTTTCAGTAATCAAACCGCGGTATGGCCCATCCCCTTTCTTATTAATGTGTTCACTGCTCTTAAAGGATCTCAGTTTTAATTTTTATTAGATACACCCGCAAAGTAAAAGTCAGTAAAAAAACTGATTTTCATCTGTTTATGATGCAAAATATGGGCCACTTCGTGGGAAAACCAACAATGTGGTTTCTGAACAGGTCTAACACAAACCGGCCTGTACGAGCACAGAAGACGGCTAGAGGCTTGAAATTTTGGATTTAGAAAAGAGAGGAATTATACCATCCGTGTAGCGAAAACAAAGGCGCCGATCAGCTTCGCAGTTATGCACCAGTCATTTGTATCCCCGGTCCCCGATAGCGGGGCTTTTAACTTTTCAAATTTTAAAGCCCTGGTAAAAGCCCCGCCCTGTGGGGCCAATTTTTTGGTTAAACCCCTGGTAAAAGCCCCGGCCCCCGGGGACTGACCATATAATGAGGAACAACAAATGACCTTAAGCTGTTTGAATAATCTTAAATCACCTATTCCATGGTGGTGAGATTAGGCCTAAGTTGGCCTAGTGGTTTCAATGAATTTGAACACACACACACACCGAGCCTTTGGCATTGAAATTGTGCTTACTGGAATACAACAGATGTGACTTGTTTTCATGAAATTGAATGTGAAAATACAGCTAAATGGTTCTGGCAGTTAATGCGAAACATTTATGTTTGAAAATGTGTTTGGATACAAAAATGCAAGAAATGAATCAATGAGTGTTGATACAGACCAAATATATCTGTAAATGTTGCATATAGCAATGGAAGAGGACAACCTGTGCACACATTACAGTTTCTGCAGACACCTTTATTTCCAACCTTATTGAATTTATAACCTGATACACACATATATAGTAAAACTCCGGCTATTTTTCCCCGCTATATTGGCGGGAAGTTAAAACCCCGGCACATCCCCGACTAAGCCGGGACACATCGCAGGTTAAACCCCGGCACTTAAGCCCCGCTATACCCCCGCTATCCCCGGTCTCGGGGGGGATTGAAATGACTGGTGCATTACTCCGAAGCTGATCTGCACCCTTGGTTTCGCATTTGCAGATTGCTGGCTTTCTCATGAGATGGCTCATTAATATGTACTTGTAAAACACTGTACCATAAACCATATTCTTGCCCTTAACACAATTTATCATGGCCAATGTAAGCGTCAATGGCAACTTGAACATAAACTACATTGAACTCTCTAACTCATCAGACAATATAACTTGCCTGTTTTATATCTTGTCATTGAAATAAATGGTTCTGAACGAATGAAAAATGCACACTTTGATTTTATTTATTTACTATGAAACATTGCATTTGGTTCGCTTGTTGTTTTCTGGGGAAGAAAAAGGTCGGCGTAGTGATATTTATCCTGTACAGGAAAGAGTTACATCAGCTATAAAGACAGTCCAATGTATGTAGAATATGGACATGTGCAGACAATGCCATGCCCCTAGACCATTTGTCTAGAGGTATGTCGCCGTATACCGAGACAAGATACAAGATACAAGAAAGTTTATTTAACGTCGGTTTTAGTACAACAATAAACAATAGCTACATGAGCTATTTTCCGACAAACATGAATGTAAAAATATAAATGTGCTTGCAAAATCTGATTAAATTCCATCAAGGACTTGTGAAATTATTGAAGAAATAAAATATATAAAAATTAAAACTGAGATCCTTTCAGAGCAGTGAACACATTAATGAGAAAGGGGATGGGCCATACCGCGGTTTCGACTATTAAAGTCTCGTCAGTGACCCTTCAGATTTGGCAACATGGAGCCAAAGAGAATTACTGAAATTTTGCAACTTTCAACAGGGTAGTCGATACAAAGACTAGTATTATCTAAATGGGACCAAATATATCAAACATTGGTTAGAAAATGAATCTTGACCGATGATAACTTTCTGATTTCTCAGAATATCCTCGCTGATCTCAAAGGACCAAAAGGAAAATATAACCTGCACTAAATGCAGAATTACAAAGGGCAGTAACTCTGAAAGAACTGGATCCTGTTCCTAACCTTCATGCTGATATTAAGTGTCTCCCCATTGTGTATACAAAGTATCAAAATGTTCCTATGCAAACTGCCAGAGGAGTTAAGGGCAATAGCTCTAAAAGCACTGGACCCTTTTAATACAAGCATCCCCATGTTGAAAACAGGCACAAAAATTGTCTAAGTTTACAAAGCTGCCATTTCCTCAAAAATTACTTTTTCACAATAAAACTTCTTCATGCGAATCTCTAACATGTCTTTATTGTGAAGGTAAAGTATCAGATCACTACATCAAAAGCTGTGGTAGGAGTTGATCGGCCCGTATCTGCACACCTTAGAATAAATGTTGAATTGTCTAAGTTCAAACAGCTGAAATTTTGTCAAAAATATTTTTAAATAATATTTCTTCATGCACATGCCCAGTGTGTCTGTATTGTGAAGGCAAAGTATCGAATAACTCCAGCAAAAACTGTGGTAGGAGTTGATCGGCCCGTATAAGCACTACCATAGCAAATGCTCATAAAAAATTGCCTATGTTGTCTAAGTTCAAACAGCTGCAATTTTGTCAAAAATATTTTATTCAAAATAATATTTCTTCATGCACATGTCCAATGTGTCTGTATTGTGAAGTCAAACTATCAAATGGCTCCAGCAGAAACTGTGGTAGGAGTTGATCGGCCCATATCTACACTACCGTCGAACCCATGTTGAAAACAATGCACAAAAAGTGCCTAAGTTCACAAAGCTGCAAATTTGTTAAAAATTATTTTTCCAAAATAATATTTCTTCATATTTCCAATGTGTCTGTATTGTGAAGTCAAAGTGTCAAATGGCTCCAGCTGAAACTGTGGTAGGAATTGATCGGCCCGTATAGGCACTACCAAGGAACCCATGTTGAAAACAATGCACAGGAATTGTCAAAGTTCACAAAGCTGCAAATTTGTTAAAAATTATTTTTCCAAAATAATATTTCATCATGCACATGTCCAGTGTGTCTGTATTGTGATGACAAAGTATCAAATGGCTCCAGCAAAAACTGTGGTAGGAGTTGATCGGCCTGTATAGCCACTGCCATGGCACATGCACATCCCCTGTAATAGAAAATGCTAATGAAAAAATTGTCTATGTTCTCTCAGTTGTAATTTTGTCAAAAATTATTTGTTCACTATCAAAGTACTTCATGCAAATGTCAAACATGTCTCCATTGTATTTGTAAAGTTTCAGAGTTATTCATGGAAAACTGTGGTAGGAGTTGATCGAACCATATGCATATAAACACAGCCATTAAGAATTACAAAGGGAAATAACTCTCACAAAACTGGCCCCTAGCCCCTTATGTTTTATCATAATATTTGCCCTTTGCCCCATCAATATGTATGTGTGTGCAAAGTTTCATGAAATTCCGGCCAAGGGGCTTCAAGATATTAAGGAAACAACGTGTTAAATACGGACGGACGGACGGACGGACGGACGGAGAGACGGACGGACAACGTGAAAACAGTATACCCCCCCCCCCCCTTAAAACTTCGTTTTTCGGGGGTATAATTAAGATATAAAATAAGAATATACATGTATAAACATCATTCGTTCACGATTTAAACTTAATAATTAATGAAAATCAATAACATCAATCTAAAACAACAGTTGTATAAGCGCAATAAAATTTTGACAAACAAAATATTCTGTTACTTTAAGGTCTCTGATGACCATTGGTACTCAAGTCGTATGAATATGAGCCGCCTCATGGGAAAACCAACAATCTGCATAGACAAAAACAAAGACGCAGATCAGCTTCGCGGTAACCGCGAGATCAGCGCCTTTGTTTTCGCTACTCGGATAGTACAATTCCTCTTCTACTTAAATCCGAAATTTCAAGCTGCTAGCTCTTTTCTGTGCTTGTACAGGCCGGTTTGTGTCGGACCTGTTCGGAAACCACATTGTTGGTTTTCCCACGAGGTGGCTAAAATGTCTATTTGCCGTAGCATTTCTTTTCATATCCATTCTTTGTACTCATAAACTTATTCGTTTTAATGTATGATCTATGTCCGATGGTGGTTTTGAACTGGCATCTCTTGTAAGTTTTCTTTTATAAATTCAACAACCTCGTCGACTACAAACGCTGTTTCTTCTGCAGTCTGGAAGTCATCCATAGCATAATTGCCGACCATTGCTTCATTTCCATCTTCATCTTTATTGTGACCAAGTTCATGTCCTAATAGATAGAAACAAAATTGTAAATCAATTCAGCTTTCAGCAGAAAGGGACAGAGATGTATCACAGACATAGTGCAACTCACGCCAGGACCCATCGATGCTTTAAAGGAATATTTGGATTCACTTTTGTCCCTTAATTTGTTCCATATAATTATATTTGACTAGTGCATGATTTGTTCCAATGCTTCATTGTTTGAGTTTTACTATGATATTCTGTTTGAGTCATTACAACACTTTTGTATTATTATCTTTCTTATGCATATAGTGCACGGGCAATGAACGTAGGTTTTGTTACAATGTAATCATTCACAACGGTGACACAGTTTTCACTAAAGACACTATGAATATACCAAAAACAGGAAAAGAAAGTCAGTGCCATACTTACGTTTGCAAGCAATCAAATCTTGAACATCGAAAAGACTTATGACAATCAACAAGATCTTAAACTGACGCATGATTATGCTGGTTTTCTGACACGCGAAATATTAGGCTACGAGGTATGGCAGGAAAGTACGTAGACACTTCAGCTATCAGAAAAAGTAACGCGGTGTTGAAGAAGCGTTTTGCATAATTTCAAGCAGCAATATCTTATGAGTATATTTCAGAAATTTTGTGCAATTTGAAGTAATAACACGCTTGGTATGGCCTCTTTTCTGCTTGAGGGTAGGGCTGTACGGGGCAGGTGTCAAAACGTGATAAAATGTGACGATTTTCACATTCTGCTTTTGCCTGTGAAACGGCACGGATGTGTGCTGTAACGTTAAAATATTTTGATCCTGAAACAGCGAAGTAGATAACGATGCGTACTGCGTATGTACGCACGATTTTTCGCTCTGTACGCATTAAAAATTCAGACCTATGCGTACCATGTACGCAGTAAAAATCAGCGGTACGCGAACAGTTTTCGGCTTTATGCGTACTCAGATGAAATACCAAAAAAAATGTAAAAAAAACAAACAACAAACAAACAACTTTTCAACTTGTTTTGTCTGGCTGCTTTGTCAACGATCAAGAAGTAGTTACAATATTAATGTAGCCTTTGATCGTTCCATATTACATATCATGGAATATATTATGTATCTTCAGTAGTTATAGCATATACCTGCTCTCCGTCCAGTGCCTTGGCCAGACAAATTGTTTACCTAAGATGTATTTATGACGTTTAATGGTCGTGTGTCACTTTGGTACATAGGATAGGCGTTTTGCATCGGTTTCTGGTTAAAACTTGACGTATTCCATGTTCTACAGCCATTCCAGTTTATCATTTTCCTCATTATTTTTCTTATTGTTTATGCAAGGGGCAAATATTTGGTTTAACATGCCTAAACAATAGAATAACATTTAATTACAGGATTATCTACCAGATTACTTCAGTTTTCATATTTGTATGACTGGCCTTATTCATACGTGTACACATATCTGTAAGTTCGATTCTGAATGAGAGGTCACAACAAGAATCCTCAGAAAACGGGTACACAGTTGTATTGTCGGTACGCACTGTAAATTTATTTTGATGCGTACAGTACGCATTGTGAAAAATAATTATCTACATCACTGCTGAAAGAATGTTCAATCAACAACGTTTTCTGAATGCTTGGGCCTTGGCGGCAGTACAGTTTGATATTTGTGAATAAAATTTCAGACGCAGTCCAAAAAAATCGGTTAAAAATGGCGTAATTTTGACGTCGGAGAACAGCCGATAGCCAGAAAATTGTGTGTTTTTGTTAAAGAAATCGCCAACAAACACGATGGAAATGATATAAACAACAACATAAAAGCTATCAGCTTGTCTGTCACTAGTTAACAAGTGGCAGAGTTGAGTTTTGAATGGTCGATAGATCATCTAAGATGATAAACGGCGGCGGAAGGGCACTCGTCTTACATTCTCAGCGAATGAAAATGGTTTCATATGTTCAACCGGTCATCAGAGAACTTGAGGACAGTTGGCATAGATCTACATTTGACAGCTGGATATAGTCTGATTTTTTTCAATGTGCAGGGCGGAGCCTGTCTATTTTTGATTGACAATGACAAAGTTGACCATTACATTTAAAAATAGGTAGTTCTCACTTGGACTGTTACTTTAACCCACTTGTTATTATTGAACCAATCAGTGTCAAAATTAAACCTCATGCACTGAAAATGATGGGTAAACACATACTGTCATAGAAAAAATATTCTGTACTACATGACTTTATTTATGTATGACCATATTGAAAATTCCCTTAGTAAACGCCTGGTAAACATTCTTGTTGTATGACTCTCTGTTTTTCGTTTCAAGTTTAAAACTTTAATTCAGATACAATTGAATATCAAATGATGCAGGCTTACTTTAGATTACTAATTTACTAATGAAGGCGGCAGAAAAAAAGTGCAATAACTGCAATACGGATCTGTTTAGTGCTACTGACAGCTCAGTAAAGTTAGCAGCGAATCTGTTGCAGCAGCAGCAAAAAAAAAAAAAAAAAAAAAAAAAAAAAAAAAAAAAAAAGGGTCAAGTTAGCTGCAGCGAAACTTTTTGCCACATATTGTCTATTCTTCATACAGACAAGGTTCCAGAGTATCATAGTCTATCTTGAAGCTTACACTGATGAGCAAATCACTAAGGTGAGCTACGGCACAATTCGGTCTCTCGTTTTCGTTTAAGTCTGTCTATGAGCGCTATAAGATGATGAATGTCATCACAAACAGACGTTTTTTTTATCCCACCTATTACCCAGTCTATGGACACTGTTGGCAGGGAACTTTTGTCCTTAAAGTATGTTATGGGTGGGATAGAAAAGTCTTGTTTGCAGCATAAGTATTCGTTTCCTATATCACTCACAGCCAGACGAAACTGTAAAAAATCAGCAACATTTTCCATAAAACGGCAGTCACACATTAGCGTATAACCCAAACGCGCGCTGGGCGTATGAAAAATCTCAGCACGCTGAAGATTTTGGACGTATAAAAATTAATTTGTACTTTAACTCGCATTAGCAGACACACACTAGCGCGTGACTGGGGCAGGTGTCGGACGTATAAAAAATCTCAAAGTATTAGAGTTCGTTTGTTTTACGTCCCAGACACGTTAAGCACGCGCTACAGACGCACAGCAAACGTTCAACGCGTGTCTCACACACGCTTGGGGCATGCTACTGAAGAAATATCTCATAAAATCGGAACGCGCATGTAGCGTACACTGACGTGCCTTAAACGTGTGCCAAACGCGTTCGAAGCATATTCAGCGCGCCTGTAGCGCGTGTGGAACTTATTCGAAGCGTATAAGTCATACGCCCGGGACACGCCGAGCTTCTAGAAATTTTTTAAGCATGTTTAAAAAAATTTGATCCCAAACGCGCATGAAACGCGCGACGATTTTTAGCGACGTACAGCGACGCGCACCGGACCTACACCAAGCGTACCCAACGTGCTCGTAGCGCGCTTTGAACGTTTCTCTGACATGCGTCTGGTGTAAGTGGAATTTTTCATTTTTTCAACACGCCCGGCCCGCGTTTCACTTATACACTACTGTGTGACTGCTGTTTAAACTTGGTAATATGAGGTCTAGAAAAGTTATGTTGCAGCATTCATCATCATTTTCTACATAGCCATCACAGCCAGACGAAAAAGAAAAAAAAAATAAGAATAAAATAATAATAATAAAAAAAAATGGTGACAAACATTTCCACTTACATGGAACTTTTTTCGTAGGTGACGTCGAAAAGATGTGATTGTGGCAAAAAATGTCATTCTCTTATGCGTTATTACCTTGATTAAAGCCCAAACATTCTGCGACAAAAATGTCCACTGCAAGCGAAATTGCTGCTTACTTGACTGTTTTTCGCTGTAGCAAAATAGCTGTTTACTTGACCAATTTCGCTGCAGCAAAATTTCCGCTGGCTGCTGCAAATTTAATTCTAATGCTGCATGCAAAATTGCCGTTAACTTGACTGCTTTTGCTGTAGCAAAATTGCTGCTACATGTAACATGACCGATTTTGCTGCAGTAAAATTGCTGCTAACTTGACCGTTTTTGATGAAGCAAATTTGCTGCTAATTTGACCGAGCTGACCTTGTAGGAAAAATAAGTTAAATCAGCTGGTTCTCCGAATCGCTTTATTTTTTCGAATGGTACTTTATCGACCTTCTACTGCGGTCATGTACCAGTTGTTTACAAAAATAGAGGCATTGGCTAACTTGATAGAAATATTTGAGTGTAGCAGTATGGTTATATTTTAGAAACAAAATGTTTATGTTTTTGTGTGTCTACCATACACTTCACCTATTTTGAAATCATTCAGGTGAAACACAGGTATAGCACAAAGACAACAAGCATAGTCATCTTTACCTCAATTATACATTGTCAGCTCTGGGACCCTATCTCAACAATGAAATCATCCAAGGCTGGGCTTAGCTAAGCCCTTCCCTGCACATTGAAAAAAATCCAAGTATACCGATATCCAAGGACCCCATGTGGAATAACTCTGAAACGTCGGTTAAACTTGGTACAAATATATAAAGCACTGACAGCAATAAACTTCAAGTAACGTCACTGAGACGCTGACCCTTGCCCTGCTCCCGGTTAGGGAGGTGCACATAAAAGGCTGTAGAAGATGTCGTGTTGGTCAGATTTTCATAAAATTTCGTCTATTTGCTCATGAAATATTTTTGCAAACCCAGATATATTCATTTTGACTGAATTTCTTTTCCTGTTAAAAATACTAATGGTGTCTACGAACTTTCCTGCCATACCCGTACAATTAATGAAGAAACCGTATATGCGACACCTTGTCATTTTTGATGGAACAATCGGCTTTGTAATTTTCAGTTGTTGACGTAAGGAAATAAAATATGAAATACATTTCGTATAGGAGCTGGGGCTGTTTACAAAACTTTTAAAATATCAAAATAGAGTAAATCTATTGGTTACGCACCCGTTGAAAGGTGTAATGTCGAAAATGCAAAAATGGCAATAGAGGATCATAGAGACTTTTGGGAAAATGTGACAAATAGACCATTCTGTACCTCGGAACAATGGGGAAGTCTGAACTGGTTTAATTTGAAAACATGTTATTTGTTTGATGTCTCGATCTGTCTGTTCAGTACATATTTTATTACGTATAAACAAAAGCAAAAAATCGACGATAATGTTAATTATTGAGCAGCAATGCCCATTACACTATGAAACTGGCTTTTTCACATTTCTCAACGTCAGTTGGAATTTCCAACGAATTATTTCCCTCTTAACCTCACATCTTTAAACGGTGACGCACATGCAACATGCTTGACCCGTAAAGTACAAAAAACTCCTTTTCCCGCGTTATGACTCTTAGTCATGATGCATGTCATTACGAACACGCCCATGCAATATACAGCGAATTTTTCATCATTAAAAATTGAAATATCCATTGCAAAATGTTTGATATTTTAATATTTTTGTTCAAAACATAGATTGTGGGTGCACGTTAGAACCGCCTCACCAAGACATAGATTGTGGTTACACGTGAGAACCGCCTCACCGTAGCGGTTCTAACGAGTACCTACAATCTATGTTTTGGAGCAAAAATAAGAAAACAATAGGTCTACCCCTGCATACCCCAGTTTTGCTATATAAAAGTGAGTTGTAAGGGGGTATACATTACTGGGACATGTTATCCTGATGTAACAGCCGTATATTCCATAGCCGACTGTTTCCACCAAAATTAATAACACTGTGCTAAATCTATTATCCAACTAAAACAACAAGATGGCATATACGTTCAGAAAATCCAATTTGTAACAGCTGGTTAATGTGTTTTAAAACAAAGAGAATTGATTTAAACAATAGGTCTACCCCTGCATACCCCAGTTTTGCTATATAAAAGTGAGTTGTAAGGGGGTATACATTACTGGGACATGTTATCCTGATGTAACAGCCGTATATTCCATAGCCGACTGTTTCCACCAAAATTAATAACACTGTGCTAAATCTATTATCCAACTAAAACAACAAGATGGCATATACGTTCAGAAAATCCAATTTGTAACAGCTGGTTAATGTGTTTTAAAACAAAGAGAATTGATTTAAATATATAATTTAATAGTTGAGCATACAATTTCAGTGGGCAAGTGGCAGAATAAAGTACCGTAGTGAGTCAATACCGACTTCCGCTGTGTGGTGTCCCTGAGGAAGACACTTTAGAGATATTTGTCGGCTTAAACCCGTATAAGTAGAGTAGCCTGACATTATCACTCTCGATGAACAGTCCAGGCAGAATACCCAACTTCAAAGAAATTTTGTTTCTTTGTTTGATTTTAGGTTTAGAGTCCCAGTCGACAGCAATGGTCGAGTCTGGACGTTGCCTCCACTTTATGGGACTTCTATCCAACATTAGTTAATGACACTAAAAATGTGCTTGAACATGTAAATCAAAGTAACCAACTAATGCTTATGTAAGGATGGCTTGACTTGAACCACCATTTCTGGGCAGGCTCAGACCTTCTGAGCGGTCAACCAGTAATCGGACGGCCAGTCAGTAATCACATCAAATAAAAGAAATGTCTCGTTGACGTGGTAATGAGGGTCACTATATATAGCAAAATTCATAATAGGAGCACGCCATCAAACTTTCTTAGGCATTAGTCCGTTAAACTGGCATTGCTACATCAAAGAGCGGCTAACATCAAGTGTTTCTAAATCAGGACTTCAAAGTCTATGTAAACCTTTGTAGTATAAAGTGAACTAAACTAACCTCAAGACAGCAGCATCTGACTGAGCATAGCCAATGATTAGCCATTGCTCAAGCTGGTAGATAAACCTAAGTCCCGCCCATATAATTTGTGTGACAGCTGACCAGTTTAATTGAAATCAATATTGGATAACATGCCATTTAAACCAATTGTAAATGTTATGATGTTTGAGAGTGGTTTGTTTTGGCTGCTGAAAAGATGCTTGACCTGTCAATTGTAATCTAATATGTCATAATTGAAATAGGGTTGATGTAGTTTCACACAATTGACCAAGATGACCCCTAAAGGGCAACAGAAAGTATATCTATTTGCATTTCAAATTGATAAACAATTATTGTATCTAAGATCCTATGTTTTTTTGGTTTTTGATATAAAACCATGCTGAATTAAAGATAGTTTCAGTGCGTATAAATGCAAGGAGTTATATGTAGCATATTTCATGTTTACCAGTGAGTGAATACGGTAGTCATTTGAACAATATTTCTGGACTGAGACTTTGTTTCCTAGGTAAGAAATAGTACTTAGGGGTAGCTCAATTAAGTGCATCTTGTTCAGTGAAACAACATGACTGAGATGGCGTTTGTTGGACTTGTCCCGGAGGGCCAAGATCTATAACTAGACCATTGCACTAAGGAAGCCAAAACTCAAGACCTGAACAGGGCCTGCTCTCTTCAAACTATTTTCCCCTATGAAATTCCTAATTTATTTCCCCAAGTTAATGGACACACGGACTGCATCATGAGAAAACCAGATTTTTGTTCAAAAGCTAAAAACAGGGTAAAGATTTGTCTTTTGTGTTTGCTACACAGCTGGCCCAGTACAGTTCCCCTTCTACTTGCAACTAAAGTTTCAAGTTTCTAGCTTTCTTCTATGACTGCACAGCCTGATTTGTGTCTGACATGGTATGAAACCCTGAAGACCGGTTTTCTCGGCATGATTTAATCATGACTTTATTTAAAGTGGAAGGTCAGTCGGACTTGTCCAATCTTCCCTAACATGTAAGTCAGATTTATATTGGAGCTCTTTCCTAGATGTGTGATTTTCTAGATTTTGATAGAATCTCACTGTCATACGACTGTTTTTCAAACTACAAATCGAGAGTTGTGTGATGTCCTTTAACGGTTATTTGTCACAATGATTTGCATGTGTCGCAAACTGGTCAACAGACAGTTCCACTCAACGAGACCCCAATGTCAAAATTGTGTTTATGGCAAATTGGCTGTTGTCGCTTACTTGTCACAAACTAGTATCCATTTACCATCACATTCCAGTGAGATACTAGCTTTAGAGAAACTGTCGATTACATTGAGGAAATTGTGACTTTTTGCTCAGTGCCACAATGAACAACGAACCAGTGAGAGTCCTACACTTAGCCATTGTCCCAGTTCATCATGGTGGTTATCATAATTTATCTGTATGTCCGGGATGATTCATTGGCTAGATAGAGATGCACGGATAGGATCGAACAATTAATTACATGTTGTAAACAACTTCAGAGGCAGATGGTGAGGTTAGGATCCTGTAAAACCAGTTTTATAAAGCCCCCAGTAAATATTACTTATAAATCCAAGGCGATACCTTTGTTGTGGCTCTTATTTTTTATGTTTTGGCACACAATTTTTGTGCTGTTTGCACTTTTGTATGTTGTCATATTTTTGTAAATTTCTGGTAATTGAGTGGGCACCTATTGGGAAAGAGCTGCTCACTCAAATTTTGATATGATTTCTTAGTATAGATACCTATTTTTCCCCTCCATCTCAATTTTTGGACTGGGAATTTCTTTCTGATTGCACCATTTCCTGATCACTGCCTACAATTTTACCTTTCCATTCGCTAGAAGTTAACATTTCAATTTCAAAGATCAATTCTGATTTACTAAATCACAATAAAATTCCTACTGAACACCTTAAAATAAATCAAAATGTGAACATAATACTCATTCATCCCACTAAACACTCTATCTTGAATAAATTACAAGGATCGTTATTTTTCATCTTTAATCTGTTCAAACAAATATCCATGCTTCAAAATATGCAGTCTAAGGGGATGGTTAAAACAAATTGCAAGACATACAGTACATTTAATCTAATTTGTTTTAATGTGTTTTGTACCTGTCTTCAAAACTCCTATTATTGACTTATTGAAATAAATTCAGCTACTGTCAATATCTGAGGTCATGTAGTTCCTCCTTCAATGGTGGGCGGAGCTAAACCTGTCTAAATGTACTGATCTTGAACCCTTATACTGATACTATTTTTGGAACATAAATGACAGCAGTGGTGGTCCAGATTCTTTGATCTTATGGTGAGACATCATCCAGGTGTTATGTCAGAAAACTACCCAAAGTGCTCGAATTATGAAATTGCCTGTAAAGCACAGCTCAGACGGAATGGCCATTGTATAAGCTTGATGAGCGGGTCGACTTCAAAACAGTTTTCTACAGTGGATAAAAGGAGGAACTGCAAACAGAAACGCTACAAAGACGCACTCAACAACGCCTCAAGGAAGGATGAACAACATACGAACAGTCTTGGAAACAGACTGCATTGGCGCGAACAAAGAAGCAGCTTATTATGAAGTTAAGATAATATGTGAAAGTGGAAGAAAACGCAGAAAACCCAAGGGGACCATTACCGGATACTTTCACTTTGATTCGGTATTAAGTAATTATCGTCATGAATTCATATGAAATACTTCAATGGAATGCCTTTTATGAGAAGGCATTTTATTGGACAAAATGCCACCACATTCGCCCTTTACATGACATACACAATGTGAGGGACTGATTGGGAAATCCCAAGAACAACAAGCAATTTTGTTTCGAGAAATAAAAATAATAAAAAAAAAAACTATTGTTATCTCAATATAGCCTTTTCCCAGGTGATACGCTATAGTATTCTTATGATGTATACAATGCATGTATTCAAAGGGGTGTACATAGCAATGGTAATAGTTAGGATGCATTTTTTCCGATGGGTATAAATTGCGCCCCTCTCTTAGCTGATTTATTTTTATACAGTTGCGAAAAAGACTTCATGGATTCTCTCAACCATAACAATAAAGCCGATGTTATCGAGTCTTTTAATTCGACTTCAGGTACCCCGATGGCCTTTTGAACATTGACAACCCTTTATGTTGAAGGTCCACCAAAACTACAGTTGAATATTTAGCAAATACCATAGATACCGAAGCCCTTTTTTTAGATTCACACCTTGCTTTCTATTGCAAATGCATTTGTTTCTTCAAAAGTGTATGATGAGCGCGATGACTTTGATTTTGATATTGATTTTGATATAATAGTAATTTTTGCGTTTTTTTGATGGTGACGTTCCTCGCCGTGCTTCTTATGGTGTATACATGTCGCAACTTATTAGGTGTGCTAGAGTTTACAATCATGTCACGAACTTCAACGTGCGAAATAAATATTCTCCAGCAGAGCTATCGGTATCATCAACTTCGAAAAACATTTTCTAAATTTTATCGCAGACATTATGAATTGATTTCCTTAAATGTGCGGTTAAAGAAAGTGTTGAGTATATAGCTCAGTAAACCACCCTTGGTGGATGAGCATGCTTTTCCACTGACGGGGTTCGCTGTGGCTTGGCTCGGCTGTTCGTTACATTTGGTGGCAGTGGTGGGATGATGACAACTGCCAGAACGGAGTCGCCTTACCCAAGTAGTTCCCAGACCAAGACTCGGGGCGAGTCTTCTCGGAGGGGGAAGTAATGTGACGGGATAGCCTCCCTTGGAAAAATACGTTGGTGCAACGTAATAGCGGCATATTGAGTGCTTGCAATATGCAAATTTCAAACTTGAAACTTTGTGAATCGAGTAAGTGTTGAGTATATAGCGCAGTAAACCACTCTTGGTGGATGAGCATGCTTTTCCACTGACGGGGTTTGCTGTGTCTTGGCTCGGCTGTTCGTTACACATAAAATCGCGATTTTGTTCACCGAAACGACACCCACCCGCCAAAAGCTGATGTCAGAAGACGAAATATTAGAGATACAACTATAGCCTGTTCGGGAGGGTCCGAAATTGTCAGGCTCAGTGCTTGTAATAATACTACCGAAAAGTAAATTACAGGGGCCAGTTGTGCAAAACTTCGTTAGCTTAACGTCATCGTTAAGACCTCAAGTAAATGCCGACTACATGAGCAAATACATTGTTATTTTTTGTTGAAAAAATGTGAGAATCCTTTGCAAAGGATTCTCACATTTTTTCAACAAAAAATTACAGTGTATTTGTAATACTGCCATTTGAAATTTTAACGAATCATTAACTAACGACATCGTTAATTTTGAACAACTGGGCCCTGAATTTTTATATGGACGTTTAATTCAGTAAATGCGTATCCACCCTACGATTCAGAAATAGAAAATAATCAAAACCTGTAATTTTACGGATAAAAATTATTAACATATCTTTTAGGTTTTTGGTTTGCATGACGTTAAAGTTCATAAAGTTAACCAATCTTTCACGTGATATTCATAAAATGCTTCTACGTTCATTATCAACAAAACGGTGTCGGTTTTCCGTAATCTTAAAAATGTAACATTTTGACGTTTTGGTCGATTTGACGTTACGTTACCTGGTGTTCACAGGACCATCCCACCTATTTCAACAAGGAATTTAGCGAGGTGTTTGCTCACAGTCTGACCTAAACATACGAGGAGGGTGTTACTATACTGACGAGTGCTTTGATGCTCGTAGATGTTGCTACAGATTGCAGTTAAAGTGCATGTAAAACACGCATTTGGACCGCACTTTACCCGTAATGCTATGATACCGGCTTCAATCTTTTCTTGTAACGTTATTGTGCACGAACATCTGACGCGACGTCTTTTACGTGAGGGCCATCGTAACCAGAATTTTATGGTGACTTGGTTTACAAATTTAAGAAACTTATAGTTCTTTTCAGTTTAGAAAAATCATTATACGTTACAAATGTATGGGATATAACTTAAATGTAATGTGACAGTCTGCATGCTTAGTTTTTAACCAAATCATGGTTGATAACTATGCTTCCTTCTTTAATTGCACGCCGGTCGGTCGGGTGTCAGACTCTTTGATGGCCCCGACAAAGCTATTTACTTTAGTTGGTTCGGACCGGGGCTTCTTGCCTGTTGCTTGGCCCACCGGGGTTCAACTGGTGTTTTTCTCAGTTTCCTCGGTTTTTGGAGTGGAGATTTCTTTCTGATTGCGCCATTTACTGATCACTGCCTAATTTTATTTTTGTAGCTTTAACCTTGAATATTATCCACTTTGGTTTTAGCGGGGACTTAAAATTGAACTGCGCCAGTTCCTGGTCATCGCTTACCCTTTTCTACATTGCGCTTATGCACGCGGGTACGGTAAAGACATGTACCTTCATTATACTACATAAAACACGAAACGCTACAATTTAAATGAATCGAAATCTGACAATTTCAGGTCAGTTGCATATGGACAGTATCGAAACATTAGTATTTTCATTACAGTGGCTATGAACGGCATAATATGTTTTTTATCCAATGCATTGAATGAGGCAGTCTTGTATTTCATTCATAGTTCTAACAGTAACTCTGAAAATTTGGTATGTTAACCGTTTACATTAAGTTGTTACCTCTGACTAAAGTAGTCTAGGTCTGATAACGTATTAATGAGGTAACGCACACATGTAGTATAATTATAACCCATACGCTGTGCTATTCATTATTGTGCAAGATTCTTGCTATTACTTATCATTTTCTTTGTAAAATTTCATTTCGTATAGAATACGTTCGATGCTTGCCTGAGGAATGTCGTCAAATTTAAAAGAAATATGGCTTAAGAAGCATATCATTAATAGGTTTCGAGGATCACTTTTATTTACAGACATTTCATTCACAAAGAGCCAAATCAACGTAAAACTGCAGTTTCATATTCGGACAAGGGCTCAATCAGAAGCAAAACAACATAATATAATATTCTGTATTTTATTTGTATACAAAATTATTTCAAAAATAGAACTTAAAAGACATGTCATTAGAATATCACAAAATCTGCTTTGAGTCTTTTTGTTTTGTTTCAAGAGCATTACTTACAATATTTGTCTCGTGATGTATAATGGTTTAAGGTTAAGAAAATATAAAT
Organism: Rugalucina vietnamica; assembly: GCA_964017185.1. Classification (NCBI taxonomy): domain Eukaryota; kingdom Metazoa; phylum Mollusca; class Bivalvia; order Lucinida; family Lucinidae; genus Rugalucina; species Rugalucina vietnamica. The sequence goes on along the minus strand of OZ024871.1, from coordinate 42,404,108 downwards.
GTTGAACTCATTCTTGACCTTATATTTGTGATTTTCTAACGACTTGTCTTTTTATTGCACATCAATCAAAAGAGACGTCATTGTAATTAATCTAAACATTAAGATGGCTAATGTTTAAATATAGTTTTAAATATAGTCAGTTAAAGACGCTTTAAAACCCATTTACTTATTCATTAAAAACAAATTTTGAAACAAATTTTGATTTCAGCATCTCTCTTGTCGTTTCCATCAAAAGTTCATAAAAAGTGTCACGCTCATGTTTTCTCTCGTCTCGACGAGGTTCGACTATTCTTAAAGCAATGTCACAGTCATGAAGATGGATTAAGCTTGCTTGAATTTACTTCTTCATCCTACTATGAAGCTCGAGTCAATGCAAAGAGTAATTACAATTTGTAGATAACCGGATAGTCTGGATTTCACTGCGTTCCTCTCAAAATCTTATTCCTTGGTTATATCTTAAACAGCATGTACCGTAGCTTCCACGTTGAAACTGGCATTCGTAAGACCTTCCAAACTGACGACGACAATCCCGGTCACTGTGACATGTGCCTTGTCCGGGTGTGTTGATATAACATCTGTTTCTCAAGTTGTGTCGGCGTGGCTCACAACATGTGCCTCGGCGGCCACCTGTAATTCTGCACCGTGCATTTGGGTTATAGCACTGCTGATTCAGGTAGCTGCATGTGTCGATTCTACCGTTCCAATAAGACGGAATCTCGTATTGGTAGCAGTCGTTTCCAAGGAAACCATCATCGATGAAGTCTCGTCTTCGAGTACGATCGATGATACCACCGCGGATGATGTCCCCCGGTCGACGTACTCTACCCCACTGACTGTCTCGTCCAATTCTGTCGATACCTGTCGATAATCTTCCGACAGTTCGACGTTCATATTGTGCCGATACTGAAATTGAGACGAGGAACAAAATGAATTTGTCTTCAATGGCACAAAATTACAATACAATAGCAAGGGAATAGCTTTAGCATTATCCGTCATCAGGAAAACATGCCCATGAAATAAATAACCCCTTAAACCCCACTTTTATATAGTAAAACTGGGGTGTGCAGGGGTATACCTATTTTTTCTTATTTTTGCTCTAAAACATAGATTGTGGGTACTCGTTCTAACGTGTACCCATACTCCATGTTTTGAGCAAAAATAAGAAAAATATCATTTTTTTAATTTTTTTTTCAGCTGAAAATTTTCAATTCTTAAAGCTAAAATATCTGTATATCGCATGAGCAAGTTTTCGTACTGATAGAACTTCAGAGAATTACCTTCAGAAAAATCCACATGTTGTCATTTTTATGCAATTTCACTCATAATCCTTATTGAAAATGTGTTATAGTCAATGAGTCGTTATATGCAGATGCCATATGAATGTTTCTATATGTTCCGATAACCTAATAAACTTGAACAGACTCAGTCCTCAAATTTTAACAATTTTCGAAAAAGGAAATAATATTAAACACTTACCGGTTGCTACGAGAACCAAACAAACGATAATGAGTCCGTTCATCTTGCTGTTAGCAGTTTTGCAGTTGGCGTCTTTCTAAAGTAGCGTTTGGCTTTCAAATCTTTACTGAAGAACTGAGTGAAATTCTCCATATTTATATCCAAATCGGATAATAGTTTAATTGAACGCTGTGGTGAAAAAGACTAATGATCACCGTATTTACGTCAGCTGTGTGGCCTTTAATGTCTTTTTTGACATAACGTTACGCAGGTTCATTAAGGTAATTAGTTCACGTTGGACACAATTGTTTCTGATTGGTAGAATGAAATATTACGCTAGTTGAGCGGGAAATTATAACGTTGATCAATGTCGTTGATGAAGACGTTTCTTTCGTAGTGCTCAATTTGCCTATCATTTAAATAGATTGCTCTTACGTCAAAGATACGGGTAGAATAGCCACTTCCTCAAAGAAAAGACATTTCCCTATGAAAACCATATTTCCATAATCATAATTTGCAATCTGCGTTTAATATTCATCTAAGGGTGTGTATACCCGTGAATGCAAAATTACTGCGTAAAAATGAACGCCAATCCTTTTTTGTTGGAATAGGCTGCAGATAGCCTAAGCTTGACTCGCAATTCCATCAACATGGAATTGTGCGTTCAAATTTTCACGATTTTGAATAAAATATTTACATAGTACCCTACAAAACATACAGTATTTCTATTTTTGGGATTGCAAGTATTGTATACGAGACAATACAAGAGTCAGCGTATTACATTCCAAGTAGTCGGACGGTCATTCCCAATTGCAACGAAGGAAAGTCCGCGTGCCCCTGGGACCTAATCTTTCTTCATCTATATAAATATTCTGCCTAATAAGGTCTGCTTCCAGGGGCGACTGTTTGCCGCGGTAACTCGCCATAGAAAGTGGAAGCGGTTGATCGTGACATACTGTCAAATGAATGTGGGAAACCAGGTGGGACATGGAATTTAACCCCTCTGAAAGCCAGGTTGAACACGTGGCAGGCTCTAGTATCCCAATTAAAGAGACTGTGTACTGCACGGGCAGGTATTGGAGTCTGTCTCGTGAGCAAAATATCTTGGGGTTGTTATCTCCAATCCCCTCTCCTGTTCTGAAGTCTAAACCGTGGACGACACTTGTAGCCTTCATTGGAATAAAGAAAATCTGACGTGCTCGCAGAGTCTAAATCTTTGAGGTCTTCAAGACAGCAGTCTGCAAACTGCAACATTCTCATCATTAACCCATATTTGACGAATGGATTTTCCCATCATTACATGTATCAATTGGGTGAGTCTATTTTCATTTTAGGGGCATCAGGAGTGAATTTCAATTTTCATATCATTTTTTGATGAAATGCCTCTTAGCAAACAGAATAGCCACAGATGGGACGCCGCGTTCTGCGGCGTCACATCTGTGGCTATACTGTTTGCCTATGTCCCATAAAAAGGACGCCAGGCTTAAATGAGTTAAAGCCCTACACTAGTCACCTTTGTCTGATTTTAGCTATTCGGATGGAGTGGATGGATGGACCAGAATCAGACTAGTTTATCGGTGAAACGTCAAACCATGGGATGATTGCGGGTGGGTGAGTGGATGGATGGATGGATGGATGGATGGATATGGATGGATGGATGGATGGATGGATGGATGGATGGATGGATGGATGGATGGATGGATGGATGGATGGATGGATGGATGGAGGACTTCCAAGGATAACTCATTGGATGGATGGACTTACGGACGGACGGACGAGCGGATGGATAGATGGACTAGGAATTTGAATCATTAGTAGAAGCGGCTACCTTGCAAGTAGTAGTAGTTGTTGTTGTTATTGTTTGTAATTTCCTCTAATGTTTGGAGAACTTTACGTTAGTGAATAAATGTCCTTATTTCAAACCTTAACTGGCACCCCACCAATATTAAGGAGTCCTCGTTTTTGATTCGTCAGGGTGGTTATTATGATTTATTTGTTTGTCCACTAGTTAGTGATTCACCACAAGGACCGAACAACTAACTAATTGTTGTGAACCACTGCGGAAGATGAGGGTGAGGTTAGGCGCCTGTAAAACCGGTTTAAGCCCTCAGTAATTTTATATTACTGATCGTTCCAAGGCGATACTTCTGTTGTGGTTGCATTTGTTTTATGTTTTGGATTCGAATGTTTGTGCTGTTTGAACCTTGTGTATTTTTTCATACTTTTATTTAAGTTCGGGTAACTGAGTGGCCGCTTATTGAGAAATAGCTGCCCAGTACAATAGTCTGGCTTTCGTTGCCGGTTTTAAAGGGCTACTGATGAGGGTTCATTACCCGAAATTGCGCAATATAGTCCATACTATCTCCCTTTGAATGTTTTTACTGCTTCCAAAGGATCAAACCTTTATATTCTAATCGCTCATTTTACGATATGTTTTCTGTGTACACGTATAAGTACCTAATTGTCAATTTAGATTTTTCCCACCTCGGTTTTTTGGAGTGGAAATTTCTTTCTGATTGCGCCTTTTCCTGATCATTGCCTACTTGTACCTTTTTATTTCAAATCGTTCAAGATTCTAGCTCGTTTGCAATGTAGAGCATAGCATAGTCCCATGGCAACTGATTCAAATTTAAACAAGAAGTCCTCCCTTTGGGTTTCTCTCAGATTTAGTCCAACTGTTGTGTAATCCAAAATCAGCGCAACTAACAACTCGGAGTTACGACAAATACACTGTTGCTCGTATCTCCAAAATATTGTGATAAAATATTTTAATATTCTGATAAATGGATCACGGTCTCCGAAAGCGAACAATACCTTAGCAGGAAATGTTCATGGTCTTCTAGATTCTCCCCACACAGGAAACACGTTGCATGAACACTGTACTGACTGAACTTAGCACGAACAGATAGAAGAGCATATATGTGCCTGTAATGAGTCTTGTCTTGATGTCAACTTTCTTAATTGCCATAGGGTTGAAACCTGCATTTTTCCAGACACAATAAAAAACCTCACCAATTTCGTATTTTTCAGTATTCAAAAACCTGAGTGATGACTTATCACTCATCTCAAGCTTTATCTTATTAAACCAATATATGTATTGATATGCTCATCAACTGACTGCTTCCATGATGCCTTAGTCAATTCACTATTCAACAGATCCAAAGTGCTGGGTAGGCTATATTGAGACAAAAATGAGTTGACATACATAAAACAAATAGAACCACAACAGAAGTATAGCCTGGGAACGATCAGTAACATAAAATTACTGAAGGACTTAAATCGGTTTCACAGGGCCCTAACCTCACCCTCTTCTTCTGAAGTGGTTCATAACATTTAGTTATTTGTTCGGCCCTCGTGCTGAATCTCTAACTAGTAAATGAATCAACATGGACAAATAAATAAATCATGATAACCATCATGATGAATCAAAAATTAAGGAGGACTCACAGACTCAGTAAGCTGCCCGACGATGCAAGAAACTTTTTGTGAAATTGGTTAGGGCACCTGGGCCAGACGGCCTGAGTGCTAGGGTATTAAAAGAATGTAGTTCTGAAATTGCTACCATCTTGGCCTTTATCTACAATGTGTCGCTTGGCGACAGGCAAACGTGGCCCCAGTGTATAATAAAGGTGAGAAATATGATGCAGTTAATTACGGACCGTTGTCGCTAACTTGCATCTGCTGCAAAACCTTAGAGCATATTATAGTCAGCAATATAAATAAGCATCTTTCCCGTGAAAACATTCTTGCTGACTGTCAGCATGGTTTACATAGTCAGAGGTCTTGCAAGACCCAGCTGGTTCAGTTCTTTCATGACATGGTTAGTAACCTAGATCGAGCTCTGAACCGGGGTCACAGACAAACGGATGTGATCATCATGGATTTTGCAAAGGCCTTTCACAAGGTACCACATAAGAAGTTACTATACAAACTGCAATACTACGGGTTTAGAGTATCTACTCACAAGTGGATCGCTTCATGGCTCTCTGAGCGCTATCTAAAAGTGGTTAGATTGCCAAGCCTCAGATCCAGTCCCGGTCTTATCTGGAGTCCCGTAACAATCGGTCTTGGGACCGGTCCTTTTCTTGATATTCATTAACGACCTTCCGGACAATATCAGGTCATCTGTTCTGAATCTGAATCTGAATAGTTTACTGGTGACACGCCAAATGACATTATTTCACCAGGGGGTTCGGATGGGGGAGAAATTAGTCCCTTGAACGCACGAGTGAAGCGAACTTGGACACACGATCATCTGACATTTCAGCAGTAGAAAACAGAGAGTCAGGGAGGTCATTCCAGTCCCTGATAGTCTGGGGAAAGAAACTACATTTATAGGCCTCTATACTAGCAGATGGAAGCTGAAATGCCTTTGAGTGGCTATTTCTACAACGCCTAGTCTTTGGGATAAGGTCATCTGTAGGTATTCTGGCTTTACCCTTCAGACCTTTGTATAGTAATACGTAGGTCATTCAATAAGTAATGCAATATGTAGCGCATTTTTGTGTATTTTCGTCTGAGAGAGGTAATGTTTTTAATTTCTGAAAGTTTGATTCAATCTGTATTCAGGAAAATAAACATCAACTAAATCGGACCATACACTTTATGTTGCATAGCAACCATAGAATGGCAGCGAAGGTGTCGTGGCCGCGAAAACCACTTTTCAAAAATCAAATAAATTAACATAAAGCTTTGGTATTTCTTTGTTAGTGCTTTAAATAGCTATCTATTAACATGTTTGTGTAATGTCACATTAGCCAGAACTTTCTAGGCAACTGCAATGTTCATACAGCCCCACGCGTGTCAAATGTTGCTTAGCAACGCCAAAAATATGCGATTTCAGTTAAATGCATTTCCCATAGATTTTGGTTGCTAGGCAACTAAATATGTTTTCCGAGAATTGCATTTTATAGCAAGTAGTTTTCAAAGCGCCAATGACAGAAACAAATATGCGTATAGACATTCGATTAAACAAACTAGATATCAAATTGGAGCAGAAATTGTATCTCTATCCCCATTTTTCAACCTTCGATCTATAAATTTTGGTCATTTTTTCTACTTTGACTGATTGTCATTTAAAATTATAAATCAGATAACATTATCTTGAACACGAAATGCAACTATTTTAAGTTCTATGTATGCAGAGGGCGAATTGAATTTATGTTTCAAGAAAGCTAAATCAAACTTTAATAGCGTGTTCACTGCCGTGTTAACGGCAGCTTACTGAATCTGTGAGTCCTGGTTTTTGATTCATCAGGATGTTTATCATGATTTATTTGTTTGTTCTTGATGATTCATTTACTAGTTAGAGATTCACCACGAGAACCGAAGAACTTACTAAATGTTATGAACCACTGCAGAAGCTGAGGGTGAGGTTACGGCCGAGTAAAATCGATTTAAACCCGCCAGTAACTTTGTGTTACTGATCGTTCCAAGTCGATACTTCTGTGGTGGTTCTTTTTGTTTTATGTCTTGGTGTTTAAAATATTTTTGTGCTGTTGGCGCCTTATGTATGTTTGCATATTTTTAGTTAAGTTAGGGTGACTGAGTGGCCACCTATTGGGAAAATAGCTGCTCATTCGGCTTACGAAGTGTTTTCATGGTATAAGTGCCTGATTGTTAGTTTGGTTTTTTCCCACCTTGGTTTTTGGAGTGGGAGTCTTTTTCTGATTGCGCCTTTTCCTGATCTTTGCCTACTTGTACTTTTTTTCAAACAAAAAATTATGGCCAATATTGTATTACTTATTGAATGACCCTCGTATAAGGCGATTATCCGTCCTCCTTTTCTTGAGAGATTCCCATTTGAGTTGTTCAAGAATGCCAGTCATACTACCTTCCTCGAAAGTATAATTCCTAGTTACAAATCTAGCGGCACGATTCTGTACCTTCTCCAATTCCTCCTGGAGGCATTTAGTATGAGGATCCCAAACAGAACTTCCATATTCCAGGACTGGGCGCACCAGTCCTTTGTAAGCTGCTTCTTTAACATCTTGGGGGCAAGAAAATAAGTTTCTCCTCAAGAATCCAAGTGTTCTGTTGGCTTTAGTACAGATATTATTGATATGGGTATTCCACTTGAGGTCATTTGTAATTGTTACACCTAGATATTTAATGCTATCAACATTTTCCAATACCGTTCCCTCGGGGGTGTACGAGGCCTCAATTTTATTTATCCGCTTATTTGTCAGCTGCATCATGTTGCATTTGACAGGTTGAAATCTCATGCCCCATTTTCGGGCCCAGCTCCCTAAAAGGTCAATGTCTTTCTGAAGTTTCAATGTATCTTCTACTGTTCTAATTTCACGGTAACAAACACAGTCATCAGCAAAAAGCCTGATTTGAGAGTCAATACCAACGGGTATATCATTTATGTACAAGGAGAACAACAATGGACCGAGAACGGTGCCCTGAGGGACACCAGACACAACAGGGGCCCAGTCAGATTTAACACCATTAACTACTACCCTTTGCTGCCTGAAGCACAAAAAAAGCATTTATCCATTCCAATGTCTTTCCACCTATACCATAACTAAACAATTTGCTTTTAAGAAGTTCATGTGGAGGGGTGTCAAAAGCTTTTTCAAAGTCCAAAATACCAGAGGACCAATGGTCCTGTAAACGCTCACCTGAGACCTGAGATATATACATGTACCAATAAACTTGTTAGACTAGAATGGTACAATGCATGTATATAACCCTAGGGCAGGGTCAGAATAACTCCTGGAGTCAATGTCTTTTTCAAATCATAAAAATTCAGTCCATTTGCCAATTAACTGCAAGTTTTGTCCCTCAAATGACATTTTAACAATTTTCTCCATTCAAATGCATGGGCGATCTAAGTTGACCTTGCCGTGAAATAGGTCAAGGTCATCCCAGTGTCATATGATTTATACAAATTTTTTAGACCTCCGTTCCTTAATGCTTCTTGCCAAGTTTCCAAATCATAGGCCTTCTGGTTCTGAAGAAGAAGATTTTTTTAAAAAAAATGCTATTTATAGCCATGGCGGCCATCTTGGTCATGTGACCTTGACCATTTATATAAACTTTCATTTCCTCTTCCTAAGGATGCTCTACATAAAGTTTGGCTTTGATTTGCTAAGCAGTTTCTGAGAAAAAGCTGTTTGAATATTATGGTCATCTACATGTATGTAGCTCCGGGGCAGGGGCAAACAACCCCTGGGCCTAAAATATTTTCATAAGCATAAATCTTCTGTCCATTTGCTCATTCCTAGCAAGTTTTCTGCCATTACATGACATTTTTCTATTTTTTCCCATTCAAATGCATGGGCGACCTAAGTTGACCTTGCCGTAAAATAGATCAAGGTCATCCCAGGGTTATGATTTATACAAACTTTGTAGAGCTCCATTCCTAGATGCTTCATACTAAGTTTCAAAATCATAGGCCTTCTGGTTCTGAAGAAGAAGATTTTTAAACGTTTTTGCTATTTATAGCCATGGCGGCAATCTTGGTCATGTGACCTTGACCATTTTATACAAACTTTCATTCCCTCTTCCTAAAGATGCTCCACAAAAAGTTTGGCTTTGATTGGCCAAGCGCTTTCAGAGAAAAAGATGTTTCAATATTATGGTCATATACATGCATATAGCCCCGGGGCAGGGGCAGACAACCCCCTGGGCCCAAAATATTTTCTTAAACATAAATCTTCTGTCCATTTGCTCATTTCTAGCATGTTTTCTGCCATTTAATTACATTTTCCTACTTTTTCCCATTCCAATGCATGGGAGACCGACCTTGCCGTAAAATAGGTCAAGGTCATCCCAGGGTCATGATTTATATGAACTTTGTTGAGCTCCATTCCCAGATGCTTCACACCAAGTTTCAAAATCATAGGCCTTCTGGTTCTGAAGAAGAAGATTTTTAAACGTTTTTGCTATTTATAGCCATGGCAGCCATCTTGGTCATGTGACCTTGACCATTTATATAAACTTTCATTCCCCCTTCCCAAGGATGCTCCACATGAAGTTTGGCTTTGATCGGCCTAGCGGTTTCAGAGAAGAAGATGTTTGAATATTATGGTCATATACATGTATATAGCCCCGGGGCAGGGGCAGACAACCCCCCAGGGGCTAAAATTTTCCATTAACATTAATCTTCTGTCCATTTGCCAATTACCAGAAAGTTTTACCCATTAAATAGCATTTTACCATTTTTTTTCCCATTCAAATGCATTGGCGACCTAAGTTGACCTTGCCGTAAAATAGGTCAAGGTCATCCTAGGGTCATGATTTATATAAACTATGATGGGCCCGCGTCCCCGATGCTACATACCAAGGTCTACTGGTTCTGGAGAAGAAGATTTTTAAAGGTTTTTGCTATTTATAGCCATGGCGACCATCTTGGTCATGTGACCTGGACCATTTATATAAACGTTTGTTCCCCCTTCCCAAGAATGCTCCACATGAAGTTTGGCTTTGATTGGCCGAGCGGTTTCAGAGGAGAAGATCTTTGAAATTGTGGACGACGGACGGACGACGGACGACGACGGACGGACGCCAGAGCATGGGTATACTATAAGCTCACCTGTGAGCCTTCGGCTCAGGTGAGCTAAAAAGTGTCAACCTGACCCTTTTTGTCTAATATTTTGCCCAATCATTTATTACTGTAATCAACTGAGTTTCACAACTATGCCATTTCCTGAATGCATGCTGTTTGTCCGACAAAAGATTATACTGGTCAAGATGACCCATGATATTTGAGCAGACAATATGTTCTAGAAGTTTGCAAGGAATACAAGTCAAAGAAACTGGGCGGTAATTACAAGCAAGGGACCTGTCACCTTTCTTGAAAAGTGGACAAATATTAGCAAGTGACCATTCCTTGGGGATTTCACCCGTATTGACTGCTGGAAGAGATGTGCAAATACAGGTCCTTATTCTTTTGTCATTTCTTTTAGGACTCTAGGATGGAGTTCATCAGGTCCTAAGGCTTTAGATGGGTTCAGACCTTTAAGGAGTTTTGTTACTCCTTCCTTTGTAACAACAATTTCATCCATGAATGGGGCCGACCTATCCAGAAGTGGGACTTGGGTGTGTACCGTTTTGGTGAATACATCTGTGAACTGTCCATTAAATTCTTCTGCTTTTTCGAAATCTGATTTAGCAATACCACTTCCATTTTTCTTTTTCAAAGGAGGAATGCCTTGGGTATCTTTCCCACAGGGGTTTAGGTCCGTCACAGTGCGAAATGATTCTTTATGATATCTGCTACTGATTCTTTATGATAGCGTTACAGATTCTTTATGATTATCTTAGCTCCTCTATTGGTAGGTGATGAGAAACCGGCGTTTCTAAGGTTTTGGATGCCTGAAATGACCATTTTGGCACACATACACAGTATATATGAGCTGGAAATTGTTCTCCATCAATTTTAGCAATGTTGGTATACAGGTTGAAAGTTAATGGGTGATTAAATCCTTAAAATGGTTAATTAAGCAAGGAAAATCGAAAATGAATTTTAAAATACATAACACATCAAAACAATTTATCAACAGTTTAGAAATTTAACTAATTATCTATGAACTAACACTTTTCATTGCATGTAAATCTTCAAAGGAATTGTTTTGCAGACTTTTGTGTTTTAAAGCATCAAAAGTATCATAAAGAATCTGTGACAAAATTTTGTCACGGATTCCGTATGATACAAAATGATGGGTAACGGATTCTTTATGATATGTTACAGATTCTTTATGACATCATAGCCTACAACCTACCACTCTTTTATCGAGATAAACTACCAATTATGAGGCCCTCCCAGGGTTTTTGGGGATTCAGGGAGAAGGGCTATCTATTTTCAGAGAATTTGGGAGAAGGGTCATTTATTTTAAGGGATTTGGGGAGAAAGCATAACTTTTTGGAGTTTTAGGGAGCAAGGGGCTGAGGATTACATTTTATGAGCTGGGGAGAAAGGTCATTTTTTCTTTCAGGGAGCAGGGAGCAAAGACCCCCCGGGGGGGGCAATTATTAATGTATCTGATCTACAAAGCAGGTTTGTACTATGCGGTTCGGTAAACAAGTCATTATTTTATCAGGCAAACTGAGATTTGAGCATTTATTTTCAAATATTATGATATGGTTTGGTTAAGATATGACTAGATGTCACAGTAATCAAGTTTTGAGTCATGTTGGGGCAAAGGGTCACCACGTCTTGTGTTTTAAACAATACTATAGATTCATGAACACAACTTGCATGGTGGACTTATGTCTAGAACCAAGGGCCTCCCGCATCGGAGTCCTGTAGTCTACCCCTACGGCACTGCACTTCCTTTTTAAAATGGACAGAAGATTTATGTTTAAGAAAATATTTTGGGCCCAGGGGTTGTCTGCCCCTGCCCCGGGGCTATGTACATGTATATGACCATAATATTGAAACATCTTCTTCTCTGAAACCGCTAGGCAAATCAAAGCCAAACTTTTTGTGGAGCATCCTTAGGAAGAGAGAATGAAAGTTTGTATAAATGGTCAAGGTCACATATCCAAGATGGCCACCATGGCTATGAATACCAAAAACGTTTAAAAATCTTCTTCTTCAGAACCAGAAGGCCTATGATTTTGAAACTTGGTAAGAAGCATCTGGGAATAGAGCTCTACAAAGTTTATATAAATCATGACCCTGGGATGACCTTGACCTATTTTACGGCAAGGTCAACTTAGGTCGCCCATGCATTTGAATGGGAAAACTTGCATAGAAAAATGTCATGTAATGGCAGAAAACTTGCTAGGAATGAGCAAATGTACAGAAGATTTATGCTTATGAAAATATTTTACGCCCAGGGGTTGTCTGCTCCTGCCCCGGAGCTATATACATGAGATGTTCATAATATTCAAACAACTTTTTCTCAGAAACGGCTTAGCCAATCAAAGCCAAACTTTATGTGGAGCATCCTTAGGAAGAGGAAATGAAAGTTTATATAAAAGGTCAAGGTCACATGACCAAGATGGCCGCCATGGCTATAAATAGCAAAGAGTTTTAAAAATCGTCTTCTTCAGAACCAGAAAGCCTATGATTTTGAAACTTGGCATGAAGCATTAAGGAACAGAGGTCTACAAAATTTGTATAAATCATGACACTGGGATGACCTTGACCTATTTCACGGCAATGTCAACTAAGATCGCCCGTGCATTTGAATGGAGAAAATTGTTAAGATGTCATTTGAAGGACAAAACTTGCAGTTAATTGGCAAATGGACTGATTTTTTATGATTTGAAAAAGACATTGACTCCAAGAGTTATTCTGACCCTGCCCTAGGGTTATATATATGCATTTTACCATTCTGGTCTAACAAGTTTATTGGTACATGTATAAATCTCAGGTCTCAGGTGAGCGTTTACAGGACCATTGGTCCTCTGGTTTTAAATTAATTTTACATCCATTTCAGGATTATTTCAGCTCATATGAGACGGGCCAATCAGTAGGTGGGCGAAAATGGGATAACCCCCGAGAAAACACAACTGTCACCTGCAAGCAGAACCTGCCTTGTCTCACAATTACCCAGTGCGGGACTTGAACCCACACCAAACACAGCGCTGAGATGATTGAGTGATTATGAAACGAATATAATTTAGATATCTTATATACTAAATGAGAGATCTGCTATACCTAAATAAGATTTCTTCTTCACAAGATTAATCAAGATATCTTCCTAACAAGATTAATCAAGATATCTACTTTGGTTTATAAGACATCTTTATTGCTAAACTAGGTATCTTAATTAGCAAATAAGATATCTAAATTGGTAAAACAAATATCTTATATACAGTGGTCAATAAGATATCTTTTATGGTAAATTAGATATTATAATTAGAAAAACGATATCTTAATTTATAATTCAGATATATGAATTAATACAATATATCTTAATTAAAGCTATAAATTGGATATCTGTATTGACATAATAGATATCTTATTTAAGTAAAAGAAAAAGGTTGTGACTGGGCAAAATAAATAAGATATATTATAAACTAAAGGTGTCTTATTTGTATAGCTCAATAAGATAGCTTATAAAGGAAATAAGATAACTTTTTTTGTAAATAAGATATCTTATTTGTCTAAAACCATATCTACTTAAGCATATTAGATATCTTATGTAATAAAGATATCTTATATACTCAAGAAGATACGAGGGGGGTTCAGAAAGTTCTGTCATAGGTGTTATAACTTTGTTAATAAACATAATAGGTTGCTGTATTATGCCTTGATTGAAAGGGCTACATTTCTCCTATATAATGATGCCAAAACAATGCACGAAAATAAATAAATACTTCGAAATAGACGCCTTGAAAGACACCAGGATAAAACCACTGGCACGTTTTCTTAAATTTGTAAATATTATTTAAAGAAAATCGACTTCGAAAAAATATAATCCATGTAATATATTTTTGAAAGATAGATGAATATATCCTGCAAAAATCAAAATCATTCAGCAGAATTTAATTGAGTTATAGTAAAATGAAATATTGAAATTGGCTTGTTGTACATACATTAAAAATACAGTTTAAATTCAAATGGCATTTATTGACATCTACACGTAGTCCAGGGAGCTTAAAATGCATTTAACCATTTCATTGTTTCATCTTAGTGTGCTCTATAGTAAACTTATAAAAAAGCAAACACATATAATGGTGCAGCGGTGCCAGAAACGCTATAGGGGTACGTATTTTAATGACGTCATATACATTGCTTTATTATAAAAAGGTACAAGTAGGCAAAGATCAGGAAAAGGCGCAATCAGAAAAAGATTCCCACTCCAAAAACCGAGGTGGGAAAAAACCAAACTAACAATCAGGTACTTATACCATGAAACATATCGTAAGCCGAATGAGCAGCTATTTTCCCAATAGGTGGCCACTCAGTTACCTTAACTTAACTAAAAATATGAAACATACATAAGGCGCCAACAGCACAAAAAAATTTATACACCAAGACATAAAACAAAAAGAACCACCACAGAAGTATCGACTTGGAACGATCAGTAACACAAAGTTACTGGCGGGCTTAAACCGGTTTTACATGGCCATAACCTCACCCTCAGCTTCTGCAGTGGTTCATAACATTTAGTTAGTTATTTGGTCCTCGTGGTGAATCTCTAACTAGTCAATGAATCATCAAGAACAAACAAATAAATCATGATAAACATCCTGATGAATCAAAAACCAGGACTCACAGACTGAGTAACAGCCCGACGATGGAGATCCCTGGGCGCCGAATAACCTACTAACTCCGGAGCAAAAGAAAAACACCAGTTGGACCCCGGTGGGCCAAGCAACAGACAAGAAGCTCCGGCCCCAACCAACTAAAATGAATAGCTTTATGTCGGGGCCATCATAGAGTCTGACGCCCGACCCACCGGCGTGCAATTAAAGAAGGCAGCATAGTTATCAACCATGATTGGGTTAAAAACTAAGCATGCAGACTGTCGCATAACATTTAAGTTATAACCTATAAGTCTGTAACGTGTTATGATTTTTCTGAACTGAAAAGAAAAATCATTAATTCCTTTAAGTTTCTTAAATTTGTAAACCAAGTCACCATAAAATTCAGGTTCCGAAAGGCCCTCACTTAAAAGCGTCTTTAACCCAACATTATATTTGGAAATCAATTCATAGTGTCTACGATAAAATTTAGAAAATGTTTTTCGAAGTTTATGATACCGATAGCCCTGTTGGAGAAGTTTTGCCGTTAAACATTTATTACGAGCGTTGAAGTCTGTAACATGATTGCAGACTCTAGCAAACCTAATAAGTTGCGAAATGTATACACCATAAGAAGCACGACGAGGAACGTCACCATCCAAAAAAGGAAAATTTACTATATCAAAATCAAAGTCATCGCGCTTATCATAAATTTTAGAAGAAACACATCCATTTGCAACAGAAAGATGTAGATCTAAAAAGGGGGCTTCAGTATCTGTGATATTGGCTTTGTTCAACTGAAGTTCAGGTGGATAAATTCGATTGACCATACCTTCAAAATAAGGGTTGTCAATGTTCAAAAGGTCATCGAGGTACCTAGATGTGGAATTAAAAGCCTCGATAACATCAGCTTGATTATCATGGTTAAGAGAATCCATGAAATCTCTTTCGTAGCAGTATAAAAATAAATCAGCTACGAGAGGTGCGCAATTTGTACCCATCGGAATTCCAATATATAAAGTCAGCATAGCATCGATAACGGCATTTTTTGTCACATTGCTTTTCTAAATATATTATTACTTATAACTGTAAAGTTGGAGAAAATTTGATCGGAAGTTATAAAGATATAACGCATGAAACGCACACAATAATATTCACAAATTCAAGAAAACGTGCCAGTGGTTTTACCCCAGGTGTCTTTCAAGGCATGTATTTCGAAGTATTTATTTTGTTCGTGCATTCTTTTGGCATCATTATAAAGGAGAAATGTAGCCCTTTCAATCAAGGTATAATACAGCAACCTATCATGTATATTAACAAAGTTATAACACCTATGACAGAACTTTCTGAACCACCCTCGTATATTATTTGACAAATATGAAAAGCTTATATGTTAACATAGATAGCTATACAACTATTTTAAATATCTCAAATGCTGATTAAGAAGTTATATTCTCAAATGTTGATAAAGATGTCATATTAAGAAAAAAATCTAATATCTTATATCATAATTGCTATATCAGATATCTTTATGACAAATTATGAATTAAGATATGTCATATACTTTTTACAAATAAGATATCTAATATAATTTTTAAGATATCTTATTTGTCAATTTAGATATCTATTTTTACAAATAAGATATCTTATTAAGCCTGAATGATATCTAAATATACTATATAAGACATCTAAATTAACATTGTGAATATCTAATATTTACATTTTGTATATTTAATATAATTAAATGGATATCGTATTTGCTATATAAGATATCTTCTTTATAATAGATATCTAATAAATTAAAGTAAATATCATATTTATTAAACAAGATATCTAATATTGCATAACAGATGTCTGCTTTCTTGAATAAACAGTAAATTGGCTTGCCATAGAAATGAGATCCTGAAACAGCATTGAAAGGAATGTGGATCTGTTTCAAATAATCAATACTCGTTAGTGGCCTTGAATGTTTGTATTTCCTGAATTCCAGTCTGGCAGTAAATGTTACCTCCCTGAAGTGGCACCGAAAAGGAAAAAAAGTATGCAATGATGATGATTAGAGGAAATGGTGCAATCAGAAATTCCCACTCCGAAAACCAATGTGAAAAAAACTATACTTGGTACACTGAGGGAACATTTTGTAATCTGAGTGAGTAGCTTTTTCCCACTAGGCAGTCACTCAGTTACCCAAACATGACAACATACATAAGGTGACATAGCGAAGCGGTAAGGTAGTAAGAAATGGGATCAATGCCCATCCTTGTTAGACCCAAAACAGAAAAAAAAACAAGAGGACCAATGGTCCTGTAAACGCTCACCTGAGACCTGAGATATATACCAATAAACTTGTTTGACTAGAATGGTATTATACATGTATATAACCCCAGGGCAGGGTCAGAGCAACCTCTGGAGTCAATTTCTTTTTTAAATCATAAAGATTCAGTCCATTAGCGATTTACTGCAAGTTTTGCCCTTCAAATGACATTGTAACAATTTTTCCCATTCAAATATATGAGCAACCTAATTGACCTTGCCGTAAAAAAGGTCAAGGTCATCCCAGGATCATGATTTATATAAACTTTGTAGAGCTTTATTGTCTGATGCTTCATGCCAAGATTCAAACCCATAGGCCTTCTGGTTCTGGAGAAGAAGATTTTTTAAAGGTTTTTGCTATTTATAGCCATGGCCGCCATCTTGGTCATGTGACCTTGACCAATTATATAAACTTTCATTCACTCTTCCTAAGAATGCTCCATATAAAGTTTGGCTTTGATTGGCCAAGCGGTTTCAGAGAAGTAGATGTTTGAATATTATGGTCAGACACATGTATATAGCCCCGGGGCAGGGGCAGACAACCCTCTGGGCCGAAAATATTTTCATAAACATAAATCTTCTGTCCATTTGCTCATTCCTAGCAAGTTTTTTGCCATTTAATTACATTTTCCTTTTTTTTTCCATTCCAATGCATGGGAGACCTAAGTTGACCTTGCCGTAAAATAGGTCAAGGTCATCCCAGCGTCATGATTTTTATAAACTTTGTAGAGCTCCATTCCCAGATGTTTCACATCAAGTTTCAAAATCATAGGCCTTCTGGTTCTGAAGAAGAAGATTTTTAAACATTTTTGCTATTTATAGCCATGGTGGCCATCTTGGTCATGTGACCTTGACCATTTATATAAACTTTCATTCCCCTTTCCCAAGGATGCACCACATGATGTTTGGCTTTGATTGGCCTAGCGGTTTCAGAGAAGAAGATGTTTGAATATTATGGTCATATACATGTATATAGCCCCGGGGCAGGGGCAGACAACCCCCCCAGGGGCTAAAATTTTCCATTAACATTAATCTTCTGTCCGTTTGCCTATTCCCAGTGAGTTTTACCCATTAAATAGCATTTTACCATTTTTTCCCATTCAAATGCATTAGCAACCTAAGTTGACCTTGCCGTAAAATAGGTCAAGGTCATCCTATGGTCATGATTTATATATACTATAATGGGCCCGCGTCCCCGATGCTACATACCAAGTTTCGTGGAAATCGGCCCACTGGTTCTGGAGAAGAAGATTTTTAAAGGTTTTTGCTATTTATAGCCATGGCGACCATCTTGGTCATGTGACCTGGACCATTTATATAAATTTTTGTTCCCCCTTCCTAAGGATGCTCCACATGAAGTTTGGCTTTGATTGGCCAAGCGGTTTTAGAGGAGAAGATCTTTGAAATTGTGGACGGACGGACGGACGACGGACGGACGGACGGATGACGGAGCATGGCCATCCTATAAGCTCACCTTGTGAGCCTTCGGCTCAGGTGAGCTAACCAGAGGACCAATGGTCCTGTAAACGCTCACCTGAGATCTGCTGTATATACGAATGTTATAGAAAATAGTCCCAGTATAGGGGCAGGTGAAGCCCTTGGGCCATTATTTTTTCAGAATAATCAATATACTGTCTATACATTCCCTTCAAATGACATTTTAACAGTTTACCCATTTTTCTATCTTTTCCCATTCAAATGCATGGGCGGCCTAAGTTGACCTTGCTGTAAAAAAGGTCATGGTCATCCCAGGGTAATGATTTAAATAAACTTTGTAGAGCTCCATTGCCTGATGCTTCATGTCAAGTTTCAAAATCATAGGCCTTCTGGTTCTGGAGAAGAAGATTTTTAACGGTTTTTGCTATCTATAGCCATGGCGACCATCTTAGTCATGTGACCTAGACCATTTATATAAACTTTTTTTCCCTCTTCCTAAGGATGCTCCACATGAAGCGGTTTCAGAGGAGAAGATGTTTCAATATTATGGAAATATACATGTATATAGCCCCGGGGCAGGGGCAGACAACCCCCAGGGGCCAAAATTTTTCCATAAACATTATTTTTCTGTCTATTTGCTTATTCCCAGTAAGTTTTACCCATTTAATAGCATTTTACCATTTTTCCCCATTCAAATGCATTGGCGACCTAAGTTGACCTTGCCATAAAATAGGTCAAGGTCATTGCAGGATCATGATTTATATAACTTTTGTAGAGCTCTATTGCCTGGTGCTGCATGCCAAGTTTCAAGATCATAGGCCTTCCGGTTCTGGAGAAGAAGATTTTTAAAGGTTTTTGCTATTTATAGCCATGGCAGCCATCTTGGTCATGCGACCTGTATCATTTATATAACTTTTTCTTCCCCCTTCCTAAGGATGCTCCACATGAAGTTTGACTTTGATTGGCCCAGCGGTTTCAGAGGAGAAATTGTTTGAAAAGTGTGGACGACGACGACGACGGACGGCGGAGCATGGGTATACTATAAGCTCACCTGTGAGCCTTCGGCTCAGGTGAGCTAAAAATGTAAAATTGTACACACATGAATACTACATGTACTTATAAGATTGTCGGTCTCACTGATTGAAAAAAGAATTGATTTTAACAAAAAGTTAATAAATAAATAATAGTGTTTTGTGATATACACAAATATACTACAAGGTTCTACATTAATCACAATTATTAATTGGTTTGTGATAAATCTGATCGAATTTTACACTGCACATCATATTTTTGCAGTGTGGAGTTGATAAAAATACAGCTCATTGGTGGACCATGGGTCCAAATCTGCATTTCAAGTTGTAGAACATCATAAACTTGCTTTAAATCATAAAGAATCTGTAACATTTATCATAAAGAATCAGTAACATATATCATAAAGAATCCGTTACCCACATTTTGTTATCATAAAGAATCTGTAACGTATCATCAAGAATCCGTAGCATGCAAAAAAATGAAAAAGGATTATTACGCAGGGTAATGTAGAATTTGAAGGTCCACATATCACTTTTATTAACTGTTTCAATGTTTCCAAACATGTTTGCTTAGGAATTCACACAATTATACCGAATTGCCATGTTTTTCATATTTGCTCAATTTATCTAATTGGTTTTATTTTGAAACCCTAACATGTAGAATATATACATAGATTATCATGAACTATGCTTCTAATATGTCTCCTGACAAAATTTAGATCTACAACTATCTAAAATTACCATTTTTTGCTGTTTGCAATTGGGAGTATCAATCCTTGTCAAGAATCCGTAGCATTTGTCATGAATCCGTTACCTGATATCATCAAGAATCAGTAGCTGATATCATAAAGAATCATTCACACTGTGACGGACCTAAAACAGTGTGTTTCCTCTGACTATTGATATACCTATAAAAATCCCTGGGATTAGCCTTAACGTCTCCTACCAAGTTATTGACATAAAGGTCATGCTGCTTCCTTATATCAGCTTTGATTTCCCTTCTTAAGTTTTCAAATTTAGATCTAATTTTTGCACTTCCAGTTTTCTTAGCTTTTGCATGAGTTATATTTTTCCTGCGAATCTTCCTCCTTATCTCAGGAGTTATTCATGGGACAGAAGAGACAGAGCGACTTGTTTTTGATGGGATATGCTTATCTGCCGAGTCCTGAATGAAAGATGTAATAATATTGAAATTTTCCTGAACCGAACGGGTATCCGAGTAGCCATTGAAATACTTTTCCTTTGCAAATTTTAATGTGTCTGCCCTCATAGATTCATAATCACCTTTCTGGAACCGATACACCTTCCTCCGAGGTTTCTTAATGGGGGAATAATAATCTTCAGCGTTCCAGAAACAATATCATGATCACTGAGACAATCTGGGGAGTGAATGTCTACAAACTGATTGGGAAGAGAAGTGATAATCAAGTCCAAAGTATTTCTTTCTCTGGTAGGAAAGTGGACTAATTGATCAAATCCATGATCATTAATAATGTCAACCAAAAGTAGACCTTCAATCCTACTCAATGGTGACCTACATTTATTGTGTCTGTCCGGCCAAACAATATCTCCAAAGTTGAAATCCCCTAGAACGTGAACTGAGAGGGGTTTATTTCCTTTATGTTTATCCCTAATTTTGTTAAGCTGCTCTCTGAACAAAGTATCGAATTTCTGTAGGTCTTCCAAAGGTGTCAAGTTTTCATCACTATGGGGTGGCCTATACCAGCTTGCGACAAAATGTGCGGTTTTATTAGCGAATACGAGGGTGGTTCAGAAAGTTCTGTCATAGGTGTTATAACTTTGTTAATATACATGATAGGTTGCTGTATTATACCTTAATTGAAAGGGCTACATTTCTCCTTTATAATGATGCCAAAACAATGCATGAACGAAATAAATATTTCGAAATACATGCCTTGAAAGACACCTGGGGTAAAACCACTGGCACGTTTTCTTGAATTTGTGAATATTATTGTGTGCGTTTCTTGCGTTATATCTTTATAACTTCCGATCAAATTTTCTCCAACTTTACAGTTATAAGTAATAATATATTTAGAAAAGCAATGTGACAAAAATTGCCGTTATCGATGCTATGCTGACTTTATAATAAAGCGATGTATATGACGTCATTAAAATACGTACCCCTGTAGCTAGCACTGTGACCACCTAATACCTTCAATAGCTGCTCACCCTGCTTTCCGTTATTCATGTTAAACGTTGGTATCTATGTTTAGTATTTTCTTAATATGATTTTTCTTATTTCTTGTATATCACTGAACCACTGCAGAAGCTGAGGGTGAGGTTATGGCCATGTAAAATCGGTTTAAGCCCGCCAGTAACTTTGTGTTACTGATCGTTCCAAGTCGATACTTCTGTGGTGGTTCTTTTTGTTTTGTGTTTTGGTGTATAAAAATTTTTTTTGTGCTGTTGGCGCCTTATGTGTGTTTCCGTGTTTTTAGTTAAGTTAAGGTAACTGAGTGGCCACCTATTGGGAAATAGCTGCTCATTCGGCTTACGATATGTTTCATGGTATAAGTACCTGATTGTTAATTTGGTTTTTCCCACCTCGGTTTTTGGAGTGGGAATCTTTTTCTGATTGCGCCTTTTCCTGATCTTTGCCTACTTGTACCCTATAGCGTTTCTGGCACCGCTGCACCATTATATTTGTTTGCTTTTTTATAAGTTTACTATAGAGCACGCAAGGATGAAACAATTAAATGGTAAAATGCATTTTAAGCTCCCTGGACTACGTGTAGATGTCAATAAATGTCATTTGAATTTAAACCGTACTTTTAATGTATGTACAACAAGCCAATTTCAATATTTCATTTTACTATAACTCAATTAAATTCAGCTGAATGATTTTGATTTTTGCAGGATATATTCATCTATGTTTCAAAAATATATTACATGGATTATATTTTTTCGAAGTCGATTTTCTTTAAATAATATTCACAAATTTAAGAAAACGTGCCAGTGGTTTACCCCTTGTGTCTTTCAAGGCGTCTATTTCAAAGTATTTATTTCTTTTCGTGCATTGTTTTGGCATCATTATAAAGGAGAAATGTAGCCCTTTCAATCAAGGTATAATACAGCAACCTATTATGTCTATTAACAAAGTTATAACACCTATGACAGAACTTTCTGAACCCCCCTCGTACTTTTACCCAAACTGATTCTGACTTATTTTCTAATTCTGTTCTTGGCATGTGTGGGATATCCTTGTGAATAAGTAACATGACACCACCACCATCAAGAGTTCTGTCCTTCCTGTACACACTATATGGGAAAGTTTCCGGAAAAAAATCTGAACTTGAAATAGAACTGTCAATCTTTGTTTCTTCAATCGCTACAATCTGAGGTTCATGAAGATCAATGAAAGCCAACAACTCAAGCTTTTTACCTCTAATGCTGTTGATGTTTATACTGAAACATTTCAACCCACCAATAAACTTGCTTTTGCTTGTCAAAGTTGAGGGTGTTGAGGACTTAGTTTTATCACTGTTTCCAAGTGGATTAAACCTATTTTCACTTTCCAAATTTAACTGTTCGTCAAAAAAAGAGTCAGAAAAATTGAAGAAATCACATTTTGGACAAATCCAAGTACAGTTTGTGTGTTGCATAGTTTCATATTGTGAATCGGATAGAAAAGAGCAGTCATTGTGCACCCATATATCACATTTGTCACACTGAACCGCCTTGTGGCAATTGAGAACTAAACCACTGCAAAGGCTACACTCAGCCTTGCAGTTTGAACAATACCAAGATTCACTACCAGATTCTAATTCTTGCAATTCTTCCTTTCCAAGGTTGGCACATGATGCGTGGAAACGCTTTTCACAATCTGCACATTCTACTGATAGTTCGTCTCTCACTAATGAGAAAGACCATCATTATTTCTTGAATAGTGCTGATGTGTGTTGGTGAGTTCTTTGATGGCTGACTAGGCCAATTCTGGCTCTAAACTGTCGGTTGCAAGTAGAGCAAGTCAATGTCATAGAGTCTGCTGGTGGCACATTTGTTTTGGCTTTGCGCTCTCTTCGCTTTCTTTCAGCTTCACAGATTCTCTTCTTTTCATAGAGAGCTGCTCCTTTGTTGATGAGACCTCGCCACTTTGATCGCTCCTGTGCAGTCTGTTCCCAGGACCCCATTGGTATTTCGAAATCCTTCAGAGAGGCTTTGAGGGTGTCTTTGTAGCGTTTCTTCTGGCCACCTTGAGAGCGCTTTCCCTCCTGTAGTTCTCCATAGAAAACTTTCTTTGGAAGTCGCGCATCAGGCATTCTTATAACATGGCCAGTCCATCTTAGCTGTGCTAGCTTTAAGACTGTATGCATGCTTTGCATCCCTGCTTTCCTCAGGACCTCTGTGTCTGGAATCTTGTCCTGCCACTTGATTTTTAACAACTTTCTCAAACAGCTTAAGTGGAAATGGTTAAGTCTCTTTGCATGGCGTTGGTATACTGTCCAGGTCTCACATGCATACAAGAGGGTTGGCAGTACCACAGCCTTGTAGACTTTCAGCTTGGTGTCAAGCTTGATTCCATTTCGCTCCCAGACATTTGCACGGAGTCTTCCGAATGCCACACTAGCTTTTGCAATTCTGGCAGTGATCTCATCATCAATATGTACTGCTCTGGAGAGAGTGCTTCCCAGGTAGGTGAACCTGTCAACAACTTTCAGTTTTTGCCCATTCACAGTGATGGTTGGTTCATTATATGGTTTTCCGGGGGCTGGTTGGTGTACAACCTCTGTCTTTTTTGTGCTGATTGTGAGATCATAGTTATCACATGACTGTGAGACTTGATCCATGGCTCTTTGCATTTTTGCCTCTGTGTTGGCATTCTTATCCATATCATCTGCATAGAGGAGCTCATCTAGCACATTCTACTACCTGGTCAGCTGCCTTACAGTATTTTTTACATAGACGACACTGAAATCTAGGGCCCGGGTTCATTTCAATGTCTCCGGCCAAAACGAGTCAGAATCAGAATAGTTTACTGGTGAAACGTCAAACTGACAATACAACACCAGGGGAGTACATTCCTCTACCACCTCGATGGGCTTACCATTAATAGAAAAGATCTGACTTTGGTTACAAGCGCCCGTGTCCATAAGTAGGTACAAGTAGGCAAAGATCAGGAAAAGGCGCAATCAGAAAAAGATTCCCACTCCAAAAACCGAGGTGGGAAAAAACCAAACTAACAATCAGGTACTTATACCATGAAACATATCGTAAGCCGAATGAGCAGCTATTTTCCCAATAGGTGGCCACTCAGTTACCTTAACTTAACTAAAAATATGAAAACATACATAAGGCGCCAACAGCACAAAAAATTTTAAACACCAAGACATAAAACAAAAAGAACCACTACAGAAGTATCGACTTGGAACGATCAGTAACACAAAGTTACTGGCGGGCTTAAACCGGTTTTACAGGCACCTAACCTCACCCTCAGCTTCTGCAGTGGTTCACAACATTTAGTTAGTTCTTCGGTCCTCGTGGTGAATCTCTAACTAGTCAATGAATCATCAAGAACATAAGTACCTTCTTCTGGGACGAGATGACTAGAACGTCATTCCTTTCGGAAAGTAGTAGGACCTTTGCGCCCTACTATTACCGAATTAAAATATTTGGAAGATCGAGCATACCCAAAAAACATCTTCGCCGAGTTCACGAAAAGGTCCTAGTCTGACCTTTTTTGGCATTGATTAACACAGGCAGCTACACATTAACGGTAATGCTTTGAATTAGTTTGCATATTCTTATGTTTTTTCAAATCTTGCAATAAAATGTTAGCCAAAATTGGGTCATAACATGCAGGAAACAATTCTGCTGCAACATTTGACAAGTTAAAGCTTTTTAAAAAGCGATTTTTCAGATCATAAAAACCTTTGGTCTGAATGACCCCGGTCACAATATGTTGCATTGCTTTAATGGAATGGACCTGATTACTGGAACAAACTACCGGAATGGATATTTATATGTGTCCTGGACTGGAGTACTTTTCATTTTGTTTTTGAAGATTGATGGAAGATTATGCAGTTTCATACTGTGACTAGTCCGAATATTATTATACAGCTAAATTGTGTTCGCCATAATGGGGTAGCCTAGCTCAGATGCTCATATATGCTTATAAGTCACTGTCACACTTTTTAGCTTCACCTGAGCCAAAGGCTCACAAGGTGAGCTTATAGGGTGGTAGTCGATCCGTTGTCCGTCTGTGTGTGCATCCACACTTTCAAACTTGAATATCTCGAAGACCCCTGGGCCAATTGTGATCAAATTTTATCAGATTGCTCTAGTTTTGGGCCAGGTTGGATAAGAAGTCTGGTTTCCATAGCAACATATAGAAAGAAAGAAAAACATATAGCTCCCATATACTTAGAATCTATATTTTGGTATGCAGCATTGTTATGTGGAGTTGAACATAAATTCTGCAAATCATGTCCCTGAGATGAAAGAATGGCCCCTTCCTAGAGGCTGAGATAAAGATAAAGAGATCTGAAACTGCTATTGAATATTGATATTTGCCTCCGCTGTGTCTGTCGCTTAGGTAGACAGGTAAATCGGTGAAAAAAATCAATATTTTACCGGCCGCTGTATGTGGTCCGAATTTTTGTATATTAGCAAATATAAAATCGTTTAAATTTTCTTCGCCATAATTCATATAATAGTAAAAGATTTTATTTCTGTTAAATAGAGCTTCAAATTTCCAACAAATAGATACTAAACACCGGCATCTTTGTCAGAAAGACGAGAGAGAGAGAGAGAGAGAGAGAGAGAGAGAGAGAGTGAGAGTCATCTCTTTAGTTGTTTATCAATTATCAGTCGATTTGCACAAGCTGTTGTTCTTTTTTCTTACAAATTACGCCCATAATTATGCTTTTTTTTCTACGCTACTGGACACATACAACGATTCTTAACGGATTATCTTTAGATTCAAGAAAACGCAAACTGATTTATCTCGCCGTATCTCTAATCATACTTAACACCGTAAAAATAACGATAATTATTGAACAAGGTGAAAGCTTCAATTCAAATTAAAGCATCTTTTTTTAAGCTTTAGACCTGACAACAACGATTTTGATGTCCCCCGACGTAAATGAGCGTAATGAGATTGCCCTATATCAATTCTAGCCACATCTACATGTATCTAGAATACCGCCAATATCCGAATATAATTCAATTGCACACGTTGGAGAGATACGTTTGGTTCAACAACCATTTTCGCTTTTTTCTATCTTCTTTTTTCCCCTTCGTTTTGTTGGTCATATTTTATACTTTTCTCTACAAAAGGGCAGTGGAGGAACAGATTATGTGAATTAAATGGAATCAGTCAGGCATGAATTTGAATATTCTTCTTTTTTTTCCTCCTCTATCTTTCGTACTTGCATTCATGTATATTCTAAGAAGTCGCCGCCGAAATTTCAAAAGAAAAAATGACACTTTTATTACCAGCTACCTATATTGCACCGTGCAATACCTGTTGATTCGGCGACTTGTTTGATCTTCGAGCCGTTAAAGACGCACTTATGTCACGTTGCAGGCACGTGCCGCATTAATGACAGATACCTGACACAGTTTAATGTAACTTTATTGAAGATTGTATTCGGAAAAGTAATTCAAATAAATACATAATGAAAAATAATAATACACTCTAGGCCAACATGCAACCACACTTTTCTTGCAATGTTAGCTCTCATCATGATATAGTCATACTCAAAATGTTGAAAAGATAATACTCTAGCTTTATATGTATACTTGCCCGTGCTGAGCAACGATTTCTTTTCAATAGATGCTATTTTTTTCTTCTCGAATTCGGGCTTAACGTATAATTAAATTCCTGCATTTTGCTACGCATAAGTCATTTCTTCTTTTGTCACTGTTTTTATTTCGAAAAAATGTGGAAACTAATTGTTCTGTTGTCCCCATCACATTTCCGGGCATGCGGCTATCCCAAATCCTGTCCCGGGCACGGCACATGGGGAGGGTGTGTAATAAACTATCGGCTAAATAGACAACCGATCACTGGAGATCATCTGTAAATGCATGATATGTCATTCTGCATTCAAGTGTAACTTTTTGGTCTTATTTGCAATGCCAACCAATGTGTAGAAAAATCTCCATTTTGACGCCAAAGCGGCGAAAAGTTGTGAAAAACAGTTGATTCATTAGGGCGATTTGAAGCTTTCAAAAATACCCAAACCGCATCGAAGGGCAATAAAACGATTTGTAAGACATTGTCCTTTGAGAAAATTGATCTTGTTTGCCAAAGAAAAGTCACGCATAGAAGCCTTTTTAATAAAAACAATTACACCTCGTTTTGAGATCGGGCCAAACCGTTTTTGCTTAAATGACAAAAATTGTCAAGATTTATACGATCGTAAGACAAACAAAGTCAGAGATTGTGTGCCTATCAACAAATAAAACGATTTTGATGCCTTTCTTCTTTCATATTTTGTTGTTTAAAGATTACCTAGCCTTTTAGTAACAACGCCTTTTAGTCAAAAAGTACCGACTATAATCCGCTTGGTCGCCATTTTGAAACGCTGAACAAGGAATTAGGTGTTTTATCAACGTATAATTAACAATCAAAAATCCAATAAAAACACTACAAACATCAAAATCTGGTTCCTAAATAAAATATTAAATGTTAACAGTTTCTATTGAATAAAATATTATCTCATTGGATGTATGAAATTGCCAATGAACGCCGATATTTATAGCATTGGTTTTGTCTTCGATCCATTATGGCGGCGGATCGTAGGTGGCGCCACAGGTACACACGCGACAATCATAAAGTGGCCGCTAGGTGGACTTTCTAATCTCTTTATCTTTATCTCAGCTAGAGGTCATTAGCTCCCATTGACTTACAGTGGGAAAAACATGAAACAAATTCCCGAAACCACAAGGCCCAATGCTTTCATATTTAATGCGTAGCAACGTATAGTGGTCCCCTTTAAAAATCCTGCCAACCGTGCCTCTTGGATCTGGGATTGTCATCATCTGCCATAGCCTTATATTATAATGCACCAGTCATTTGTAACCTCTGCTCCCCCACCTATGGAGAAGGGCGGGGATTATGACTTTTCAGCTTTCAGTGCCCTGCTACAATCCTCACCCCAAGGGGGCGAACTAGAGGTCAAAACTTTGCTCTTTGTCCTGCCCTTAGCAATATAAAATCTCCCTGGGGTAAGGAAAAACCCCATCATTTCCCCTGCACACTCTAAAAGTAATTGCCCCACACTTTAGCCCGGCTGTCCCCCACTCTTCCCCGGTAGGTGGGGGGGGGCAGTGCTTACAAATGACTGTCCAGAGCATAAGTTAAAATGGGAAATATGGCCACACACCGGGGGTCATTATAGGACACTGACCTTGTATGATGATTTTTTCAAGTGAACCAAACTGGTGGACAAGAGGATAAACAATTCAGACAAGAGCTATTCTGTTGATGTAAGTAGGGTTTTCAGGTCACATGACCAAAATGGCCAGCATGCCCATATTATATGGTAAAAAAATCCAACCATTTTGTCCAGTGACTGTACTTGTTGACTCTCAGGTGAGCAATTGTTGCCCATGCCCCTTGGGCTACTTGTTACTAATTTTCCTGTAATTCTGTTATTATGATAGTTGGCCCAGTTTTCATGGTACTAATATACATGGACATGAAAATAAAAAAATGAAATACATAAATTAATAATAATTTTCACATATTCATGAGCTATATTTAAAGTCATTAGCTGTGATAGTTCGTCTCTCACTAATGAGAAAGACCATCATTATTTCTTGAATAGTGCTGATGTGTGTTGGTGAGTTCTTTGATGGCTGACTAGGCCAATTCTGGCTCTAAACTGTATTGTTACAAAGAATACATACCCTGTCTGAACAAAGTGAGAGACTATTCCCCTAAAGGTGGCCACTAAGTTACATGAACTAGTAACATATATGTATGAATGCATGCATCAAAGGTGCAAACATTACAAAAACAACACTAAAACATGAAACAAATAGAACCACAACAGAATTTTCACCTTGGAAGTCTTCTTAGATGTAGTGACAAATTAATTTAATGTGCGGATGCACACTTGACACGCGGCACTGCGAGTAATCTATGACTTCCAGATTTTGGGCCTGTGACTTCCAAATCTTAAAGGGTGGAAGTCATGACTTCCTGATTCAAAAAGTTAGTGCAAGCACTGTTTACACGTTTCACAACCTTTTTCTGCATTTTAGGGAATACTGCAAATGAATTTACTATCAATGCATTTTGCTATGAAAGAGCTGGATTGGTGGCCGTGTAATTGGAAAAAGCCCTATTCAAAATAATTTTCTCTTGTACAACTTATGACATACATAAAACATTATAATACTGTAATTCAAATCATTCCAGGTACAAGGTGAACATCTATGACACCATCAGCTCTTTGATGTTTTGTGATTCTTTACAATTATATGAGCCACTGCATATGAAAACCAACAAAATGCTTTGGCAAAAACAAAGGCGCAGATCAGCTTCGCGGTTACCGCGAAGCTGATCAGCACCTTTGTTTTTGCTGCACAGATAGTATCATCCTTCTTCTTCTTAAATCCGAAATTTCAAGCTTCTAGTCTGCTTCTGTGACTGCACAGGCTGATTTGTGCCAGACGTGGTCAGAACCCAAATTGTTGGTTTTCTCAAGCACAGGCTCATATTTTGTTTTTGTTTTTTTTTTTCCAGATGGCAGACTCAGAAGTAAATACCTCAATGAATCCTGCAGAAGTGATGGCCGTCAGTGGTGTTAGTTCCCTATTTGGTGCCACTCTGTATGCCCCCTTTCTCAACTACGCCACAGACACACGCTTCTTCTCTGGATATCTAGCACGTGCACCGAGACAGGTTTCCAGCATGACATTGACATTCATGTTTAAAGAGAAAATAAGCGACATGTTCTTCGGGAAGATAGATCCAAAAGAGGGCTTCAGCATGCATTTCGGGAAGACTTTCCTGGCAGGAGGTGAAGCTGGATTTCTTACAAACTGTCTTATGTATTCGTATGATAATGCAAGGCTTCGTTTGAAAGCCGACATGGCTGCTGCTAAACTGGGGTCGACAAGGCAGTTCGTGAATGTACAAGATGCATATAAGAAGACCATGAATGCAGAGGGTGTGAAGGGGCTATACAGGGGCTTTATCATGTCAAGCGTAGGAATCTACGTATACAGGGGTCTGTTCTTTGGTCTCTACGATGCGCTGAAGCCAGTCATGTTTGAAGGGGATGAGATGTATGCCGGAAACCTTGGATTGGCCTACATAACCACAATCATAGCTGAGATGGCGACAAGGCCATTTTATATCTTATTCTCGGAGCCATTATTGTCCTTGAAAGCGGAAGAGCCATATAGAGGAGCGATGGACTGTTTTTCGAGGATCATGAAAGTAGATGGAGTAAAGGGACTGTTTAAAGGGAGCAGTTCCTGTGCTGTACGGGGAGTCTTTGGGGCCATCTGTTTGGCAACTTATGATAGGCTCAAAGGCAATTACACCGATTGGAGGGCCGGCAAACCAGTTCAGTTTATATCTTGGTGGTGAAGGTTTTCCTGTGTTTAGGGCTTTTTTAAAGTGCTAGGATTTTTCTCCATTTTAAATGGATTATTTGTTAGAGAGATATTGAATTCTGTTGATGAATAAAATTCTTTTGTGTATGATGTATAACGTGTACTGTTCGTGTGTGCCATATTTTCTTGTGCAAAATACGAGCCGTGATATGAGAAAACCGGTCTTCGGGGTTTACGACCAGGTCCGACACAAGCTGACATGTACTGTACATAGTCATAGAGGCAAATTTCAGCTTTAAGAAAGAAATGAAATTGTACTATACATGTAGCGAAAACAAAGGTGCTGATCAGCTTCGTAGTCACTGCGAAGCTGATCTGCGTCTTTGTTTTCACATAGGCAAAAATCTGGTTTTCTCATGATGCGTTAATTCAACCTTTGGGATAAACATATCTCTTGATGACAGGCTTTGAAATAACTTGTCCTGTGACTCCTGTCTCCATATGACCTTAGTTGTTGGTGAGAAGTTAATACCGGAATATAACTGCGGTTCAATTTTAAACATGAAATTGAATGGAGACTGTCACAGAGGACCACAGCACTTGGAAAGTTGATGGAATATAAATTTTTTTGATTCTGTTCATTTTGAAAATCAAAATTTTGAAGGATAAGAAGCCACCTTCATTTGGATAAATATGTATATTGTACTTCATTTTTTCGTAAAACCCCTGGAGCAAAATTTTACTAAGTGTATTTCGTTTTGTTGTTTGAATACAGTGCTTGCACTAGTGGAAGTCTGGGAGTCAGAGACTCCCAAGAATTGGACTGTGACTTCCAAAATCAGATGCCAGGAAGTCAGTGACTTCCAATATCATCATGTGCTACAATTCAAAATGTAACATTTTACATAAATGATGAGACAAATTCTCAATAAAAACAGCATTTTCACATATAATTTAGGGTAAAACAATAAAAAATGTTAATATTTCTCAATAAAGATATATGTCAGACTCAGTTTGACTTCCATATGATGCCGCTATGAAGTCCTGTGACTTCCAAGTTTTAAAGCTTAGTGCAGGCACTGTTGAATATAAATGTACATGTTTAGCGTAACAAAGGATTATAGTATTTCGAAAACATGCCCATGCAATATACAGAGATTTTTAAAGTTGTAAAAAGGAAAATTTTCAGTAGATTTCTTTTTGCTATTTTTCTTATTTTTGCTCAAAACATAGATTGTGGGTACACGTTAGAACCGCCTCGCCGAGGCAGTTCCAACGTTCTAACGAGTACCCACAATCTATGTTTTGGAGCAAAAATAAGAAAAATAGGTATACCCCTGCATACACCAGTTTTGCTATATAAAAGTGGGGTTCAAGGGGCTATACATTACAAGGACATGTTTTCATGATGAGTAGACTGTGAGATTGTTGACAGTTATCAGTTATTTTGATCTGAGTGTCTATCAAAACAGTATTACAGCTGGAAGCCTATCCATCATTTCCATGCTTCCACATTGTTTAAAATTCAATTTGAGTGTGAAAGAATTTAAAGTACATGTATCATAGTACTTTTGGCTAAGGCATTTTCCAACATTAGACATGTTAGAGGTCTCATTAAAGTATTATGCCACCCATGGCACAGGGCAAAGTAGTTGTTGGGATATTTTCAATTCTTTAAAATTTAGACTCCCCCAAAAAAGAAAAGAAAATTGCAGGAGAATTTCACGATGTCTTTCAATAGGGTAAAATTCACATCACTACCTCTGAACTCCTGTATATTGTGTACTGTGCACTGCTCTTATTAGTAATTTCTTCGATAGGTGGAGGGATGGGGGTGGGGGGTAACATTGGGAAATTTATTACAGATTCTATCAGACCTTGGCATAACCACTGTATTGTGAGATAGAATCACTTGATGCAGGATATTGCAGAAGAATTTTGGCCAGATCTGAAATAGCTTGTCCATATACAGACAATTGCTTGGAGGGTGAAATTTCAAAATGAAAGAGATTCGTACTATCCATGTAGTAAAACAAAGGTGCTGATCATCTGTGAAGTTACTGTACAGATGATTTTTCGCTTTGTTTTTGCATTATCAAAAACAGGTTTTCTCATAATGAAGTTGATCAATGTAAAGGCCTTGCAGCCTCTAAATTAGAGTTTAACTCATTGTTTCTGTTTAACTTTGTCTGAACATAGTTCAGTATTACTGGTATTGATGGTTGTCAATGAAGTCTGACATATAAGTTGTATCGTTGAACATAAACACCAAAAGGACAATCAAGTGAGAAAGAGTTTCTGTTGAGAATACCATACTACTTGTGCTAGGTTAAGTTGTGCATGAAGGATATTTTTTCTATATCCATAAATTGGAAAAGAACAAGCCCCAGTTACATAGATATAGACACTTGTAAGATATATGTTTCTTTGTTTCAGTTGTCATTTATTGTTAGGCCAACCACCTCAAAATGCACATTTGTTTTGAGTTTTTCCACCTATGTCTTGATTTCATCTGGGATTCCCACATGATTACAACTTTTGCTATAATGGTGGACTAAATATTTGCCAAAACATTTAAAAATAATAGAAAAATGCAAGCTAATTGCACATGTGAGGTACTGTAAAATTACAAAAACAATTTTTTGTGTGTGCCGAAAGCCCGAAACCCATAAATTCATCCTTAGGCCTTATTAAGTTATTCATGCATCATGAGCTGTAAGATTTGACAGTGACATTAAATGCTGAAAATTAAATTCATAACTGCTTTGACAATTGTTATCTTGTTTTATGTGCTTCCCAGGCTTCTTTAAACATTCACAAATAGACAGTCACGCCATATATCCTCATTACAATATGTACAGCATAAAGCTTTTGAGACTTTATCGTATAGTGATTAGGCCACAAGCCTTGTTTAACTAGAGGTTGTGAGTTTGATTAACTAGAGGTTGTGAGTTTGATCCCCGGCTTCTCTATAGTCTTTTTTGATGAGACTTTAAACTGACAACCAGCCTCCTTATGACATTAGCTGTTCATTGGGACATACCACATGAAATCGACCAACCATTCATCTTTACAAAGGGGGAATGAATGCCTTATAATTAATGATACAAATTTTTAAGCTCATTTGCATCTTTAATAACATGATGGATAATTAGACATGTCATACTGCTTGCACTATCATGTTGAAAACGTACTATTACAAACTTCGAACAAGAATTCACAAGATAGAGAATTCACAGGGTATCAAGTTTAAATTATTTGGCTATACTCTAATAAGGCATTGAAGTGAACAATACATGTTCATTACTTCATTGAAAGGTTTACTTTAAATTGGGCAATAAATGATTTTTAATCCTTACATAATTTATAACTATGTGCAAAGTAAGCAGTTTATCTATTTATTTATTTATATACTCAACAAAAAAAGTTTAGGAAAATGTGTTCAAGTGCTTGTTATTGCAATAAATCTAGTGAAAAGTTAGAAATTCAAACTTAAGTGTATATTATAAAGTGTCTTTTTATCTTTTCAATGAGACCTCATTTGAAGTTGTAGCATCAGCAGTGGCTGGTAAAAACAATTTCAAAGTTGACTAGTCGTCAATCAAGTTTTCACAAAATTGCAATATTGTTTGGTTTGAGTAAAGAGTGCCAATGTAGACTCTTGCCTTAAAAGCATAGACTTTGAAGACAAGTTTTCTCGTGACAACAGATAAGTGCACAAAACAAGATGTTGAGGCATGTTATACTGCTTTTCCTGCATCAGCATCATTTCCCAGATGGCAATATCAGGCTGCAAAGCACCATAGCCAACCGACAATTTTTCAATCTGACCAGCAATATGTCGAATTTGGTGCTTAGAAATCAGCCTCCTTTCCTCCTGAAGCACCACATCTAGGGGCCTGGAGAGATTTTGGTGCTAGTATTCCACACCAGACCATATCATGCTGTCCCAGAATATGTAACACCTGTTCAGTGGGGACCATGTTTGGTGGGTGGGTTGCCTAGTCCTTAACCAGAACGTTGCTCCGACATAGATAATATTGGGTGACACTGGTGCGATTTCATCTGACATTGTCCTCCTGGTACCATCAATGGTACTGGTGTAGAAATCGCTTTACAATAGGTCTGCTCACCTCATTGTGTGCACTGCATAGCTGTTTATGAGAAAATGTGTCTATGGAGACATGGTTATTGTGTGAAAAAGCTTCAGTGACAATTGATAACAATATGGCAATTTTGTGAAACATGGAGGGACGACCAGACAACTTTAGCATTGATTTTTAAAGCTTCTGTAAGTGTCATCATCTCAAATAAGCCCTCATTTGAAAGATAAAAAGACACTTCATAATAATATGGAGTTCATATTTCATGAAATATATAAGTTTTTGTGTTACAGGCGCTTAAACACATTTTCCTTAACTTTTTTTGTTGAGTATATTTATTTTCAAATCTATCTAAATACTTTTAAATACATGTATATCTAAAAATTAATGATTTTTTAATCAAGGAGTTAAATAAAATATTTTTGTAGACATACATAAAATATCAGACTGCAAGTGCAAGCTTTCACATAAAGTGACAAATTTATTCATTCAAACTCGCAAGCAACCAAATTTGGATAAATGCAAAGGAAGTTAATTACATCTTTTATACAAACTTTGCAGAACCTGAGCCCCAAATGCTGCATGCTATATTTCAAGGCCATGTTGACAGTGAGCATGGCATCTAGATTGGTAATATGACCTAATCAATACCATTCTGCATTACCATCACAAAAAGATCCGTGAAATGTATACCCCTTAAACCCCACTTTT
Organism: Rugalucina vietnamica; assembly: GCA_964017185.1. NCBI lineage: Eukaryota > Metazoa > Mollusca > Bivalvia > Lucinida > Lucinidae > Rugalucina > Rugalucina vietnamica. Next base: position 42,368,374 of record OZ024871.1, on the reverse strand, counting down.
ATATAGGAAAACTGCAGTTTGCAAGGGTATACTTAATTTTCTTATTTTTGATCCAACCCCTTACATTGTGGCTACTCATTAGAACTGCCTCAGCGAAGCAGTTCTAACATGTACCCACAATGTATGTTTTGAGTAAAAATATTTAAAAAATCAAAAAAAAATTCTATGCAAAATTTCAATTTTTGCTTTTGAAAAAAATCTCTATATACTGGGTATTGCATGGGCGGGTTTTGGTATTGCTCACCAGGCCTGGCAGTATGACTGTGGCATAATGAAGATTTGATTTGGTATTAAAATACACCCATGACATCATCCTTTTATAAAAACTGTCCATTATTTTTCGGGAATGGACAGTCTAGTGTCCATTATTTTTCGCATGAGCTCGTGTGAGCACAAAAGTCGTGGTCTGGTCACCAATGAAGTGTTCATTTTCCCTTTGCTGCACCCCAAAATAATGTGTTCGCTATGTTCAGACATTAAATTTTGTGCAGGCTGATTGGAAGCTTTTCTAGGAAATGGTTTAGAATCTACCTAATATTAAATACAATTTCTTCCTAGTATTTGAAATCCTTTGTGATGAAATAGTCAGTATCATAAATTCCCCAAAACATTATAACCAACGAATCATCGCATATTTCTGTATGAAAAAGGTTCTTGCTCCCTGGTTTCATTGTTAGAAGGTTAGGGTTAGTGTGAAGTGAATGAGAAACCTGGCAGTTAATAATGGTCCTCTGTCTTTCGAGCATGGAGATTAGCCCTTAACAGATCCATGTATGCTGTCTCATCGATTAACACACATTATGTATTTATACAAAATCATAATTAAATGGTATTGAACATAGACACTACGTTTAACGACGTGTAAAAAGGGAAACTACTGTGAATGCTCTATTTGTACATGGATGCACGAGAAAGTATTAACGTCGTTCACAGATAGTTTCCTCGTTATGTCCGTGGGATAGTTTGACCAACATATCATGTCGCGAGAAAAGAAAATTAAGCGGAAATATGTTGTGCAAGGTCTGGTCAACCGGCTTGCTGTCTAAAGATTAAAAGCGCTTGTTATAACGAAACAAAGGCACCAGTGTATGGTTTATTTTAAGTCGGAGAAAGTCCTCGTAAGTATCCATTCCTGAAAAATAATGGATCCGAGGCCCCGAAGGGATACTTACGAGGACTTCGGGCCGAGGATTCATTATTTTTCAGGAATGGATACGAGGACTTTCTCCTATACATAATGTCCTTATCAACATCTTTTCAGTCATTTCAACATGGCGGTACCGCACCCTGGATGTTAACCAGTATCATGGGGCCTGTATAAATATAAAACCAGGACCTTTTACTCTGTAGTCGTGCACTCTACAGCTTTGCCATAATGCTCTTTTGGAAGGGTGAATATGTCCTAGCTGTCCAGTGTCTGACCCCTAAATTTGAAACCTTCCTCCAGTAGTTTGTGTCCTTGAGAATAGCATTCACTCTCCCAAGACACATTTATACAGGAAGCTCTCCGATATGACTGATTTAACTTTGGCTGGGACCTTCAGAATTAAATGAGCCGCATCGTGAGAAAACCTGATTTTTGCTTAGGCGAAAACAAAGGCGCAGATCAGCTTCGCGGTAACCGCGAAGCTGATCAGCGCCTTTGTTTTCGCTACACGGATAGTACAATTTCTCTTCTTCTTAAATCTGAAATTTCAAGCTTCTAGCCTGCTTCTGAGACTGTACAGCCCGGTTTGTGTCGGACCTGGTCGGAAATCCCGAAGACCGGTTTTCTCACGATGCGGCTCAAATCAAACAAAAACTTTGTTCAAGCTGATGAAACACAAGGCATTCATTACAACTTCATGTTATATTTTGACATGACATTTCGAAATAGATCTTTTTGTTCCATTACTAGGTCAGACAGAACAGCTTTGTGCAACAGTTATAGCATTAGAAAACCTGTATTAAATGTTCACAGTATAACAGTGTTACAGGTTTTGAAACAATGTGTAAAAGAAAACATTGTTAGTATGCTGATTGCATTGATTATGTGCAGTCTGATCTTCTCATTTTACCATAATTTTCCTAAATTTTCAGAAAATTCAGAACAGCTGCCATTGATAACCCTTAATTTCATTAGAAAATCAACAAAATAAAATTAATTACACACTGATTTGCTTTCTCAGAGCAGACATGACAAATAGATCAGTGCATGCTCTCTTTGCCAGAAGGAAAACATCTTTTTCTTTTGGGATCATTAAAACAGTCATACAGACAAACCCAGAGGTTAATAATTATCATGTCTGAGTAGTATAGGTTACTAGTTCACTTTGGTGCATTAGTACTGACGAATGGATTCATTCATCATTATCATTTGGGTGAATCCACTCTAAATTTTAGGGACTTCAGGTGTTTATTTTGAAATTTTATTCCATTTTTGGATGAAATTCCTCTAAGCAAACAGATACCTGTGGTGTCACATCCTGGGCTATACTGTTTGCCTATGTCCCATAAAAAGGATGCCAGGCTAATTAATACAAGTTAATAGGCTTGTCATGATAAAAGTAGGTTTATAGATATAAAAGTATCAGCCTGTGCATATTTACACTATTTAGCCAAAGCTTCTGGTCTAGGCAAAACCAGGTTGATGCTCATACAGGAGCTGGCTGATCAGGGTCTTCACTGTTTGCTATCTGATTCATTATCTCCAGAGTGGATGGATGATTCTGTTGACAGGTAATTTAAATCTAGGTGCGTTTAAATCATACACATCAGAAGCAAAGCTCAAACCTTGCACACATCAGTGGACTTGATTTGAAATAGGTCAAGGTCATCCCAAGCTCATAATTTATATGACTTTCTAGAGCCTTCTTAGAGTCCAATAAAGGGGCAAAGTGGCCATCTCACTATGTTACTGATTGCACCACTTATTCCTTATCACAGAGGCTTCACATGAAACTTGACTAGCGGTTTCAGATTTTTGAAAATGATAGACAAACATACCATTTGTAGCGAGCCAGCTCCCCCGCTTTGGTTTGAAGCCACACAGCAGCTTTGAAGGAGCAAGCTTTATGGTAGAAAGCATGATTTTCCTACTGTTAAGAACACAAACCAAGTTGCTGGCCATGTGTGGCTGGCCACACCATATCTGGCTACTTAAGCGCATGTACAAAATGGCGGCCCCCTGTATTGCTGCGGAATATTGGAAATATAGAATACCTTGCTTTCTTCGTAACAATTGTACATCTGTAATCCCATAATTCATATGGTGGAAATTGTAACCTTAGGTCACATGATTGTAACTGCATTGTAGCATTAGTCGACATGACAGCATATGAAAGAATGATGTCAAACGTCATGAGAATGTCACGCATCTAAATTCATGTCGCGCACCAATTAGCAAAATTTGACAAATGAAACCGCTTGTTCTACTGGTTCAGTTTGGGTAGTTATTTCAGCTGGTAAAGCAGTTAGTAAAAACTCTGTCCCCTTGAAGCACTTGACAGCTAAAAAATAACCATAAGGTAGGCCTACTTATTTTCAGCCTTGTACATGTTTATACTCGTTTCCTATGTCTAGGATGCATTGTAAAAGGTAAAAGCTGTTTATTAGCTCACCTGTGCCGAAGGCTCACAAGGTGAGCTTATAGTATAGTAGTCGAGCCGGCGTCCGTGCGTGCGTCTGTCTGTCCGTCCACATTTTCAAACTTGAATATGTCTAAGACAACAAGGCCAATCGTGACCAAATTTCATCTAAAGCATCAATGAGGAGGGGGAAAGGTTGTATTAGGTTTCGGGCCAGGTCGGATCAGAACTCCCATAGACTTACAATGGGAAAAACATATAAAAATCTTCTTCTCTGAAACCACATGACCAAGAGCTTTCATATTTTGTGTGTAGCAATGTCTAGTGGTCCTCTTTATAAATCCTGCCTACCATGCCCCTGGGGTCCATACGGGCCCTGCCCTGGGGGTGTCATGGGAAAAACATAAAAAAAATCTTCTTCTACAAATCCACAAGGCGCTTTCATATTTTGTGTGTAGCAATGTTTAGTGGTCCTCTATATAAATCCTGCCAATCATGCCCCTGGGGTCAAAAATGGCCCCACCCTGGGGGTCATTAGCTCCCAAATCATGCCAACCATCCCCCTGGGGTCCCGGGGGCGTCATGGGAAAAACTTTAAAAAATCTTCTTCTTCGAAACCACAAGGCCCAAAGCTTTCATATTTTGTGTGTAGCAATGTATTGTGGTCCTCTTTATAAATCCTGCCAGCCGTGCCCCTGGGGTCCATACAGGCCCCGCCCCGGGGGGGGGGGGGGGGGTAAAACATGGGTAAAACATCAAAAAATCTTCTCCGAAACCACAAGGCCCAGAGCTTTCATATTTTGTTTGTAGCAATGTATAGTGGTCCTCTTTATAAATCCTGCCAACCGTGCCCCTGGGGTCCCGCCCTGAGGGCGTCATGGAAAAAACTTTAAAAAATCCTCTTCTTTGAAACCACAAGGCCCAAAGCTTTCATATTTTGTGTGTAGCAATGTAAAGTGGTCCTCTTTATAAATCCTGCTACAAATCCTGCCAACCATGCCCCTGGGGTCCATGCAGGCCCCACCCCAGGGGCGTCATGGGAAAAAGATAAAAAAAATCTTCTTCTCTGAAACCATATGGCCCAGAGCTTTCATATGTTGTGTGGACCAATGTATAATACTCTCCTCTATAAATGCTGCCAACAGTGCCCCTGGGGTCCATACAGGCAATGCCCCAGGCATGTCATTATCTACCATAGACTTATAATGGAAATATATGAAAAAATCTTCTCTGCAACAGCATGACACAAAGCTTGTATATTTGATATACAACATTGTCATGTGGAGCTCTACATAAATCCTGCCAATCTTGCCCCTGGGGTCAAATATGGCCCCACCCCGGGGGTCATTATAGGACCCTGACCTTGTTAGATGATATTTTCAAGTGAACCAAAATGGCAGAAAAGAGGATACACAATCCAGACAAGAGCTCTTCTGCTGATTTCAAGGTCACGTGACCAAGATGGCCACCATACTCATATATGGTAAAAAACCCAATTACTTTGTCCAGTGACTGTACTTGTTGACTCACAGGTGAGCGATCGTTGCCCTTGGGCTACTTGTTTCATATAAAATTATTGGCAAGCTCTTCCTAATGCTGTGCCTCTCATATTATACAACATAATTATGTATAAGCTCACATTAGCTCTTCATGGACTTGGAAAGCATACCTGTGTTAAATTTTCCAGAGAGCTAGAAGGTATTATCAAGGACAAGAACACCACGGAGGTCAATATCACACCTGCAGGGGCAAAATAACTAAAACTTGAAATATGTCAATGGCACCAGGTCAAGATGCATGCTTGAAGGGTAATATGTCAAGGAAATTCAAGGTTTGATAAAAACAACACTTTATAACTTTTTGCAATTGGCATTGAAACCGGAAGTGTGCGGCATCCTTGACCTGTTGGTCCTCGAAAATGGTCTAAAACAGTTCAGTCGAGTTATATCTCTCATTTCCAGGCCTCATCATGTGAATTTAACAGGGGTCAACATGTTTAAGAGGCACATTTATGAATTTTCCAAAAAATCTCAAAATTGGCGATTTTTAAAAATGCATAAAAATTCTACCAGTAGAGAAAATTCGAATGTTTGATGTTTTTCCGAGCCGTAACGACCCCTTTGATGACACCCGTTCCTAATTTCAATAAATGATGTGCTGTGTCCAATTTTTTATCTAAAAACATTGATTTTTGCATTGTTACTCCAAAAACGTCTTTAGTAAAAGAAAATTATTTCTTAACACTTTGGAACTTTACTTACTTGAAAGACACGTCTTTTGGCAAAAAATCGTGCAATTTTGAACATGGCTTAGAAACAAAAAATGAGTTTGAAAAGTGGCCTCTTATAACTTTTTTTCAGTGTATGTTACTGTGACATTAGCCTAGTGCACAATCAAAAGGTTACTCAAAACCTAGTTGACACATATAGAGAATCTTGTGCATAATTCAAGTTGTCAGCTGCTACCAAATGTAAAATCAGTATTCACACCCTGCACTAAGTCACAATGTAGCAATATACGTTCAAATTTGACATTAAAAACAAATCATTTGTTGGGTCCTCTTGCACTAATTTACAGGAAGTTTTTAAGAGCAAGATAGCATAGTGTTAAAGCCTCCAACTCTGTAATGGCCAGTTCAAATCCCACAGCTTAATATCGTCACCTTAGCGCAAAAACAGTGTATCTGCCAAATGCTTACTTTTCAGGAGAGACAAAAAACTTTTTGAGTATTTCACATACAGGTGCATCAAAAAGCAGCTTGAAAACGTCTTCAATACTTATTGGTCTCATCTATGAGTAAAGTAAGTTTGATAAAAAATGGCCAATGAAAACATTTATAGCATTTTTATTTTCAGATATATTTTAGCACTGAAAAAAACCTTGTAAGTGCACTTAGACTATTTTTGCGCTATTATTATAGGGATCAACCATGGTTTTCAGTGTTCAAACATTCGATGGATCACGAGGAAGGTGTTTGAACACCTTCCGAGTGATCCAGCGAACGTTTGAACACTGAAACAAACCATGGTTGATCGCTATTCTTGCATTTTCACTCCAATCCACTTAAAATCTCTTGAAAATAACTTTAACAACGTAAAAACGCACCGAAAACCGCGGAGCTTCTTCAACGTCGGCCATTTTGTTTCTATGAAATACATGACGTCACGTCACTTTAACCAATGACGTCGGCCAAAACCCATGTTCAAACGGCACGTGAATTTCATGATTTGAACATGGGTTTTGCGGTTTGAACACGGCTTTCAACCAATCAAAAACGGCTTCAAACAGCTATGCGCATAGATATCTATGCAAGAAAAGGTATTCGAGAATTTTTAACGTTATATAAAATAAATTGCAATGCAGAACTAATTTATCTTCTTTTTTGCCTTAATCATATTGCTTTGAGAGTGCTTTACATATCAACCTTATAAAAATACCCCAACAAATATTTTTGATGATTTTTTTTTTCAAAAGTTGCACTTAAAACATTTTAGCACTAAAGTATTTTCTTAGCGCAAAACACTTACAAGGTTTTTGCGCTAAAATTCAAAAAAAAAAAGAATTTAACATGGGAATTTTTCCAAAAATTAAAATAACTTCATATTTAGATTGAATCGAGTTGTAATACTTCTCCAGGTAATGTATTTTGATAGTAGGCATCCATTTATGCAAAAAAGTGATTTTGGCCAGAATGTCACTTACACTGTTTTTGCGCTAAGATGACGATATCCTGACATGATTGGAAAATGTTGGCTATGATGTTAAATAGCAACATAAACACAAAGTCTAATACCATCTCAACTTTTATCTTTTAACATACAAAACAGCACTTTGACAATGAATGAAGATAGTCATTATAAATATGGAATCAATTGTTGTCCTATAATAACAAGGTATCAAACTTTTCAATGCATAATAATATTAATATTTAGCACTTATTGGCTTTATCAGGTTTTGGTTTGTTGTCAACTCTTATCAAAAAGTCTCCAAGGTATGGTCATAACTTTAAATACCTTCTTAACCATAGTTCATGGACTAGTCTTTCTGAAAAAAGGTCAGGCCCCGGAGGTTATAAAACTTATTTCATGCCCATCTTAGCTGAGCATTAAAAATTTAAACTGCTCATAAAATGCCGAAAATAGGCCAAATAAATTGAAATTTCAGGTTTAGATCATCAAAGCCTGTCATTTATCCTGCTTATAAATGTTAAAATTGTTGGCATTTTAACATTTATGGCAGGATAAATTTTAGTCACAGCTGAGCGGAGCATGAAAAATGTTTTATAACCTCGGGACCTGGTCTCTGTCTTAGCTGCTGGTAAGACATTTCCTATAAGCAAACAAACTGTATGTATGGGTTATTAAACCCGCCCTTTGTTTGACCTTTAAGCATTGCAAAGGATGTTCTCCCGACAGCAAAGTTGTTAGTCTTCAGTTTTGCAGCTTTCCAGGTGTCTGCATTCAGAAATACAAGAAAATTGTACATATTTTAATATAATGATGTAGATAGAAAAATCTGTCACCAGCCTTATGCAGTGATTGGCACTGGGGACAGATTTTTCTACGAAATGGTTTTTAATATATTATTCAGTCTACGAGTTTGTAAGTCATTTCATTATTTTTTCACAATCTGTATGACATCATCGTGGCACATTCGGTGTTGGAGACCAACTCTCTGTGGACTGTATTTCACACTCTTCCCCTGAAATTGTAGAAATATTCATGAAACAACAATAGGACATGTACACACATATGCAATAAATAGCAATGGCATCTTTTCAATGCCTGTAACAGACTACTTTTACATTCACTTGTAGTTCCATTAACATTATCAAGTTGAAAGCAAAGTATAGTGTTTACCCTAATTATATTATAAATGTTGTGGTCTATCTATACAATGATGGATTTTTTCTGTGAATGAAGTGATTATCGTTAAGTGCTCTTTATGGTACCTCACCCCCAACACAGCATTTGAGATTTTATGACTTACCCAGCAAAGAGCATATTTGAAATTATCTACAAGTGTTCTGTGTACAGCATGACACTGAAATAGATAAAAAAATCAAGCAGTATAAGACTAAATTTCACTTAAATGCATCAGTGTTAATCATAAATGTACAAAATCAATGGCTGAATTTTTTACACATCAGTTTCATGACACATAAAGGTCAGATTCTTTGGAAGCAGTAAAAACATTCAAAGGCAGAAGGTAAACCATCTTGAGCTGCTGGAACTAATTTTGTCCAGTTTAGTCAGAACTTAGCACCCCTATCAACATTTTTTCAGTCATGTCAGGAAAGATTGAATTAAATTTGACTTACCACATGTTCCGCTGTACAACCTCTTCTTAGAATTAGACCTCCTTCAAAATCTGGTTTTTCTGTAACAAAAATGAGCATGTGCGTGACAAAACCAACAATTTGAGTTCCGACCAGGTCTGACACAAACCGGCCTGTACAGTCACAGAAGATGGTTAGAGGCTGGAAATTTCGGATTTAGAAAGTAGAGGAATTATACTATCTGTGTAGTGAAAACAAATGCGCTGATCAGCTTTGCAGTTACTGCGAAGCTGATCTGCGCCTTTGTTCTCGCCTATGCAGATTGTTGGTTTTCCCATACGGCGACTCAAATGTAAGATTGTAAGTTTTTGAACAAGAGAGTTTGAATATTTTAGATGTAAAAATACTTCATTAAAGGAAAACACAACTTTTTATTGGCCTGTTATATTGAAAACCACATTACAGTGAGGCATTTTATAATGAGGTTGAGGTGTATTAAATTCAAATGCTAACTTTTAATACACTAACCTCCTCTTTTCTTGGTGTAAACTCTGACTAAGGCTAGAAATTCCCAGGTTTTCTCTAGTAGATAGTCTAAATTTAACTTCATATTGCAACTGAAATGCAACACAAAATTAATGTCATTTAAGAAATAGATCAGCTCTAGCAGTGATTTGTTGAGTAATATTTCACTGTTTGGAGGTCAGTTGTAAAGAAGATCAAATCACGAGCATGTAAGGCAAGTGATTTATATTCTAATTACTGACCAACAATCAGTGAATTACATGTATTATTCAACAAATCAAACACTTGAGCTGATCTATTTCGATTCTAACACACAATAAACGTATTAAAAGATGCTGAGACCACTAATATCATTCAGATTTCTGCCATAGCATTGTAGATATCCTGCCAAGAGTTTGACTGTATTGCAGACATTTACACACATTTATTAAGTTTGTTATATGCTAAACGATTTTACACCGTCTAACGTCAATATTACACTGCTTGATGGGATAGCCGACCAGTATTTTGTCTATTAGAGCCGTAACACCAAAGAGTCATTTGACCTACTCATTGCAAAGCTTTACAATGAAAAGCTGGTCAATAAAGTACAATGTTGGAAACCCAAAAATACCTTTTCCTGTCAGTTAAAGGTAACTTTTCAAGTCAATTATCAAGACAGATATCTGAGTCGACAACATGCATAGGTGAAAGCAAAGGCGCAGATCAGCTGTGCAGTAACTGAACAGCTGATCAGCACCTTTCTTTTTTCTTTTTCACTACACAGACAGTACAAACGCTCTTCTTAAATTTGAAATTTCAAGCTTCTAGCCTGCTGTGACTGTACAGGCTGGTTTGAGTTGGACCTGGTCGGAACCCCAAATTGTTGGTTTTCTCATGCGGCAACTCAAGTATCTTTATCGGCGGCTCATTTATAACTCAATAGAAAGCTGTACCTGACAACTACAGAGTTTGGTGTTCTGGCAAGCCTATCAACTTCCTCTATAGATACCTGATCAATTTTATTATATACCTGTAATGAAATCAAAGATATTAATTAAAATCTAATTTGTGTCTTTATTTAAGGCATGCAATACAGCTAAAACAATTATTTTCAACAAAAACAATATTTACTTATTAAGGGACTAAACTGTTATACCAAAACACAGAACTTGTCATTACCTGATCAACAAGGGAAGTATTTTCACAGCAAACAATTTTTTTATTTGTTAAGACAGCCTTCTAAAATTGATGCTTTGGATTTTGTGGAACAAAATAACTGAGACTGTCAATCAAGAAACCTAAAGTGACAGGAGCTCAATAAAAGCATGCAAAAATGCTCCTCTTACATGTACCTACAATACTTGTTTTTGCTTGTTTGTTCATTTTGTGTTTTAACATCCTAGTCAACAATTTCTTAGTCATGTCAGGATGAAGCCACCACTTCTTGGGTATGAATCAGTACTGCAAGGAGTTAATCTGTCTTGCTCAAGGACACAACTGGCCCACCATCAGTGGTGTTCAAACCCAGGACCTCTCTACTCTTATTTGTTTGTTTGTTTGTTGTTTAACGACGCATCAACCCTGATGGGTCATTAGCGTCTAACAAGGTAAAATGATAAGATATATTGAAATCGTATTAAAAGGTAACACTCTCTCTACTCTTAGTCTGATGCTCTACAACTAGGCTCCCAGGCCCCCCAATATTTTTCTAATTATCACAGAATATCCAACCCTATCTGTTTGTATACTTACATATAAACAAGGCATATAAACTCTGGTTCCTAGTATCACATCAATAAATTCATCCGAAGTACAGTCTTCTCGGAACACAACTTCTGCATTAAATATTTCTGACAAAGTTAAGGAAAAAGATGTATGTACTTCATTTAGCATTATATAAAATGAGCTTATCAAACAATCTGTTTCATATGAAAAGCTTTACTGTACTATTAATCATTTCATAATTATCGTTTTTACAATATACTGTAAACCAACTTTTTTCGCGGCTATTTATTTTCGTGTTTTTAGCAACTGGGACATTTTCGTGGCAATTTATTTTCGCAGATCTAAAAAATTGAAAAAATATTTTTCGCCATTTGTCATGCTCTGGCCCATATGAAGTAGGTCTTTTTGCATGTACCCTCTCGATTAATGATAGGATTTGACCACCTTAAACGAGATGAGTCACCAAAGCGTGTGAGATAATCCCCCAATAAAAGAAGACAATTATAAATGGCTGGGCTTGAACACAAACAATTGTCAAACATACCAATGATTGCAATTGTTGACATTGTTTCTGAATAAACTGCGAATAAAAGTGTGAAAAAAAAAGTTTTAAAATGATTTAACTGTACACTAGCGGGTCATAAGTAAGTAGCTAGTAACAACAAGAAACTTTTAGACTGAATCAATTAGTCAAAGTTCTCGCTTTACAGTGAGACCTAGACACCACGCACAAAAAAGATTTTTACCAGGAATAAACTTTAGCATCGTCACTGTAGATAGGTACTTCCGTTGTCAATATTGGTGACGTAATAAACGTATACAGATGACGTCATTTAAATGGCTCCTCACGGCTGCGAATTGAATAGTGATCAGAAGAAAACAATTGCAAAATTAAACTCCAAGAATATTAGCGGTCCACAAATTGCTGAATTGACAGGTATATCCCGATCTACAATCCAGAAATTTTTTAAGAGATTTGATGAACGGGGTCATATAGAAAATAAGTCTCGAACAGGTAGGCCAAAGATCAGTGGTGCTCGAGATGACAATGTTCTTTCTCGCCTTGTGAAAAGAAACAGACGCCAAACTTTGAAAGACCTCACTGTAAAATTAAATGAGTCCATCCCTGTTAGTGTTTCTGAGACAACTGTCAAGAGAAAATTAAAACGTTTAGATTACGAACGACATCGGGTAAAGAAGACCACTACCATCTCTGAAAAGAACCGTAAGGCCCGTGTTGTGTGGTGTCGCGAAAAAAGGAATTGGACAGTTGATGAAAAATGGAAGCAAATTATATTTAGTGATGAAACCAAGGTTGTTTTGGACCAAGACCGAAAAGTGTACATTTGGAGGAAAAGCGACGAAGCGTGGAGACCAGAATGCCTGGGTATGTACAGTGGACATTTTCCTCGGAAAAACGTGTCGGCTATGTTTTGGGGCTGCATTACCTATAATGGAATTGGAACATTGACCCCGGTTGAAGGCAATATCGATTCAGAGAAGTATATTGAAGTATTAGACTATTAGATCAGCATCTGTGGCCTGTCATTGCTAAAGAATTTCCAAACGGTTGCTGGATATTCCAGGAGGATAATTGCCCGGTGCACGTATCAAGGAGGACCAATAAATGGAAAGCTGAAAACAATATAGAAACTTTGCAGTGGCCATCGCAGTCCCCAGACATAAACATTATTGAAAATGTGTGGCGAACAATCAAAGTTAAACTAGGGAAACGACTGGAAGAAATTCAATCCCGACAGGACTTGATACGAGTTGTTTTAGAAATTTGGGGTGACCTTGAACAAGCCTACATCAGAAGACTATACAACTCTATCCCATCAAGATTACAGTCTGTATTGAAGGCAAAGGGTGCAATTACAAAGTATTGAAAACGGTAAGTTGAAATATTAGTGTTTAGTTACGTTCTGCTTATTGACAATGCCTGCCTTACTTGAATGACGCTGCGTAACGTAACGTCAAGTGGCTACTTACTTATGACCCACGACTGTAGATTTTACATGTACGACAACATTTTCATGGCGATTTCGCGGGGCTAAAAATCGTGAAAATAAATCGCTCGCCAAAAAATGTTGGTGTACAGTAAATTCTCCTAAATTCAAATTAAACATTATGCAATTCAACATGGTCAATTTTCATTACAAAGGATACTATATTCATGTAAAATCAACTGGACCATCTTCTCACTGCATTTGGTTAGAGGTAATGTAGAGTTGAAGGACAACCCTCCACCTTTCTTTTGCTGAAATGGAAGCAAAACTGTACATTTACTGTGGCTTATCAAAACACAAAGTTACTTTTCTTCATAGTTAGCAGATAAGCAATGCATAGTCAGAGAAAAAGTGACTACTCTTCAAACAGAATTTATGTTTCTAAGACAGCTTTTTGGACTACTAAATGTGGTGCACGGAAGCTATAAAAATTGAACAACTGCTTCTACTCTATCACAGAGGTAAGTTTTTCTTACATTTTCTGTCAAAAGTACACATATTCCATCTGTTACATGTAAAACACACTAGGAATAGATATAAATTGTCTGTTTATGGCATTGTTGATGCCAAAAAATATCATTAAACAAAGGAAATTCTCAAACAGTAAGTTAAACATGTTAACGCATAGTTGGGGAAACACGAAACACATACTAGTAGGACATTTAATGTCAGAAGAGAAATATATTTGTTGGTTTTCTCATCCAAAGATTCAAATATCTGTGCACGCCTACCTTAAAATATATATTTGGCCTGTGTTTGTTTAATCTGATCCCTACACTCTCTAACTCAGCAGTTAATAGCTCTCTGAAAATACAAGGAAAACAGACATTTAAGACAATTTTATTTTATTGTGTAACTTCCATTTTATCTGTTTAATAAATCTGCTGCTTTGGCAGAAATTGACTGTTTTTTGGATGAATAAGATGTGTCAGAAATCGGCAACACCCTTCCTGAGCTCTTGTCAAGCTAGAGTGTCCCCTCGTAAAAAATATTGGGTAGATTTTTCTAACAGAGTTGTTATGCATTACATATTGTCAAGTAACAGTGCATATATGTATTTGCAGTAAACATGGCAAAGAGTGACCACAGGCACACAAGAAACACATGGTTCAGCTGAAAATTTTTCAGTCCATTTAAACTGCAATTTCTCATGATCCATAAATGCTAGAGATGAAATAAAGCCATCACATTGTTAACCATGGATTCCAGATTAAATGAAGTGCATGTAATGTAATTTTTGAGAAAGACTTGTTTGAAAAAAAAAAATAAAATCAACTTTTCCTCACGCGCTGCATTGTAAGTTTGGCTCAGTATACTTAAGACCACCTGAGTTAGGTCATAAGGGATCCACATTTTTGCATGATGCTTAAGTAATTGCTGATCAGCATCTTTCATGTTTGGAGCTTTTAGACTAATCTATCATTTATGTATTTGAAATTTCAACCATTTAAGCTTACTATAGCTAATCTGTGTTATATTTGTATCAGACCTATTTGAGCCACCACATGGGAAAACCAACAATCTGCATAGGCGTAAACAAAGGCGCAGATCAGCTTTGCAGTAACTGCGAAGCTGGTCAGCGCCTTTGTTTTCGCCACTCAGATAGTACAATTCCTCTTCTACTTAAATCCGAAATTTCAAGCTTCTAGCTTTACAGGTTGGTTTGTGTCGGACCTGTTCGGAAACCACATTGTTTGTTTTCCCACGAGGTGGCTCATTTGGCAAACATCAGAGTTGCATTTTCTCCCATGCAAATGAGTTGCTTGGAAGTTTGTCAGTTATGCTACTTACTTCTGTATGTATTTTTAGAAGAATCTTGCATGTAAATGACATTGTTTTTTTTTTTTGTTTTTTTTTTTTTGGGGGGGGGTAGTAGTTACTACCACTTACTTCTGTATTTCCTTTTTAGTAGCATCTAACATCATTACTATAAGATCAGCTGTTCTTGCCACAGCTATCACCTGACGACCTCGACCTTTACCTGTAATATACCAGAATTGAAATGGAAAACATTATACAACTATAACATGAAGGACCCGTTAATACATAGTTGGCAGTTTTCTGCCTCGTTTTCTAAAGACCAGAATGTCTTCTAAAAAAGGTTCTTGTGGTGGTCATTTATGATGAGGGTAATAGCTGGATGTATTCTGAAGTCATGTATATCAAAATCTTTGAAGAATTCCTCTATAAAGTGTAGTCAATAAATGAAACAACACCAACACGAACTTAAGTCCAGTTTTAATTACATTTATCACTTTATCCAACGTTTCGCCATCTTGGCTTCTTCAGGGATATAGTAAACAAGTAGATGACGTCGCGCACCGTAAAACGCAATGTGTGACAGCGCGCCACGTCAGATACGTTGTGAGAAACTAGCGGAAAAAAATATACAATGTGACAGGGACAAAAACAGCCCCGTAATTGTGAACGCAGCAGTTAAGCAAAAATTAAAAATCTTATAGAGACAAAACTATTGGATCGTTTGATACAAAAGTTCCTATAAAGTCGTTATAGAAACAGAAGTTTTTTTTTTTTTTTTTTTTTTTTTTTTTCTATAAAGTGTAGAAATGGCATCTTTAACAGGTATGGTGATGTGCAATTTAACCTCTCACCAAAAGCCATATGGAGACACGACTTCAGTCTATACATCTTAAAGACTGTGAAGACCAAGGTATTAACTCAAAACACATGATTCATAAAGTAAGTATGGTAGCTCAACCACTGCACCATGCAGGCTTCTAGGTGCTGTAAGCAGGAAAAATATTAACCCAGAAAAATCTATTATATCTCCATACCTTGAGCTGCACCTTGAATAATCCCAGGCAAATCTAACAACTGTATATTGGCACCATTGTACTGAAATGAAGCAAAAAAAATGTTGGATACAACATGACAAGGGATTAAAAGAAATATTTCATCTATGGTGGAAAACAACAACAACCAAAAATGCTTTTTCTACAATTCTTCTGTGGCAATATGCTTATTGGGATGCATTTTTAAATGCATTTAAAGAGCACAAGTTGTGAAAAGAAGCATCACTGCTTCATCTACCGGTAAGATAACATGAAAATTCCCATTTGGAACAATTGCACAAGCAGGTGGCAGACTTCCAAAAAGGGGGAGAAAAATACTGGCTAATATTCAGGTACAATAATGTAATATATATGTTTTGTGGGTTGTTTTCTATTTTAAATCTATTTTTTGCCATAATGAAATAGCACTTTGCTAGGTTTCATGTCTAAACGATTACCTCTATAACTCCTGGTATACAGGTCAAAGTTGTAAATTCATAGTTGGCACTTTCACTGTGGGTTGATGTAAGCACATTCAGCAGTGTGGACTAAAAATAAAATGAGAAATCTTTAATTAATTCTTAATTGAACTGTTGTGTCCATTGAGTCTGACAATGAATGAAGTTCTGTTATTGCAAATTTCGATGTGACTGATATGAAACTGATATGTTGAAACTTATTTGAAATATTGAACTGAAAACTGTGACACATTTGACACATTCAAAACAAGAAACACTAAATTAGAGGATGACTTTTATTTTCAAGAATTTGTGGGGGAAAAATATCGGTACTAGCACCATTCAATGGTCAGTTGTCAAGCAGACCTACCTTTCCAACAGAAGGGAAACCAATCAGAGCCACCCTGGCATCACCTGATTTCATAACATCAAAACCTTCGCCCTACAACACAAAACAAAATTACTTTAATAGAGTTTTTAATGCAGTTGATTTTTTATCATAAGGCATATATCAAATAATAACTTATAACTTATTTATGGTTCTACATGTAATTGTGGTGTAAGATTTTTGTTAACAAAGTCTACAGTGTCTAACTTATCTTTTAAAAGTTTAGCTACAAGCTAGATGAATGATCACCTTTTCTATAAGTGTTGCTCACTAACAAGTTATTCACCCTTAGTTAATGAACCATAATTTTTAACAATTTCGGTTGTTTGAACTTGTTTCTCACCTCAGTTTTTGACATGAAACTCTAGTTTTCTTGTCAAGTTCCTGGCTATTGCTTTCCTTTTACATATTTATTTTAAATAGGTGATTTGGTTTAAATAGTATTTATTTCATCCAAATATTTAAACATTTGTACAACTTTCATCGAAAGAATACAGGATCTGACAGTAAGCAAAAGCTTATGTGTAACTCATCTCCTGAAATAGGTCATTAGGTGATTTGGTCTATTACCTTAGCACCAGATTTTCCAGATGGCTCAAGAAGTTGTTGCCTGTACTTTGCAAGTTTAGCCTTCAGCAACCCAAGGTGGTATTCAGTTGCTATTAGGAAAAAAATGAACATAAAATCTATAGGTATACACATTTTCAATGCACCTGCTTTTGAGCAAACAGACAATAATTTATTGTCATAGATCCTACATTGACCAGGAGAGTCAGGATATTTTTCCCTGTATACATGATTCATTGAAAATACATCTGAGTTTTTGGATGAACAGTTATGTTTCCTGACAGTAATTAACAATTTGGTAATGCTAATAGTCTCAAATCAACCGTCTTCAAACACACAGTGACAGCTCGGCTGGATAATCAACTTTATTTCAGCACTGACAGCATGCACCTGCCAAGAATGCTTGCAAGGAAGTGAGACAGTATGCAAAGAATGTTAAGAATGAGAAGATCCTCGCCATCTACAAAGTAGGGATCCAATTTAAAGCTTAAATAAAAGATTTACCGGTCAGAAATTTTGAAAAGCTTAAACTTGTATAAATGAGAACTGTCAGATTTTACCTTTATTTTTCTGTGTTCTTGAAATTTCCCTTTCAATTTCGGCTATCTTTTCTAAAACACCCATGTTGTTGTAAAATGTGTATTCAAATGATTAGAAATAGAGACAAATAAAAGGGAAGTTTAGAACGAAAACGTTTCATGACATGGAGGCAGACATGACAGTCGCACAACAACCCGGTATTTCGTCTGCGAGTCTTTTCGTCCCTGTTGGTGAATTTTTCTCAAAACCGTGTCGGTAAGTTGACTTGTCGATGAGTTGTCTTGTTCCCTTTGAGGAGCATCGTCGTTTTGAATGGTAGAGGTTTGTGTCTCGCAGATGCTAGACAAACTCAATCTACCGCCACTCCAGGAAAGAAGGAAGGCAAACAAACTGATCTTCTTCTTCAAGGTGGTTGAGGGGCTGGTGCCTACAATGCAGTCTCATGACCTGTTCGGGGGAAACGCCTCGTGAAAGCTAAACAATATACTGAATGTATCACTAAAATATCATATACAGCCAAGTTACCAACAAAAGTAAATGTTTAAGGAATGTGCAATGTAATTCATAATGTAATTCAGAAATCTACAAGAACACATTCTTCCCGATGACTATTATAGACTGGAACCATTAGGGCGAGGATCTTGTGCGCACAAAGGCAGTTGACAGCTTCAGGAAGACACTACGTTTTCTTCTCAGCTATCTACCCATTGCATCAACGTTGAAAGGCCCTGCATCGTACCTCAATAGAATCAAAATGAATGAATGAATGAATGAATGAATGAATGAATGAATGAATGAATGAATGAATGAATGAATGAATGAATGAATGAATGAATGAATGAATGAATGAATGAACGAATGAATGAATAATGAATGAATGAACGAACGAATAATTGAACGAAAGAAAGAAAGAAAGAAAGAAAGAAAGAAAGAAAGAAAGAAAGAAAGAAAGAAAGAAAGAAAGAACGAACGAACGAACGAACGAACGAACGAACGAACGAAAGAACGAACGAACGAACGAACGAACGAACGAACGAACGAATGAATGAATGAATGAATGAATGAATGAATGAATGAATGAATGAATGAATGAATAATTGAACGAAAGAAAGAAAGAAAGAAAGAAAGAAAGAAAGAAAGAAAGAAAGAAAGAAAGAACGAACGAACGAACGAACGAACGAACGAACGAACGAACGAATGATTGAATGAATGAATGAATGAATGAATGAATGAATGAATGAATTAATGAATGAATGAATGAATGAATGAATGAATGAATGAATGAATGAATGAATGAAAGGTATACCGGCGGCAGACGGTCAGGTAAGGGTTGCCAGCCATTGTGACAAAAAATGACTCAAAAGTGTGTCCACAATGACTGGATTGTTGTCACAAAAATCGAGGGTTAAAGTGCACCTCGGTGATAGAATGTTACATTACATATATTCTCATATTGGTCTTACAAACAATTGAAAGATTGATCAGTGATCTTTATCACTTAAACTGTTTTGTTGGCTTTGTTAGCACAATTATTCACTTACAGCAGGGGAAGTCTAACTTTGACCAGTTTAACACCTGAGGTCTTTGTAATGTTGTTAGAAATGTACAAACATTCAATTCAAATTCATTGATAGTCTATTAAACTTCTTTGCAAAGCTATGATGATTGCCCAGTCAACTTTCCAACATAGAAATAATCTTCCTAACAATATTCATGTGGTGATTGATTTATAAAGCAAGTTAGATTGGTACACAATTGAAATCAGCAGATTTGGCCACCTTTTGTCGGTTCTCTTCAGGGTTGACCAGAGCAATTTGCAACTGATTTGAATTGTGGAAAAGAAGGAAGAATAAGTTTGGCCACCCTAACCAATTTAAAGATTAAGAAGTACACAATACACCATTCAGGCACCTTGGCAATAGTTTGTCTTCTTTCACTGTAAACATTAAATTCCATGTCTTTGTCTTCCCAGGGATCTCAAATTGATAAATACAATAAAAGAAAATAAAAGATAAATCATGCATATTGTAGTATAGTTCTATGGAGTGCTTGCTTTTTTTTCTTTATGGGCTTTATTATAATTTTTGTTTACCGTAATGATTCATCGACTACTTAGAGCTTCACCTTATGGACCAAACTGCTAAACGATTCCATCCACTGAAAAAACTGATAGTGAGGTTGGGATCCTGTAAAACCAGTTGTTTCAAAAGCTCTTGGTGTTTATATATAACTAACCCTTCCATTGCGGTTCTTCTGTTGAGTTGAGCACATATTTATTTAAGTGTCGGTACCAAAGTGATCACCTTCAGACAAATTGCTGTTCACTCAGTTTGCATACTCTTATCTTTGTATCAGTACCTACATGTAATTGTATTTTTGGTATTTCCCACCTTGACAGCAATGACATTTTTTTTTCGATATCCGATGTCGGTGCTATTATTTTAAAATTGTTTGCACTCTTTATTCATTCGCACGCAGAAAAGTGTATCAATTGCGCTCAGTTTAAGTGTTACATTGAGAGCTTTCTGCTTGCAGGTCTACCTCAGTGTCTGTCGTCTTCTTCTTCTAAATGGTCATTTCCGAATCGCCCTCCAAGGACCATTGTATTATCGACATCAGTTCTGCATCTGGTTTGTCAGGTTCAAGATGTACAGCTTAGATGAGACAAGATGCATCGCTTGGGCTGAACATGAACATGGTGTATAGCTTGGGCCGGAACTGAGAGCTTGGCTAGTCTATACAGTCTTGCGAGCGCAAGCATATCATTTACCTGAGAAAATCTGGTGAGCGCAAAGTTTTACCTGGAGAACTTGTGCGCGCATACGAATACGTTTACCTAAACAAAGTTCGCGCAAATGAACCACATTTTTGGAAAAAATGATCTAGCGAATTTGCTGCCAAGGCCAATGTCGTTAAATACGTACGTGCAATTTATGCAAAAAAACACTTTTGGCCAACGAAGAATTCCGCGATCATTCCTGATAAACAAAAGGCAATTTATATTCCTTCTTCTGACAGTTTACTTCCTGCAAAAAAAATCTAGTCGAAATAGACGAATTAAAAAATGTTTGGTTAGCAGTTTTGACAAGTACGTGCCATATAACTACTTACGTATATGTGTGTTAAAATAATTATTGGTCAAGGCCCCACCTGTCAAATTCAGTCATGCATATACACTCTACTGCACAGCCCCTCAGTATCAGCCTCTGATTTTGCTGTAGAAACAGGAGTTCATTAAAGCTAATAAAAGAGCAATTAGGGAGTGGGGTCCTGTGGACTTTCTGAGATGATTATGGTCTGCAGCACATGCATAAAGTTACATACATCCATGCCTTGCAATAGTGATATTAAGTCATCTGTTGCCTCAGACTTGAAACATTTTTGACTGTGATTTTCAAAGATTCGAAGATCGTCATTTCATTTTATTTCTTATTTTTTCATTCTTTTCTTTTTATTGACTTTAATTTTCAAGAAATCGTTCATTAATCCTATCTCGCGGAAACTTTCACAGTGGTTCCATCTCCATATGACATAAGCAGAGTGATGGGCATTTAACATGACATAGTCTTACCATATTCCCGGTTCTGTGTTATCACAGATATCTGGAATTTTCAAAAGTCCGCTTTCGACCTAAAAGTATCACACTATGCTTTTGACTATCGAAACATTTTTGCATTTGAATGAATTGGTAAAAATGGTAGAATGAAAGAATGGGACAGGGTAGCCAGCTGTGAAAACTTCAATTTTTGGTGGGGGTGGGATCCATCATTTCTAAAAGCTACTAGAAACGCTCACAGACAATGCGACTGAAAGGTGGAATGTTTGCACAGTGATGGTCCTGCAAACTTTTGGGTGTTAGTTAAACCAGTGTCTTGTGAACAAAAATAATATTGTGATCGCCATCAAACTCTGAGTAGTATAAATTTGGTATGCCTCTCAGTTATTTACTATAGCGTTTTATACATATGCCTACAAGTATGAACATTAAATTTTGACAACTACAAATTGCCATTATTGCATCTGTACAAAGTTCTTGTTTTCACCGTAATACATACTTAAACGCAAAAGTTTCGCAACACTTATAAAATGGACATCTCTTCTTGACGACTTTAAAATTTCTTCCGGTGATATTACGATTGACAAGTTCAGTTCTTTGCCTTGCAAACGCCATGAAAATCAGAACGCTGCGGATTATGGTTGTCGAGAATACTTCAAAACATCAAGGTACATTGTACTAGTAACCCATTTTTTAAAAGTCGCAGAGCTATAATACCTTGCATCGTATGCGAAAGTGAATTTTCAAATCAATGTTTGTTTTCAAAAGCAAAAAGGACAACAAACACAAATATGGAAAATCTATGCCTTCGTCAACGTTTATTGCGTGTGTGTGACGTGTTCAACTTTGGACGTAATTGGCTGTTAATTGGCAAACGAACATCAATAATCGAAATATTTTAATGGCATAATGAAGACCTTTGTACATTGCACAAATGACAAAAAGATCGCACTCTAGCCGAGCATAATGGTTTGAAAAAATAAGCTAACACCAACAAAGAAACGCATCAACTAAGAGTACTGCTAAACAATAATTTCCAAACATTTTTGTTATTTTCTGCTTGTACAGACACCAGGCTATCGATTGATGCTATTTGTTTTTAAATCGAAATAAACATCCCTATTTAATAGGCAAATTGTTAAAAACCACGAACGTCACATTAACGTCAGAACGAAAACATGCGATCAAATCCCGTTTATGGCAAATCATTACTCATTGTGTAGGGACATAAAATAAATATACTTTCAAAAATATCCTTACATGTGCAATGTAGAAGAAAACGAGGGTGTAAATTGTTGCGTTTCTTTTGCGTTTAAGTATTTATAGGGTTATTTCACTGATATCGGTGAATATTGTACCGAGCTGGGATATTGTAGTAGGGAGCTTGTTAGTATCCAAAGATAACCCAGTAAGGGGCAATATTAAGCGATATCAGTGCAAAAAAAAAAAAAAAAAAAAAAACAACCCTTTATCATATAGCTTTAAATATTTACTTCTCCCTTGGATGCATTTAATGGTAAACATTGAAAGCAAAACAAAAAAGAATTTTCTGCAAGGATGACACTGTAATATCCATAATTATTGTCATTTTTGCAGTAATTCAATATGAGGTGATATCGTTTTTGCGCTGTTACTAGTTTTAAGTAAATCTTACAATGAAACACATATTTTTAACATTTTTGTGCGGCTATCGATAAAAAACATAACCGGGCCGGACCCGGCCAAATTTACGGAAAGTACCGAAGGTTCCGTGCCGGGTCTACGGAATTTATCGGATAATGACGATCTTTCGGTACCGGAATGTAGCACCGGGTCCGGACAGCTATTATAAAGTCCTTATGGGGACTGAAAATCATTATTTATTGGAATCGAAATATTACGTTTAAAGCTTTGATTTATTTTCAACTACGTTGATCAAATCCTATTTTACGGCAACAGAACTATTTTGCTAAAAATATTGCAGAAACGTAAGATTTTCCTGAGGTTCGGGCGGGTATCTGAACGATCTTTAGCATTTTTCATGATCTTAAGATCAATCCGTAGTGATCGTTCGGACATGAAAACAATCCTACGATTTTGCGAAATATAGATCTACTCATATGTCCTTTTGTTCAAACATGGTTTAGAGCTTATACATTTTGTATTTAGGAAGTAGAGGGAGTGTACTATCCGTAAATAAAAAAAACAAAGGCGCTGATTAGCTTCGCGGTTACCGCGAGGCTGATCTTCGCCTTCGTTTTCGAACATGCATTATAGTTGTTTTTCTGATGACTTGGCTCATTATCATTACGTTGTATGCGTTATAAATTTCAAAAATCATTTTCGCAGCAAAAAATCCAAAGTATTTGAATAGGGTTATTTGGTTTAAACATATTTATTTGATCAATTAATAAACATGCATATTTACATAATAAATACACAAACAGTACAATAGGATTTGAACGGAAGCTATAAAAGCTTATTAAGTTCATCTCCCCCAAACATTATTGCTACATAAGTATCGGAGTGCATTTCAACAATCATTTTTCATCATAAATTATAGTTTTAAGAGATGTTATACATTTACATATAAATAGGGTTGTTTAAAAAAATCGAAACGGCCTAGGCCATTTTAAACACAACATAACTATGAACGGAGAACCCAAAACAGAACTCCTCACAATAGGCTATGGTATAGTTACAGTTCCCTCCATGTACCGTTAGAAAGAAGGAATGTGCTTTCCAAAGAAAGGGTAGATCTTTTAGATTTAACGGTACATCTCTGGCATGTCACGTCCTTGGTCACCGTAGAACCTGTTTCAGATTGTTTTCAGAATTTTGAAAATGTTCAAAACTGTGTGTGACCGTCACTCGCAGATTTTTAATCCTGTGATTGCTCAAGAGCGCTATGATCGAGCATAAGAATGATCTCAAAAACGTTTTTTTTTTTTTTTTCAAGGTTATGCTTTAAAGCGTCATTTTCTCGTGATAAGTATTTCAGCAACATCCGTACATCTTAAATTACATCATGCCCGTGGGTCCATATAATGGCCACAAGAACTGTTTATTTCGGGCGGGCCGATTAAAATCTTGCGATCCACTGAGTTGACCTGTGATTATCATAATGCATGTAATGTCATCCTAAACTAGTGGTACGACGATGACTTAAGCGATCTTAAGAATAGTTGGACCAGGCCTTTATCTATGTACGAAAACATATACATGTAGCATGGGTATTCGTTTTCGTAAATTTGCTCAAAACACACATTGTGGGTACACGTTAACGGGTACCCACAAATGTTTTGGATCAAAAATAAGAAAAATTGTATACCCCTGTATACCCAGTTTTACTACATAAAAGTGGGGTATAAGGGGTATACATTTCACGGACATGTAAGGAACTATGTAAATGTGATACCAAAATAATTTGTATTCTCATTTTTTAAAACTGATTGTTTTTGTATTATCACCGCCAACATTTTCAATGGCACGAATGGGAAAACATATTGTATAAAATAAAAATAAAAATACTTTCTTTACACACAAGAAACCGTTTGGAATGAGCTCCCAGTACATGCAGTTATGATACCCACTCTCAACAGTTTTAAAAGTAGACTGAATAAGTGTTGGCATGGGCATTCCCATAAGTTCAACCCCTGATGCTATATCCCCGGCGAATAAACGAGACATGTTGGCAAAGACATACCCTACATCGACAATGGTTGCAGAGCCTAATTAGATGTTAACATCATAAGAACCGTAAGTACGAATTCTTGATCAAGAATTGCTTGCTCGGTTCAAAACCGTTTCCACAACATTTGGGCATAATATAATGCACTACCCTTTATATATATCGTAGGATTGTTTTCACGTCCGAACGATCGCTACGGATTGATCTTGAGATCATGAAAAATGCTAAAAGATCGTTCAGATACCCGTCCGCTCAGAGCCCGCCAGGAAAATCTTACGTTTCTGCAATATTTTAGCAAAATAGTTCCGTTGCCGTAAAATAGGATTTGATCAACGTAGTTTAAAATAAATCAAAGCTTTAAACGTAATATTTCGATTCCAATAAATGATAATTTTCATACCCCATAAGGACTTTATAATAGCTGTTTACCTATTTGAACCGGACCCAGAGCTACATTCCGGTACCGAAAGATCGTCATTTTCCGATAAATTCCGTAGACCCGGCCCGGAACCTTCGGTGCTTTCCGTAAATTTGGCCGGGTCCGGCCCGGTTATGTTTTTTATCGATAGCCGCACAAAAATGTTAAAAATATGTGTTTCATTGTAAGATTTTTTGTGCTAAATTCTGCATGTTCCAAAAAAGTCCACTCTGCCTATCAATGCGGAGTTCACGGAGTTTATGAACGTATTGCATAAAGAACATGATAGTTTAGAACAAAATGGTTGATTCCAGAAAATGGCTGTGCTGCTTATGAAAACAGCTCATATTTTCCTTTTGTCTTGTCAGACGAAACAAGTTATGACTGTTGTCTAAATAGGATAACCTTATCTTTAACACTTTGGTCCATTAGATAACCGAGGTAACACTGTTGGAGGCTGGCCCCTGCTGTGTTAATATACTGCCTGGCCAATTATTTAGTTAAGCTGATGTAGGACCAAAAATGGTCCTGGTTTAGGAGGCTGTCAGGCAGAGTGTAGATCTATATACTCATTAACTTCGTCAAAGTAATTATCGTCAACAAAATAATAACAATAAATTAACTCCTGTATATCATAAATAAAAATGCATTAAAATTTGTTTTTGTTTGTTTTCTTGTTACTCCCATCAATCCATTTCTGATTATTCTTGGGAGGTGTACATTGTACAGGATGTACCTACATGCATGAGGATAGAACCTGTGTAGGGATCTTTAAACTGCACAGGGGATGACTGCCCCTGCACAGGGTGGCTCCAGTTAACGTCCCGATCCGAAGGACGGCGCACTGTATCATGTCATTCCTGCAAATGCCACGAAGGTAAGCGTGTTCGGACCAACAAATTTTCCTCGCCGCCGGCGGGAATCGAACCTGGGGCCTCTAGCACAAGAAGCCAGTGCGCTAACCACTCGGCTACCTCGCTTCATGTAACACTTGAACAAGCATTTCTCTTTGGTTTCGTTTCTGATTTAAAAAAAAAAAAAGTAATCATAATTAACAAAGAATTTGATTCATGTTTAATAGCACAAAAAGATTGAGTCGGGTAATGATTCTTGGTATTGTTCAAACTGCAAAGCTGAGTGCAGCCTATGCAGTGGTGCTGTTTTGAATTCCCATAAGGCTGTCCAGTGTGACAAATGTGAAATGTGGGTGCACAATAACTGTTCTTTTATGTCAGACTCGGAGTATGAAATGATGCAAAACTCAAACTGTACATGGATTTGCCCAAAATGTGACTTTTTCAATTTCTCAGACTCTTTTTTCAATGAACAGTTTAACTTGGAAAGTGAAAATAGGTTTGACCTACTTGCAAGAGGTCATGAAAACAAGTCCACTGAAACCTTGAATAGCAAAAACAGTTTTATTAGTGGTCTGAAATTTTCCAGTATCAACATAAACAGTATAAGAGGAAAAAAACTTGAGTTGTTGGCCTTCATTGATTTTCATCAATCGCAGATTTTGGCGATTCAGGAAACAAAAATTGACAATTCCATATTAACGTCTGAATTATTTCCGGAATCTTTTCCATACAGCGTGTACAGAAAGGATAGAACCTTACATGGTGGTGGTGTTATGCTTCTTGTACACAAGGACATCCCACACATGCCCCTCACAGAATTGGACAATGACTCAGAGTCAGTTTGGGTCAAACTTTTTGTAAATAAGAAAACTCACTTTGTGGCTAGCTGGTATCGACCACCTGTCGATGGTCATTTACCAGTATCGGACAATGGAAATGACTTATTGAATTCACTGGAAAAGTTTGACAATTTATTTAGAGAACAGCTTGACAAAATCAAAAATATTAATAAAGGCAACAAACCCCCCTTAATTCATGTTTTAGGTGATTTTAACTTTAGAGATATTGTATGGCCGGACAGACTCAGCAAATCTGGGTCATCATTGAGTCAGACGGAGGGTCAGATTTTGATAGATATCATGAATGACCATGGTTTGGAACAATTAGTCAATTTCCCCACCAGAGAAAGAAATACTTTGGACTTAATTTTGACCTCTCTTCCTGGTCAGTTTGTAGACATTCATTCCCCGGATAAGCTCAGTGATCATGACATTGTCTCTGGCACATTGAAAATTGCTATCCCCTCTATAAAGAAACCTAGGAGAAAAGTGTATCGTTATCAGAAAGGTGATTATGAATCTATGAGAGCAGAAACACTTAAATTTGCAAAGGAAAGATACTTCAACGGTTACTCAGATACTCGGTCGGTCCAGGAAAATTTCAATCTCATTACATCGTTTATTCAGGAATCGGCAGATAAACATATCCCCTCAAAAACTAGTCGCTCAGTTTCCTCTGTCCCTTGGATAACACCTGAAATAAGAAGGAAGATTCGCAGAAAAAATGCAACTCATGCAAAAGCTAAAAAGACTGGTAGTGCAAAATTTAGATCTAAATTTGAATCTTTACGGAAAGAGATCAAAGCTGATATCAGGAAGCAGCATGATCTTTATGTGAACAACTTGGTGGGAGATGTTAAGGCTAATCCTAGAGATTTTTACAGGTACATAAACAGTCAGAAAAAAGATACCCAAGGTATTCCCCCGTTGAAAAAGAGAAATGGAAGTGGAATAGCTCAATCTGAATTTGAGAAGGCGGAAGAATTTAATGGTCAGTTCTCGGATGTTTTCACTAAAAGTGAATACAAACAGGTCCCTCTTATGGATAGATCTGCCCCATTCATGCATGATATTGTGGTCACAAAGGAAGGGGTGACCAAACTTCTCAAAGGTCTAAACCCGTCTAAAGCCTTAGGGCCTGATGAGCTTCATCCCAGAGTCCTAAAGGAACTGGCTATGGAATTAGGGCCGGTATTCGCCCATCTCTTCCAGCAGTCAATTGATACAGGTGAAATTCCTAAAGAATGGTCTCTTGCTAATATTTGCCCCCTGTTTAAGAAGGGCGACAGGTCACTTGCCCGCAATTACCGCCCTGTTTCTTTGACATGCATTCCTTGTAAGCTTCTTGAACATATTGTATGCTCAAATATTATGGCCCATCTTGATGAACATGAACTCCTGTCGGACAGGCAACACGCATTTAGGAAATGGCATAGCTGTGAAACTCAGTTGACTACAGTGATAAATGACTGGGCCAAAATCTTAGACAAAAAAGGCCAGGTCGACACTTTTATACTCGATTTTGAAAAGGCTTTCGATACTCCTCCCCATGAACTCCTTAAAAGCAAATTGTTCAGCTATGGAATAGGTGGAACAACACTGAATTGGATAAATGCTTTCCTTTGTTTCAGACAACAAAGGGTTGTGGTTAATGGTATTAAATCGGATTGGGCTCCAGTTGTGTCGGGTGTCCCTCAGGGCACCGTTCTCGGCCCCTTGCTGTTTTCCTTGTATATAAATGACATCTCAGCAGACATCGAGTCTGAAATAAGACTCTTTGCTGATGATTGTGTTTGCTATCGTGAAATCAAGAATGAAGAGGATACATTGAAACTTCAAAGAGACATTGATCGCCTAGGCAGTTGGGCTAGAAAATGGGGAATGAGATTTCAACCCGTCAAATGCAACATGATGCAGCTGACAAATAAACGGTCTAGTAAGATACAGGCTAACTACACCTTTGAGGGCACTTTACTGGAAAACGTTGAAAGCATAAAATACCTGGGTGTAACTATCACAAATGATTTGAAATGGAATACTCATATTTCCAATGTTTGTACAAAGGCTAACAGAACTCTCGGATTCTTGAGGAGAAATTTGTATTCTTGTCCCCCAGATGTGAAAGAAGCAGCTTATAAAGGACTGGTGCGGCCGGTCTTGGAATATGGAAGCTCAGTTTGGGACCCTCACACTCATGGCCTCCAGGAAGAACTGGAAAAGGTCCAAAATCGTGCGGCAAGGTTTGTGACGGGAAATTATGTTTTTGAAACTGGGAGCATGACTGGCATTTTAGGTCAACTGAAATGGGAATCTCTTAAGAAAAGGAGGAAGGATAGTAGACTTATATTGCTATACAAAGGTCTAAAGGGTAAAGCCAGAATACCCACAGATGACCTTATCCCAAAGAATAGGCGTTGTAGAAATCAACACTCTTTGGCTTTCCAGATACCTTCAGCTAGCAAAGAAGCGTACAAAAGTAGTTTCTTTCCACAGACTATCAGGGACTGGAATGACCTCCCTGATTCACTTGTCTCCT
Source organism: Rugalucina vietnamica (assembly GCA_964017185.1). Lineage (NCBI taxonomy): Eukaryota > Metazoa > Mollusca > Bivalvia > Lucinida > Lucinidae > Rugalucina > Rugalucina vietnamica. The sequence continues at coordinate 42,338,668 of OZ024871.1, read as the reverse complement.
CTGCTGAAATGTCTGATGACTGTGTGTCCAAGTTCGCTTCACTCGTGCGTTCAAGGGACTAATTTCCCCCCCATCCGAACCCCCTGGTGAAATAATGTCATTTGGCGTGTCACCAGTAAACTATTCAGATTCAGATTCAGATTCAGCACATGAGCCACGACTCAAGAAAATCGTTTAAAGGTCATGAGGCTCAGGTCAACATTCACAATTTAAGGTAATAACTGGTCAACTTGTACCCGAGTCAACTCGCGTGACTTGGGTACCAATTCCCAGTGTACGAGTTGACCTGAAAGCGATGTTTCGGTACTTCGTCAAACTCAAGATGTCTGCTTCCATTGCATAAGTTGAACTTGAATGACAGCTGTCACGTTTCTGATTTAATAGATTATTGAAGGCTCAGGTTCGAAGATTCTATCAACTTACTGGTGTGTTATCTATTATTTTCATAATTTATAACGTTTATTTTATGTTTTGACCAATTTCTTTGGATTGTTTGTCCCCAATTCAACGCTTGAACTATAACAAGTAATAGCTTTTACTAAAAAAAGGCGTATGACTTGTTTCTTGTTTAAGGAGTAATGCAAGCTTCTTGAGTTGCTTCTAAACCTTGTCTATACTTAATATGAAATAAGGCACTGACTAGAACGGGCATGGCCATGTGAATTCAAAATTATTTTTGAAGAAACAAATAGCTATTAGTTTTACCTTTTATCTGAAGCTGAGATAAAGATGAAGAGATTAGAAAGTCCACCTTACGGCCACTTTATGATTGTCGCGCGTGTACCTGTGGCGCCACCTACGATCCGCCGCCATACTGTTTCGAGGACAAAACCAGTGCTATAAATATTGGCGTTCATTGGCAATTTCATACATCCAATGAGATAATATTTTATTCAATAGAAACTGTTAACAATTAATATTTTATTTAGGAACCAGATTTTGATGTTTGTAGTGTTTTTATTGGATTTTTGATTGTTAATTATACGTTGATAAAACACCTAATTCCTTGTTCGGCGTTTCAGATTGGCGACCAAGCGGATTATAGTCGGTACTTTTTAGCTCACCTGAGCCGAAGGCTCATAGGTGAGCTTATAGTATACCCATGCTCCGGTGTCCTTCCGTCCGTCGTCCGTCCGTCGTCCGTCCGTCGTCCGTCCGTCGTCCACAATTTCAAAGATCTTCTTCTCTGAAACCGCTGGGCCGATTGTTCTCATATTACACATACACCATCTACAGGTAGGGGGAAAGAATAATCTCTATATCTATACTGCATCACCCCCTCGCGGGGATTATGTGCAGGTGCGCGTCAGTGCGATGTTAGTAGAAAAGTTATAAAAATAAAAAGTTTCCATAAGAATTGTTAGTGAGAGTGACTAAAAGATGATAGGGTTAAAATGTTAAAAGTCAGAAAACAAGCTGACAGTGATAGCTAAAAGATAAAAACAGCGCACTGGCATTTATGGCATTGGGTGGCTGATCATGCATACTGCCCTTTTGAATGACTCGAAAGTGGGCAGTAATGCAACGTTTTCAGGCAGCCGATTCCATTGCACGATTGCGAGGGGATAGAACGAGTATTTGTAATAGTCTCTTCCTGTATGTAACTGTCTAAAGACCAAAGGGTGTGAATTCCGGGAAATCCTGGTTGGATGCTCAACATATGGTGGCAAATCTATGGCAACCAGTCCGTGTATGATTTTGTAAAACAGGCAAAGCCGAGAATCGTTTCTCCTCTGTTCCAGAGAGCGCCAACCAAGCTGAGCAAGCATTTCTGTGACACTTGCCTGCCTGAAATAATTGTCAAGTGTCCACCGAGCTGCCCTACGTTGGACCATCTCGATTTTATAGATGCTGTCATCTGTGTTGGGGCTCCAAACAGGGGATGCATATTCCACCAATGGGCGCACCAGGGTCTTGTATGCCATTTCACGTATGGCTGGGGATTTTGTCCTAATGTTGCGCTTGATGAACCCAAGGGACCGGTTTGCTGAAGTGCAGATATTTTGGATATGATTGTTAAAAGTCAAGTTGTTGCTGATTTCCACGCCCAAATACTTAGAGCTTCCAACCGACTCGAGAATCTGTCCGTGTAGTAGGTACTCGCTAGGAACTGGGTTTACTGCTCGTGTTACATGAATGACGACACATTTACTTGGATTAAACTCCATGTCCCATTGTAATTCCCAGTCGTGAAGTCGGTCTAGATCCTGCTGTAATATTTGAGCATCTTGTAGGCTGGAAACTGCCAAGTAAATGGCCGTGTCATCAGCAAACAGTCTTACTTTTGATCTAGTACTGTCCGGTAGGTCGTTAATGTAAATTAAGAATAGAATTGGGCCCAGGACGGAACCCTGAGGGACCCCAGATGTCACAGGCACTGTGTCCGATTTTTCATTTTCAAGAACAACAGTTTGTGTTCGGCCAGATAAGAATGCCTGTATCCATTTCAAGCTGGGACCTCTAATTCCATAGTTGTGGAGTTTTAGCAGGAGTTTTTGATGACTGACCTTGTCGAATGCTTTAGAGAAATCCAGCAAGACTAGGTCAGTTTGGCTATCTGCTAAAGCATTTCTCATAAGATCCTCTATGAGAGTCACAAGCTGCGTCTCACAAGAACGTTTGGTTCTAAAACCATGCTGTAGGTCATACAGCAGGTTATGCTGGTCCATGTGAGAAACCACGTTTGTGGTGACAATGTGCTCTAGGACCTTACACAAGATGCTGGTAAGTGATATCGGCCTGTAATTGGATGCAAGGCCGGTATCTCCCTTCTTAAAGAGAGGACAGACATATGCAGTACTCCAGTCTTTGGGCACCCTACCAGTATCAAGAGACTTCTGGTATATGACCTGTAGGACTGGAGCGATGACAGTGCGGAGCCTCTGGAGGACAAGGGGTTTCAGTTGGTCGGGTCCTGCAGCCTTATGGGGGTTTAAGTCTTTTAAAAGCTTCAGTATTCCATTTAAGGAGACAGTAATGTTTGGCATCTGGGGAACAGAACTGTGGGTCTCGCTTGGTATTTGTGATGGGTCAAGTAGGCCATTGTCCACAGAGTCCTGCACCGCCATGCGAGAAAGTTGACTGAGTTTTAGGGGTGTTTTGGGTGTGAAGACTAACTGAAATTGTTTGTTGAGAATGTTGGCCTTGTCCGTCGTATTTGTGTGTAGCTGTCCGTCCTTTTTCAGGGGTGCTGAGGTTTTTGAGTCCATTTTAGAGTTTTTCAGAAGGGAGTACAACTTTTTAGTGGCAAGGGTGTTCATGTGTGGATCAATGTCAGCTTGGGGTTTTGTGCTTGAATCATCTGGGTCAGAAGAATTTGTGATGCCCAATATTTCTTCTAAATATCTATTGTGGGCATCCTTGAGCTTTTTATTAACCAGGTGTTTATATTCAAGGTGGGCTTGTCTGTCTGTAGGACGTCTATGCTTTTTGTACTTGTCATACAAACTGTCCCTCTTGCGCATTGTCCTTTTGATGTCTTGAGTGATCCAGGGCAGTGATGTTTTTGTACTGATGGACCTTTGGGGAACATATTGCTCAATACTTCTTTGTAGGGCCCTCTTGAAATCCTCCCATAGGGAATTAACTGTTTTATCCTCAAAATTGGCAAAGAAGGACTGCTGAAATGCCAACATATGTGACTCAAGACCCTCCCAGTCAGCCTTTTTATATAAAAACATAAGTCGGGGTTTCTGCCTTGATATCTGGGGTTTTATAAAGACCTCAGCAAGAACAGTGTCATGATCAGAGATACCAGGCCTCACTTCGACAGATTTTACTAGGGTTGGATTATCAATTAGAAATAAGTCCAAGATGTTCTCACCTCTGGTTGGGTGGGTCACTATTTGTGTAAGGTCAAATTCAGTCAGAAGGTCAGAGAAGTCTTCATACTGGCCAGTGTATTTACAGCCGGGTAAAATGACTGGTACACAATCACTCCATGAGAATTTTGGATAATTAAAATCTCCCAATATCCAAACATGACCCTTATCGGGACGTGCCAGCTTGACAGATTTTTGGAATTCATCAAAGCTGTGAGTATCTGACTCCTCGGGCTTATAGTAAGCTGCTATGTGGAGAGGGACTGACCCAGCAAGTTGTAACTTTATCCATAGTATTTCGCAGTCAGTTTCCCAGTCTGGGACCCTGCTGGCAATGTACAGGTTTTTAACCAAAATGAAAACACCACCCCCTCTTGACCCGCGGTCTCGTCTAAACATGGTGTATCCCAAACTCTCTGGAATGACCTCGGCATTATAAATGTCTGGGGTCAACCACGACTCTGTACAAATCACAATATCAGGGTTATGCTGATTTAGCATAGCGTGAAATTGATCCAGTTTATCCCTGGCCATTATTGAGCATGTTGAGCGGGCGTTTACATTGAGGACTTTCAGCGTTGCATTTCGAAGTCTGTGACTGTTGGTACTCTGTCCAGCAGAAGAAACGGTTGACCGGCTAGTTGAATCAGACAAGGTATTGAAACTGTTGTGGGATGAAAAGGATGCCAGATCATTGTCTAGCACGGAAATTGAGTGGTTTGGTGCACCACATGTCAAGCATACCCAGGAAAAGTCGGTGTTTTCAGTATGGAAGACATAGGAGTTATTCCCCATGTCCTGACAAATAGGGTGGTACCATTGTGAGCAACTGTCACACATGATACCTGTATCTGTGACATCCAATCCACATGCACCACAAGGCGCTGAGTCGGATTCATCTAGAGACATAGTGGTGAAGCCTACAAAAAGCAACACACTTGAAAATGTAATCAGAAATTTACCTTGAAAATTCATGTCAAATGAACACTCGTTTGAGCCGCTCACATCGTGCAAACGGAAATCCAATATGGCCGCTTATATCAAAAACAAACAATTTTGCAATTTTGAAAAGATGCTGAAACGCCCAAGTTACGAGCGATCGGGAGGGTAATTGTGTTTTTTGTTTTGATCGGATAAGGACTTTAGTTGCTATGGCAACTTATGCTTCCCATAGACTTATAATGGAAAAAAGTGAAAATTGCCAGTTTTTGCTGTCTTGTTGGACATGTTGGAGATATTTGAATTTTGTTTTTGCAGAAATGTTTATTGAGTAGTCCTCTACGTTTCATGTGACTTTTGTCCTAATCCTTCTTTTTGATTGGTTGCAGGGGCCCCATATAGGGCAAAATTTCGAAAAACATTCAAAAATCTTCTTCTCAGAAACTGTCAAGGGGATGAAGCCTATACATGTACTTTGTATACATGTTCCTGACAGTGGCCTCTACATAATTTGTGTTTTTTATTCCAGGCGGATAAGAACTCTGGTTGCTATGGCAACTTAAAGTTTCCATAGACTTATAATGGGAAAAGTGGAAATCGGTTATTTTTCCGCTAAAATTGCAGACATTTGAAATTTGTTTTTGCAGAAATGTTTATTGAGTAGTGTTTGACGTTTCTTGCGAGTTTTGTCCTAATCCTTTATTTTGATTGGTTGCTGGGGCCCCATAAAGGGCAAAATTTTGAAAAAAAAAAAAACATTCAAAAATCTTCTCCTCAGAAACTGTCAAGTGGATGAATCCTGTACTTTGTATACATGTTCCTGACAGTAGCCTCTACATAATTTGTTTTTTTATTCCAGTCGGATAAGAACTCTGGTTGCTATGGTAACTTTAAGTTTCCATATACTTATAATGGGAAAAGTGGAAATTAGCTATTTTTTGAAAACTATTGCAGCCTGAGATCTGAAAAGTGGTAGATGCAAACAACTAATGGATTAGATGAAGGTATATGATTAATTTAGGTCAAGGTCATCTCTTAACCCTTAAAATATCTTCTCCAGAACCGGTGAACCGATTTCAGCGAAACTTTGCATGAAGTAAGGATGACTCAAGTACTACAATGTATATTTAAAACATGACCCCGTGGTGACCTTGACCTATTTTATGGCAAGGTCAACATGGGTCGTTAATGCATTTGAATGGTTAAAACTTTTAAAATGTCATTTAAAGTGAAAGTCTTGCAGGAAATGGGCAGTAGGACTGAAATTTAATGATTCTGAAAAAAAATGGACCCCAGGGGCTCATCTGCTTTTAAAATGTTATTTGAAGGGGAAAATCAGCAGGAAATTGGCAAATAGACAGAATATTGATTATTCTGAAAAAAGAAAATGGTCCAAGGGCTTCATCTGCCCCCTGCACTGGGGTTAAATACCATAATATTCAAATATGTTTATTGGTATATGAAGCAGATCTCAGGTGAGCGTTTACAGGACCATTGGTCCTCTGGTTTACTAAAAGGCGTTGTTACTAAAAGGCTAGGTAATCTTTAAACAACAAAATATGAAAGAAGAAAGGCATAAAAATCGTTTTATTTGTTGATAGGCACACAATCTATGACTGTGTTTGTCTTACGATCGTATAAGTCTTGACAATTTTTGTCATTTAAGCAAAAACGGTTTGACCCGATCTCAAAACGATGTGTAATTGTTTTTATTAAAAAGGCTTCTATGAATGACTTTTCTTTGGCAAACAAGATCAATTTCCCCAAAGAACAATGTCTTACAAATCGTTTTATTGCCCTTCGATGCGGTTTGGGTATTTTTGAAAGCTTCAAATCGCCCTAATGAATCAGCTGTTTTTCACAACTTTTCGCCGCTTTGGCGTCAAAATGGAGATTTTTCTACACATTGGTTGGCATTGCAAATAATACCAAAAAGTTACACTTGAATGCAGAATGACATATCATGCATTTACAGATGATCTCCAGTGATCGGTTGTCTATTTAGCCGATAGTTTATTTTGTATTTATAACCACACACCCTCCCCATGTGCCGTGCCCGGGACAGGATTTGGGATAGCCGCATGCCCGGAAATGTGATGGGGACAACAGAACAATTAGTTTCCACATTTTTTCGAAATAAAAACAGTGACAAAAGAAGAAATGACATATGCGTAGCAAAATGCAGGAATTTAATTATACGTTAAGCCGGAATTCGAGAAGAAAAAAAAATAGGATCCGGCGAAAGGCGCTCTGATATGCAGATTGCATTTTGACTTTGATGCTGTTGAAAAACATCCCATTGATGCATTTTCGTGCAATGTGAAAACTGCGAGACCGCGCTTGAAAACAGACACCATAGCATCTATTGAAAAGAAATCGTTGCTCAGCACGGGCAAGTATACATATAAAGCTAGAGTATTATCTTTTCAACATTTTGAGTATGACTATATCATGATGACAGCTAACATTGCAAGAAAAGTGTGGTTGCATGTTGGCCTAGAGTGTATTATTATTTTTCATTATGTATTTATTTCAATTACTTTTCCGAATACAATCTTCAATAAAGTTACATTAAACTGTGTCAGGTATCTGTCATTAATGTGACACGTGCCTGCAGCGTGACATAAGTGAGTCTTTAACGGCTCGAAGATCAAACAAGTCGCCGAATCAACAGGTATTGCACGGTGCAATACAGGTAGCTGGTAATAAAAGTGTCATTTTTCTTTTGAAATTTCGGCGGCGACTTCTTAGAATATACATGAATGCAAGTACGAAAGATAGAGGAGAAAAAAAAAGAAGAATATTCAAATTCATGCCTGACTGATTCCATTTAATTCACATAATCCGTTCCTCCACTGCCCTTTTGTAGAGAAAAGTATAAAATATGACCAACAAAACAAAGGGGAAAAAAGAAGATAGAAAAAAGCGAAAATGGTTGTTGAACCAAACGTATCTCTCCAACGTGTGCAATTGAATTATATTCGGATATTGGCGGTATTCTTCATTGAACGTGATAGATAGATGTGGCTAGAATTAATATAGGACAATCTCATTACGCTCATTTACGTCGGGGGACATCAAAATCGTTGTTGTCAGGTCTAAAGCTTAAAAGAGATGCTTTAATTTGAATTGAAGCTTTCACCTTGTTCAATAATTATCGTTATTTTTACGGTGTTAAGTATGATTAGAGATACGGCGAGATAAATCAGTTTGCGTTTTCTTTAATCTAAAGATAATCCGTTAAGAATCGTTGTATGTGTCCAGTAGCGTAGAAAAAAGCATAATTATGGGCGTAAGTAATTCGTAAGGAAAAAGAACAATAGTTCAGCTTGTGCAAATCGACTGATAATTGATAAACAACTACAACTTAAAGAGATGACTCTCTCTCTCTCTCTCCCTCCCTCCCTCTCTCTCTCTCTCTCTCTCTCCCTCTCTCTCTCTCTCCCTCTCCCTCTCTCTCTCTCTCTCTCTCTCTCTCTCTCTCTCTCTCTGTAGTCTTTCTGACAAAGATGCCGGTGTTTAGTATCTATTTGTTGGAAATTTGAAGCTCTATTTAACAGAAATAAAATCTTTTACTATTATATGAATTATGGCGAAGAAAATTTCAACGATTTATATTTGCTAATATACAAAAATTCGGACCACATTCAGCGGCCGGTAAAATATTGATTTTTTTCACCGATTTACCTGTCTACCTAAGCGACAGACACAGCGGAGGCAAATATCAATATTCAATAGCAGTTTCAGATCTCTGTATCTTTATCTCAGTCTGAAGGAAGTGTCTCGGCATCCAGCCATCAGACCATAATCCCTACTACCCAAGACCCAGTGTGTCCATGCCTGGAAATGCCAGATCCCGATCTTGTTCATTAGTAATGGCTCGAGGTCAGGCACTACATTTTTCTTTGTGTGTTATAAAAATATTTTGCTGCTCAGAGGTCTTAGAGTGTCTATATTTACACAGGAAAACAACAAAATGTACTCATATTGGTCAAAATCTTCAAGAAAGACCTGATTTTGGAAGTAATTATTTTTTATTGATATTAAAAATTGAAGAGGAGGGGGAAAAAATCAAAACTCTTTTTTCCACTTTCTAAAAAATTAGGGTCGGTCGGGTTTATAAGTAAACAAATCAAACAATTCTGACCTTAAAGGTTACAGATTTTGTTGTTTGATTTATTTAATTTCTTTCAAATTCTCTGGCTTTCTTGCGGGTAATCCTTTCCATTTTGTCTACTTTTAGTTTTAATATGTTATATTTTGTTTTGCAGATATCCTTACAAGACGATGGCTTTCCATTTCATACGACCGGTTGTCAGAACCAAGGATCTTTTAAATTGCCTTAGAAAGACTATACAGACACAAAGTGTGCTTCATGCTTCCAAACAGACCTTTAAATTCTCAAATCAAAAACTGTTTTCCTCACAACACAGATGTTTTGCAACATTCTCTAAGTCACAAAATAAACTTCGCCTAGTCTTTGAAGAGACTGCTAAGAGTAGATCAGTTTTGACCATAAAAAATTATGGACCAAATAAAGTGCTGGTTAGATTCAATTCTGGAAAAAGTCAGCAGAAAGGAAGCTTGACATCGGCATTGTATGTAGCTTCATTCGGAATATTCATGTTGGGAATGGCATATCTCGGGATACCACTTTACAGAATGTTTTGCCAGGTAAGCATAATTTAAGACAAGAAGCTTCCAAGGTGTTGCATAAAAGCCTTTGTCACAGAGAATTACTAAGTAAAAAAAACCGTACATGTATAAATCAAGAAAATTAAAAGATACAGTAATACCTTAAATACACAGCTCTATCCACATTTGTCAAGTTTGTTTGGTATTTTGGGCTGAATATTATAAATTTAAGGCAGATGGTAGTAATGGCAAACAGTGCAGGTACAGACAAGGTTGCTCTGAGTAAAGTCTGATCAAAACTATGATAAATGTCCAATTTTGTATGTTTCTTAATGTGACATCTTTATAAGACAAACCTTTTATTTGTATTCACTATTCAGTATAACCTGAGAACTGTCAAAGGTGTATAAAAATGTATGTCAATAGCAATTTGATGCTTAGATAATGTTATTATTCTTAATAGGCTTTTGGTGTGGGTGGCACCAGTGCCCTTAACAAGACAGCCGTCAGTCATAACACTGAAAAAGTAGAGAAAATGAAGAAAGTAGAAGGAAGAGAAATCACTGTCAGATTTATGGCGGACACAGGGGCAACAATGAAATGGGACTTCAGACCTCAACAAAATGAAGTCAAGGTATGGCAGGCAGAATAATTATAAAAATGAATTAGTTTCAAACGTTCAAGAAGCATTTGCAAGGGGTTGTCATAAACACACTTGCCTTGGAAGGTCAAGTGTAAAAACTTGCCTCTGATAATGGTTTTCGTGAATAATTTTTGTGTGGAGCGTGGTAGGAAAATTATCTTAATGTGACGATTGTCAAAATCTCGATCTTAGTTTGTCCTAACAGGACCTGTAAAAATTTTGAAAATTGCTGAACAGGACCTGGTGTAGTTTTGATGGCCAAAACAAAATTTGAATAGGGATTTTGCATTGTCAAGGGAGATAATCCCTGATCATGAAATGCTTACTTTTAGAAAAAAAATTACTTGGTCCTGAAGATTGCCTCTCAGGTATGTCATTTGCGCAATTTAAAATTGATTTTAAGCAATCATAACAAAATTTAATTTTTTGCAGGAAAATATTTACCTCCCTTGCATGTCGTTTTTGTACAGAAAATCCCTATTAAAAATGTTTTTGACTGGAACTTTTTTATCAATTTGTCAACCTATTTTCAAAATTTTTGCTGCACATTTTGCTACAAACTAAATGTTTAATTGTGACAAGAAAATATTCCATCTTCATTCAAACAGTTTTAAAATAACCATTATCAGACACAAGGAAACACACTTTAGATGGCAATGGTTCACACAAAAAAAAAAAAAAATAAAAAAAAATGAATATGCTCAAAATTTTAATATACCAGAAATGCTGACGCAACAATTTTACAAGGTCACAAGCCCCTCACAGTTCAATTGCAAACAGATTTCTGTGCATCTGTAATGTGACCAATGTGAAACAATCACAAAAGTCGACAATAGTCTTGACTATTGAAAATAAATTGCAAACAACTCACTAATGTTTTCTTGTGAGAACTTAAAACTTAGTGGTAATAGCGTGAATGCTATGAGATACTCTCACAAGCGCTCTATCATGCGAGCATCCCACCAGTGTATCATGTGAGACTGTAATGTGTAAAATGGCTGGAAGTTGCATTTCTACAGCAAAGCTTTGGTGCCACCAGTCCCAGATTTGTTTTTTAGTTGTGAGATACATGGTGATCATGTGTAAGATTGGTACGTAACATTGAGCTTGTATGGCTAGATTTCTCTTTCCTAAATGCATGTTCTTCATTTCTGAATGGATACTTTAACTGTTCATCATGAAAATCTGACAAAAATATATCCCCTTAAACCCCACTTTTATATAGCAAAACTGGGGTATGCAGGGGTATACCTATGTTTCTTATTTTCGATCCAAAACATATATTGTGGATACGCGCTAGAACCACCGCAGTGAGGCGGTTCTAACGTGTACCCAAAGTCAATGTTTGAACAAAAATATTAGTAATATTTTTTTTTTCCAATGAAATCTTCAATTTTTACAGCAGGAAAAATCCCTGTTTATTGCATGGTTAAGTTTTCGTATTGCTTTTTTTTTCTACAGATTGCCCCAGGTGAAACAGCCCTGGCCTTCTACACAGCCAAAAACCCCACAGACAAACCCATAGTAGGAATATCCACATACAGTGTGCTGCCAAACAAAGCTGCTCAATACTTCAACAAAATACAGGTCAGTCAATTATTTCTTGAATATGTCTGGTTCTAAATTGATGACCCAAATTATTGCTGCAAATCAGGTTCTGGATCATGTATACATCTAGTCAGTTGTGTTGGTTCTGATATAAACCAGGCCTCAAGGTTATAAAAATATATTCATGCTCAACTCAGCTAAGACTAAAATTTATCCTGCTCATTAATGTTAATGCCAATAATTGTTGGCATTTTAACATTTATCGGCAGCATAAACTACTAGCTTTGATGGTCTAAACTGAAAATTTCAATTATTTTGGGCTACTTCAGTATTTATGAGGAATTGTTAATTTCATGCTAAGCTGATTTGAGCATGAAAAAGGTTTTATAACCTTTGGGCCAGGACTGTCCTTTTAAAAGTCAATTTTTATGGGGTCTATAGCATGTAGATCAAGATGTACATGTACTTGTTATGGCTGACTGTGATGTGGGACTTAAATGGGTGCACTTACATATACACAACGCACATGTACATCACTCACAGCACATCAAAATACATTTTTTTCTGCTCAGATTGTTGTCTTTCCTTGGTGAGTTCCAGCTTATTCTTAGTAACTCCCATAACATGAGAGATTGGGTATTTCTGATATTTTATGCCCCCAACTTCGAAGAAGTTGAAGGGGCATATATTTTTATGCCACCAACTTCGAAGAAGTTGAAGGGGCATATTGGTTTGGTTCTGTCCGTCTGTCCAGTGCATGAGCAACGCTTAGCACTCTGTCAGGAACCGTTAGAGCTAGGATCTTGAAATTAGTTATGTAGTTTGTATATGAAAATTAAGAGGACCCGTATTTTTTCTTTCAGGTAAATTCAAGGGCCTACGGACCCATTCTGTGAGAGTTATTTCCCTTTTTAATAGGGAGCGCTGTGGCGTAGTGGTAGAGTGTCGGACTCCAAATCGAGAGGTCCTGGGTTCGATCCCCACAAGCGTCACCATGTTGTGTCCTTAAGCAAGACACACAAACTCCCTACAGTACTGGTTAAACCCAGGAAGTGTTGGCTCCGTCCTGACATGACTGAAAAATTGTTGACTGGGACGTTAAGCTTCAACACAAACAAAAATTCTTGATACATGTATAGTGAATAGACAGTGGGTACCTTGTGTGCGCAACTCCTCCTACAGTTTAATACAGATTCTCTTGAAACTTTACAGATGTTGTGACCATGCTTAAAAGATATGCATGTGGTTTGGATATAATCCTCAGATTAATGTTTGTCACTTTTTTCGCAATTTGAACTTAGCCATTTTTCGGGCATTTTGACAATGAAAGTGAATGGACAGTGGGTACCTTGTGTGCGCAACTCCTCCTACAGTTTCATGCCAATTGATTTAAAACTTTACATGTGTTATGGGCATGGTCTGAAGATATGCATGTGGTTTGGATATAATCCTCAGATTATTTTTTTGTCATTTTTTTTCACAATTTGGACATAGTCATTTTTTTGAGCATTTTAGTGAATGGATTGAGGGTACCTTGTGTGCACAACTCCTCCTACAGTTTAATACTGATACTTTTGAAACTTTACAGATATTGTGACCATGCTTTGAAGATATGCATGTGGTTGGGATATATTCCGCAGATTGATTTTTGTCACTTTTTTGCAATTTGAACTTAGTCATTTTTCGTACATTTTCACATCTTGAAAGTGATGTACCAGTTGGAGGCATAGTGTTTCATAAACACATTTTCTAGTTTGTTATGAACTTCATATTGAATTGTCAATGTCCCAGTATAAAAGTCGACTGCCAAACTATTTATGTTATAGATCTAATTCTAAGTCAGATTTTTGGTTCTTTTTTTTTTTTCAGTGTTTCTGTTTTGAAGAACAGATTTTAAACCCACATGAACAGGTAAGAAAGTCTTCTCTTTTGAATTTGAGCCTACGCATGAGAAAACCAACAATTTACATAGGCAAAAACAAAGACGCAGATCAGCTTCGCGGTAACCGCGAAGCTGATCAGCGTCCTTGTTTTCGCCACATGGATAGTTACTATTCATCTTCTACTTATATCCAAAGTTTCAAGCTTTTAACTTTAAGCTGTAACTGTACAGCCTGGTTTGTGTGGGACCTAGGTGGAAACCCAAATTGTTGGTTTTCTCATGCACAGGCTCATTTTATAAATGCACTAATTGGGCCATGTGGCTTGTTAACCTGAGCCTCATCACGAAAAAAAACATGTTAGGTTTCTGACAAAATTTCTGCTGTACAGCATCAGAAACTGGCTTTGAATTTTGGATTCCAAGAAGTAGAGGAATAGTACCATCTACATGCATCAGCAGCATTGATCAGCTTAGCTGTTATGGCTCCACTGATCTTCATCTTGCTTCCACATATGAGCCGCCTCGTGGGAAAACCAACAACGTGGTTTCCGAACAGGTCCGACACAAACCGGCCTGCACAAGAACAGAAAAGAGCTAGAAGCTTGAAATTTCGGATTTAAGTAGAAGAGGAATTGTACTATCCGAGTAGCGAAAACAAAGGTGCTGATCAGCTTCGCGGTTACCGCGAAGCTGATCTGCGTCTTTGTTTTCGCCTATGCAGATTGTTGGTTTTCCCATGAGGTGGCTCAATTATGTCGATAACATGTTTGTTCATTGCATGGCTCACCAGCTAGGATATATGAGCAGTGACTGAAAAAAAAACACACATTGGTCTGTAGAGCCACAGAAGAAGGCTAGAAGCTTGAAATGTCAGATCTAAGTAGGTAAGACATTGTACTATCGGTGTAGCAAAAACTGGCGTTGCTGTGCAGTTGCTGCACAGCTGATCTGCGCCTTTGTTACTTTCGCCTTTTTGCCTTTTGTGCCACAGTTACTGCACAGCTGATCTGCGCCTTTGTTTTTAATTGCATAGGCAAAAATGTGGGTTTCTAATCTCATGAAGTGGCTCTTGTGTAACCAGGCTAGATGGCAACTAGACTGTGCAGTCACAGGATTTTGAATTTTAGCTACAAAAAACTTTACATTTTGTTAGTACCATGTTGTTGAACGGACTCAATTTAGATAACTTCCCCACAGATTTTTAAGCTGTATAATGAAGTGTTATCTCCCTTTGGTTAAATCAAATGTGTCTTTGATGCGTTTCTGACCATGTTGCGTCAGACACCTACCAGTCTGCAATACTGCAGATTTTAGTTCAGGACATGAAAATACATTGCTTTATAGGCACTGATAGTATAACCAAGATCCTAGTCAGCTTGCAGCTAATCTGCTCAAAGACCAATTTTCTTATTATACTCAAACAGAAACTTTAATTAAGTGCCTCCTATTGTTATTACCCTTTCAAGCGGATCAGCAGGATACACTTTTACTAATCTAGTTATGATGTATTCTGTCTTCCTTAGAACACTTGAAGTGTCAAGTATTTGTTAGGGTGACAATCGTTATGCAACCAACAAAACATACATGATTTGTCCTTTTCCTGATCAATTTCAAGTTTTAAATAACCATAAAAATAATGTTTTTGGCCAAATCTTATGAAAGCAGAGTGTCTTGGCGTAGAGGTCAGGGTAACTGGCTCTGGAGTGGGACTTGAGAGGCCAGGGGTTCAAACCCTACTGGTTATGGGTTGTGTCCTTGAGCAAGATTCACTTGAACTCTCACTGGAATATTTACTTAGCAATGGTTAATACTAAGGGCTAGGCATAGGGTGTGGTTAAAAATGACTGGTACATTACCAGGCTAGTAGATTTTCCTGAAGTACCTTGGCGATGTTTACATGTCTTTCTTGCTTAAAAACAGGATACATTTTAACTTATCGCTTTATGACGCATTCTGTCTTCCTTAGAACACTGGAAGGGTCAAGATTTGTTAGAGGGACAATCATTATGCAACCAAAATACACAATTTTCCTGATCAATGTAAAATTTTAAATTGCCATAAAATGTTTTCTTGGCCAAATCTTCATGAAAGCAGAGTGTCTTGGCCTAGTGGTCAGGGCAACTGACTCTGGAGTGGGACTTGAGAGGCCAGGGGTTCAAACCCTACTGGTTATTGGTTGTGTCCTTGAGCAAGATTCACTTTAACTCTCACTGGAATGTTTAGCAGTGGTTAATACCTACTAAGGGTTAGGGATAGGGCGTGGTTAAAAATGATGAATGCATTTCCAGGCTAGCTCATTCTCGTACTATGGCAATGTTTACATGTCTTTCCTGTTTAGCCCAGAACATTTACATCATAATAGACTAAGCATTAGATAAGTGCTGATCTGAAGTTGCAGAAATGAGCTGCGACATGGGATATCCAACAATCTGCATAGGCGAAAACAAAGGCGCAGATCAGCTTCGCAGTAGCTGCGAAGCTGATCAGCGCCTTTGTTGTCGCTACAGGGATAGTACAATTCCTCTGCTTTCTAAATCCAAAATTCCCAGCCTCTAGCCATCTTCTGTGCTTGTACAGCTCGGTTTGTGTCAGACCTGCTCGGAAACCACATTGTTGGTTTTCTCAGGAGGCGGCTCTTTTGTTAGAGGGAAACCATTATGCAACCAACAAAACATACATGTTTTGTCCTTTTCCTGATCAATTTCAATTTTACGTGGGTGATCCAAAAAGTAATGCGAACACAACTGTATTTTAGTAACCAACGCAGATACAATTAAATAATTTGGCATGTGTACACGTGTATATATGTGCAGTTATTAGGTGTAATATCATGAAGTTCGGATGACGAATTGAGATTTAAGGAATATTTGATTTGTCGACCCGAAGTCGACATGGACGCGAAATTGACTGAAAACGTCAATTTTGTTAGGGGTACAGGGAAAGATTTTGTGCTCCAATTTATTAAATTGACATTTATATACATACAAATCATATCAGTTGTGTTATATATGCCTTATGTTTGGAAATAATAGAGAAAGCGAAATGCAAAGATCAGCAGGGACTATTCTATGTTGCCTAGCAACGGCATCTGACAAAAATATCACAATTTCGACGAAGTACGACAAATACCTATAATTCGTGCGTATATTTGACACTGATAAGATTGTAAATATCGATATTTATGCCCGCAGCCTTTCAGAACGAAGAATTTTTATTAAAAAAATAAATATTGTATGGAATTTTAACCTTTTTGTTTAAGTAGAATAGGCATTGATGAAAATGTTGAGATTTTGAGAGATCAAAATTGACTCAAATTCTAGGGGGTACAGATAGCCAAACCTCAATAATTTGTGCTGTGTTTAACTAATAAAGGTATGTACTGTAAATCTTTTCAAGGGATTATTGTACTTTGGAATAAAACGCTTATTGACGTAATTGTGCTTTGCATATTACACTGCAGTACATAAATAAAATCAATTTTAACCGTGGCCAAGGTCGTTTACCTTGCATTCTCTTGTTGCTAGGCAACGAGGGTTGATATGTGATTCAGTCAAAATAGTAATCGGATCTGGAAATTCGATAATGCATCATAACTCTGATGTAAACTATCTTGAAAAACGGCAATGGTAAAAGAAACTACACATTAGTTCGCATTACTTCTTGGATCACCCTCGTAAATGGCCATGAAAATGTTTTCTTGGCCAAATCTTCATGAAAGCAGAGTGTCTTGGCCTAGTGGTCAGGGCAACTGACTCTGGAGTGGGACTTCAGAGGCCAGGGGTTCAAACCCTACTGGTTATTCACGGCTAACAAACCTTTAATGCGCAACCGCGGTTAAGAAAAGAAATCCGATTCATGTCCTTCCGGTTTCGCATCAGATGACCAACAAAAGGTAAACAAACTTTTGCAGCTCGTGATTCCGAGTAAAATATTTCGATTCGAAGACAAATATTATAATTCTCTCAATGCTATTTTATTAGTTAGACATTACTATATTTGGACCCCAAAGGATTTCCAGCATTTTTTCTTTATAATCATGATTTTTATTCCCTACCCCAGAACACATGTTGGGATTGCATTGTACACGAGGAAAATGTGGGTCAGTCGCATGGATATTTTTAGATTTCCGCTCATTACGTCCATATTAACGGAAAGCAATACAGTGCGCAGATGATTTTAACATTGTGTGAGGTCTGGTGACAGTTTCGTTGCCTCTGGCCAATGCATTCAATGCATATGTGGTTAAAAGCTGTGTCAACATTTCGGATACGAATTTAATCATTAGAATGATAGCAATATAATCATTATAGAACACATGTATTGAAGTTTTTGTTTTTGTTAATTGTTTTGCGCTGAAGATTATTGTCACATTCTCTCGTCATTTCTTAATAGGTGCTTACACAAATTTCGTGTGTTTGTGATATTTGCAGTGAAAATGTTTGATATAAAATAATACAAACAGTCTATGAAATGCATGTAATACAATAGTTCACATGCATGATATTCCTGTTCATGAAGACGATTTTACAGCATTCTGTATACTTTAATTTGTTTTTTCTTGGTTTTATGTCTTTCAAAGCGCTTTACAGGGAAATAAATACCATAACTTGAACAGGTTGAGGTTTTCAAACGTATCTTGAAATATATCCTTCATATTTTAATGATTAAATGCGTACCCATCTTTTCCTTTCCTTCAAATCGATAATGCCGGGCACTAACACAACGAAATACTGGCACAGACATCAGATGAACTCTCACTGGAATATTTAGCAGTGGTTAATACTAAGGGTTAGGGATAGGGCGTGGTTAAAAATGACGAGTGCATTTCCAGGCTAGCTCATTCTCGTACCATGACAATGTTTACATGTCTTTCCCGTTTAACCCAGAACAATGTGAGCCGCCTCATGGGAAAACCAACAATTTGCATATGCGAAACCAAAGGCGCAGATCAGCTTCGCGGAAACCGTGAAGCTGATCAGCGCCTTTGTTTTCGCGACACGGATAGTACAATTCCTCTTCTACTTAAATCCGAAATTTCAAGATTCTAGCTCTTTTCTGTGCTTGTACAGGTCGGTTTGTGTCGGACCTGTTCGGAAACCACATTGTTGGTTTTCCCACGATGCGGCTCATTTACATCATAATAGACTAAGTATTAGAATTTAGACTATATATAAATTTTCCTTGTTAAAAGGAACGCTTGGCTAGTTTGTATATACCAATATTTGTCCGTGTGTTGTGGTTTTTCGTAGGTTTGTGGAGTTTTTCGGTAACCCGATGGGTCGCATCGGTCATGAACACTTCCTCGCTACGGTGGATTTCAAGCTTTCGTACTTGGTCGGTCCTAGGACAAAGTTCCGGGTTTTAGCATTATCCGTCCAGAACGCCAACTAAATGTTTAACGTTAGATCCAAGTACGTCATTCTTCCCACAAGTCCTAATAAAAACGGCGGAGAGCAAGTCTGGTTTCCGTCTTCAATTGATTTATTATGCAAGAAGTGTATAAAAACATTGCGACTGGAACCAGGCCCCTGGATGTCAAAGGGAAACCCCACAGATTAAAGGAAAAGCCCAACAGATTGAGAAGAAATCCTCATTCCGTTTCAATTGCTTGACGCTGTCGCGCCAAGCAAAAAGTGCTGATCTGAAGTTGCAGAAATATTTCTTTTTGTGACTTGTCAGCATTTTAGTGTCAGCATTTTATCTTCTTTTGCTATGGTAATTCATACAGAGTCTGCATTAAAGTATTATTATGGATTTCTCATTTTTTTCACAGATTGCATCCATGAGTTCTTTATTTGGCATCAATATCTTTGACAGAAATGCCATTATTGATTTACTGGCTCTCGAAATCTGACACCAGCAGCTCCTAATGGCTTCAGTGAGGAATTAATATCTTATTCATGCATTTATTCATCTGAATAGAAAATATTCCATTCCTAGTTACTATGAGAGTAAAACTGAGTAAAGCTGGGAAAAGTATGATCTTAGCTTAACTCATTTAAAGCCTGGCATCCCTTTAGTGGGACATAGGCAAACAGCATAGCCCCAGATGTGACGCCGCAGAATGCGGCGTCCCATCTGGGGTTATTCTGTTTGCTTGGAGGAATTTCATCGAAAAATGAGATAAAAACTAAAAATCACTCCTGACACCCCTAAAAATGAAAGTGGACTCGCCGAAATGATAATGATTGGCGAATCCATTCGTCAAATATGGGTTAATCCTTAAACTACAATTTACATGTTCCAAAATGAAAACCAGAAGAGGATGAAAGGAGTGTCACAAGGCTGAAGATTGGTGGGCTTAATGTTATAAAACTTTTTTTGCATGCTCAACATAACTGAGATCGAGATTTATCCTGCTCGCAAATGTTAAATGCCAACGAACCTGAAAAGCTCATCAGTTTTGGCTATTTCATGGGTTTTTTTCCCCCACATAGCAGAGACTGTGCAAAAGTCAAAGCCCTGCTGGGTCTCCTGCCCCCTGCTGGGGCTTGGGTCTGTAGTTTCAAATGCTTGATACATAATGTATGTGACTCAGAGTTCGTTTTCCTTTCTGTAAGTGCAAGTACTTCCTGATTGTGTCATAACTTAATGGTCCCCTATTAAATGAGCCGCCTCGTGGGAAAACCAACAATGTGGTTTCCGAACAGGTCTGACACAAACCGGCCTATACAAGCACAGAAAAGAGCTAGGAGCTTGAAATTTCGGAAGTAGAAGAGGAATTGTACTATCCGAGTAGCGAAAACAAAGGCGCTGATCAGCTTCGCGGTTACCGCGAAGCTGATCTGCGTCTTTGTTTTCGCCTATGCAGATTGTTGGTTTTCCCATGAGGCGGCTCAAATTCTGAAAAGCGCAGCAAGACTCTGTACTTGTTTACAACAGATTTGGTAATATTGGAGCCGTGTCATGAGAAAAATTACATTTTGCCTATGCAAAAACAGACGCAGATCAGCTGTGCAGTCGCTACAATGAAAGTTAAATCCATATTCTTCTTAAATCCAAAATTTCAAGATTCTTGCCTTTTTCTGAGGCCTGTTTGTATCAGACCGGGTCGGAAACCCTGAAGACTGTTTTTCTCATGTCAGGGCTAATTTTTTTTAAATGTTGCTTTATACATGACTTGTTTTGCACAACTAAGATTTTCAATTGACTGTAACAGAATATTTTAATGCTGGATAAATTGTGAAATTATTTTTATATGCTTGACAGTTTTTGAACTGTTTTCCCACAAAAACTGAGCTTAAATTACATTAAATTAAACAACAATGTTATAATGATGGGTAGAAAGTTTTAAATGAAAATACACATGTATTTAAGTACTTTTAGAAACACCTTTTTACAGGAAAATGGCTTTTTCAATAACATATAAATCAAATAAGAAGACCAACTTCAACAGCTAAAACTTATTTTGAGCAACTTCAAGGCCAAGTAAAAGCATACAGCAGATATTCCAGTTCATCAACTGATTTGGCAAGATACTCTTCACACTCTGCATGCCAATTATCGATATTTGACCAACGCCGGAGTGAAATAGCTAACTCCGAGGCAATAGCCAACGCCTGAGGAACAGTGTGTGAAGGGCTGTCAACAAAACTATGAAAATATTTTATAAAGCAAGTGGATGATGTATTTGTAATGATAAGTTAATGTTGTAAGACGGATTTGCTTCCAAATAAAATTGACATCATGTTACAATACTTTGTCTGAAACATACAAACTACAAGAAAACACGCATAATTTTGTGGTTTTGTCCGTCAAGATTGATTTAGAAGTCAACAATTCTTTAAAGTCAAAACTTTTCATTCTCTATTCATGCTATAATTTATAACTCATATTCGCTGTACAAACTGCTTTACTTAAAGCTCATTTCTGACGAAGCATTTAGACATTTTTCGCCACCAAAGACTCCTTGTGGAAAAAAGAATGGGATCGCCAACGCCGGAGGAAGGTTAGATATGGACATGACCAACGCCTGAGGATGATAACGTTTGCACAGAAAGCTGATTCAAAACAAAAACTATTTTTACTCGACTTTTACTTGATAGAGTGGTAGCAACAATATTTGGCAGCTACACCTGTATAATGATACATACGTGGAAGCACGTGCACGGTTATGGAAATACCGTGATGCATTTTTCTCCCGTTTAAAGCACATACGAATGTCCATTACCGTGTTTTAATACTATTGGTATTTAAAAAGCATGACATGAATATTTAAGTTATGCGTTGTAACGAAAGGTTTTCTGAATCAATATGAATGACTCGACCGAGTGAAACTGAACAGTCTAAATGCCTGCAAAAGAAAATAAAATTGTGCTCTTTTAGTGTATGTTGCATTGCATGTCTGTGGCGAATCTAGCAAGCCATGAATTGTTTCAATTATTGCTCGTTTGTTTCTTCGTGTACAGAATTCTTTTTTATTTCTGATAAACTACGAATTTGAGACAATAAGTGTAACAAGATGTCCTCAATTCTATGTGTAACAGAAACGTGCGCGCGCGATCCCACGCCAGAAGGTAAGCATCTTGTAGAAGATTATAGGCATTACAGACCATTAAAGGGTGAAAGTAAATATGATTAATTGATAAAAAAAACCATCAAATCTTGAGAACAAAATCGGGCGTCGTAGTTGGTCTCATCTCTTTTCTAACATTTCCTCCGGCTGCAGTCGTATCTTACTCCGGCGTTAACGTTACCCTCATTTCCTCACTCAAGAGGGTCTGTTAATTAAATGCATGAAAATGTTCAAAATATACCAAATTCAAGCGTGCTTTGGTTCTGTTAATGTCTGATATACATTGTTTCTTCCATATGCACAATTTCAACCACTATCTTCGTACAGAAACACGCGTTTAGCTGTTTACATTAGGTTGTTGTATTAACGTACATCTTTCATAAATTTATCAATAATACGAATATCTTTGCGCCTAAAATTGTTTTGAACAGCAAGCTCATTGTCATAGGAAGATATAGAATTAGGGAAACTGAGTAAAGAGCGTGTTTTCCTATTTATTTTGACATTTTTAGAAGAAGAGCACTCTATATTTTCCTCAGGCGTAGGCGTTATCCTCGGAGTTGGCTATCCCACTCCGGCGTTGGTCAAATATCGATATTGGCATGCAGAGTGTGCTCTTTATGATCAGGTCACTGTTACCCATGCAAAATTTGCCCATGCAAAATACAAAGATTTTTTTTCATCTGTAAAAATTGGAAATTGATAATTTTGCTCAAAACATTGATTGTGGGTACACATTAGAACCACCTTGCTGATGCGGTTCTAATGGGTGCCCACAATCTGTATTGCTGAGCAAACAGAAGAAAAATAGGTGTACCCTAAAGTCCAATTCGCATGCGCCAAAAATACACGCGTGTAAATATACTCCGGTGTGCAAATTTTACTCGGGGTAAGCAAATGGTGCATGCGAACGCAAATACACACCGGAGTATATTTACATATGGGTAAATATACTCCTGGGTCTGACCAGATGCAAATTTTATTTTTACAAATACACACATGTAAATTTACTATCGGGTATTATGTCCCATGCGAATGCAAAGTAAAATTTACCCATGAGTATTTTTATTTCAAGTCAATATTCTGCTTTTAGATAATGAATTTTCACATTTTTTGTTCTTAACTGATTATATGACAGTTGCTGAAATGGTGGATATTGTTGCTAAATAAGAGTTTATTGCCATTCATCACATTTAAGATCATATGGAGTGCAAACAGCCACACTATTTCTTCATCATTCTTGGTTAGGATTCTTGGGTCATTTTAACAGAAATTCCTTGTGAAAGGATGATAAAAGGGAACTGTATAGCTGATTAGGTTATACCTGACCATTACATGATTCCCCCTACAAGAACATCTTGAAGCAGCTTCTTCTTGTTTTGCAAATACAAAAAACTTAAATGAACAGGTTTTAATCCAGAAATGATTTACCTACAAAAATACTCCTGGTGATAAAACCTATGTGAACGCAATTTAAATTTACTGACAGGTTGATTTGCACACCGGAGTATATTTACACACCGGAGTATATTTACACGTGTGTATTTTTTGCGCATGCGAATTGGACTTTAGTCTCAGTTTTACTACAATAAAGTGAGGTATATTAAGGGGGTATATATTTCACAGACATGTTATCCTGATGATTGATATACCAGCATATCCTCTGACAAGTGGCATATTTTATATGCCACTTGCCTCTGATCAAGGCTTATTATTATTATTGGTGAAACTATGAAGAGACTTGGACCAAAGATGCTTATAGATCATGCCCAGGCTGATCTGAGCTTTTGTGTGAACCATCATGAAAACATGTCCGTGAAATATATACCCCCTTAAACCCCATTTTTATACAGCAAAACTGGGGTTTGCAGGGGTATACCTATTTTTCTTATTTTTGCTCCAAAACATAGATTGTGGGTACTCGTTAGAACCGCCTCGTCGAGGCGGTTCTAACGTGTACCCACAATCTATGTTTTGAACAAAAATAAGAAAAACATCAAATATTTTCTACTAAAAAATTTCATTTTTTTTTACAACTTAAAAAATCATTGTATATTGCATGAGCAAGTTTTTGTAATGCTTTTTACAGCAGTGACTGTGAACTCTAAAAGTTCCCAAACCTTTCTTCATGTTTAAAGCAGGGAATGAAGCTATTTCTCAAAGTTACACTTCTACATGTTTCTTATTATAAGACATAATGTTTAATTATTTTCACATAAAAAATGTAAAACATGACATGCCAGGTCTATATTTGATGCATATCAGATGTTTACTATTACATAAAGTCTCTATTAAATGAGAAATCATATTAGATAACCTACTTTGGCCAGCAGTATTGAAAGTCTTGAAAGACAGTCTAGACCAGCCTGCACATCCAAATAGTCAGTTTGCAGCTCCACTCCAACAGCTTCTATAATGAAATTTACATGCACAAGTGTTATAATCTAAAACTTCAAAATTAGATTTTGTCTTGTCAGGTTAGAAGCTATGAACGCATGTTTTTTTGTGACAAGGCTTAAAATGTGTTTCTATAGTTACCAGAATATGCCATCAGTCACTTCATCATGAATGTTCTACATGTTTTGAAAAAATGAAAGCTTTGAGAAATTACTTGCTGTTTATGCACTAGTCATTTGTAACCATGGGGCTCCTCCCCCGGGGAGTGTCAGGAATAGCTGGGGGGGGGGGGGGGGATTTTACCATCAGCTTGCCCCTGCAGTGCCGGGTGAATGCGGTGTTTTTGTTTTCACGTCAAAATAGCAGGGATTATAACCAACTTGTTTGTCTCCACAGGGCAGGTCTTATCGCAGAGATTTTACCATCTGTTCGCCCCCACAGTGCAGGGCTTTTGGCAGGGATTGGCTGGAAGGGAAGACTAAGTCCCCGCTATTTTTCGGGGGGGGGGGGGGAGGAGGGGGTGTATGGTTACAAATGACTAGTGCATTATTATTGTATTAGATTTGCAAAAAGCAAGTTAATAAAGTACATGTAGCAATATTGTCAAGATTATCCCCTTTATATTGTGTACAGAACTAGAATCTTCAAAGGCTTTTATAGAAGGCACCCTTTCATGTTTCATGTCTTTGCTGTGATATTAAAGCCTAATTAAGAAGAAAAAAGGCGGCCCCCGTGGCTGAGTGGTTAAGAGCGCTGATATTTCATTACTGCACTTAACCATTCGATCATCTCACCGCTGTGTCTGGTGTGGGTTCGAGTCCCGCTCTGGCCACATGTGAAACAAGCCAAGTTCTGCTTGCGGGTGTGTCAGGTGTTTTTTCTCGGGGGTTCTCTCGTTTTCGCCCCTCCTACTGATATTGGCCCGTCTCATATGAACTGAAATAATCTTGAAAGGGACGTTAAACTGAATTTAAAAAAAAAAAAAAAAAAAAAAAAAAAAAAGGAGAAAAATTATCTCATTTGTGTAATAGAGCATAGCATTTCACTTTCTTCAGCTATCAGGAAGTGCCAGTAGAGGGAAAAATCTGATAAGATGGCTTCAAATTCTCACTTTGAATTGAATGATGTGATAAGATTTCTAAAATAATTCCTTTGCTTGAAATGATTCAGACTTCTTCAGTTTGTTTTGAAAGAATTCTTCTCTTTACTACCTAGTAACCCACTTTATTCACAATTTATTGCAAGTAAGTTGCACTGGGTGCTTTCTTGGTCCCGATTAAGTTGCAGTACTGGGTCAGCTTACTTGGTCCAGATTAAGTTGCAGTACTGGGTCAGCTTACTTGGTCCAGATTAAGTTGCAGTACTGGGTCAGCTTACTTGGTCCAGATTAAGTTGCAGTACTGGGTCAGCTTACTTGGTCCCGATTAAGTTGCAGTACTGGGTCAGCTTACTTGGTCCCGATTAAGTTGCAGTACTGGGTCAGCTTACTTGGTCCCGATTAAGTTGCAGTACTGGGTCAGCTTACTTGGTCCAGATTAAGTTGCAGTACTGGGTCAGCTTACTTGGTCCCGATTAAGTTGCAGTACTGGGTCAGCTTTCTTGGTCCCGATTAAGTTGCAGTACTGGGTCAGCTTACTTGGTCCAGATTAAGTTGCAGTACTGGGTCAGCTTACTTGGTCCAGATTAAGTTGCAGTACTGGGTCAGCTTACTTGGTCCAGATTAAGTTGCAGTACTGGGTCAGCTTACTTGGTCCAGATTAAGTTGCAGTACTGGGTCAGCTTACTTGGTCCCGATTAAGTTGCAGTACTGGGTCAGCTTACTTGGTCCCGATTAAGTTCCAGTACTGGGTCAGCTTACTTGGTCCAGATTAAGTTCCAGTACTGGGTCAGCTTACTTGGTCCAGATTAAGTTGCAGTACTGGGTCAGCTTACTTGGTCCAGATTAAGTTGCAGTACTGGGTCAGCTTACTTGGTCCAGATTAAGTTGCAGTACTGGGTCAGCTTACTTGGTCCAGATTAAGTTGCAGTACTGGGTCAGCTTACTTGGTCCAGATTAAGTTGCAGTACTGGGTCAGCTTACTTGGTCCAGATTAAGTTGCAGTACTGGGTCAGCTTACTTGGTCCAGATTAAGTTCCAGTACTGGGTCAGCTTACTTGGTCCAGATTAAGTTGCAGTACTGGGTCAGCTTACTTGGTCCAGATTAAGTTGCAGTACTGGGTCAGCTTACTTGGTCCAGATTAAGTTGCAGTACTGGGTCAGCTTACTTGGTCCAGATTAAGTTGCAGTACTGGGTCAGCTTACTTGGTCCCGATATGAAAAGGTTGTGTTTGTTTGGTAACAGATTTGTTCTTTAATTAAAGCAAAATCTCCACAAAACAGAATTTGTTTAATTCCAGTAGTTATATCACTTTTTAATAAATCAATTAAAAAACTTAATTTAAAATTGCATTCAATTTTATGACATAAAATTCTTTCAATGAAGTCCTGAATGATAATCTAATAATATAGGTGATTTTGCCTTGTGTCTTGGCACTCAGTTGGTATATGAACACACTTCTTTGACAATATGAGTGAGACCTTTAAATCTTAGGTAGTTTTAGTTAACTTTCATGGTTCAGTGATTTTGCCTTATTGCATAATGCTTTGGGTTACTGGTCAGGTTTGGCCTTATGTTTGACAAAGGTCAGAAGCAGTCGAGCACGCTGTCCTGCGACAGCTCTTATACATTTATTTAGATCTTCCCACACAATATTTTTGTTGAAATTAGTTTGTTGAACACTATTAAAACTATAAAAGAGTTTTTGCATAGTTCTTGTTTTTGTTGTTATTTTGTTGAGGTTGAATTGAGTAGCAAGTCTCTCTTCTGTTTTCATTTATTATTTTTATACATGTGATAAAACTTTGGTTCATCTTAAAACATTTGAAACACATATCTGAATGTAGCTGTACATGTCCTGTTTCCACATATTTTCTAGGCAAGGGCCGAAGCCCTTGCATTTTCTAAATTATCTTTACTGTCACATTTTTGTATTTATTATTTTCTCCACTTTTAAGTAAGATGTTGTCTTTCCAAAATCTTACCTAGAACTGATCTCTGGTGCAGAGAGTAATACTTTCTTTACAAAGATTCTTTTGTCTGAAGAATGGACATACTGCCCGGATTCTCCACCAAAATTTATAAAAGAGTTTTTGCATAGTTCTTGTTTTTGTTGTTATTTTGTTGAGGTTGAATTGAGTAGCAAGTCTCTCTTCTGTTTTCATTTATTATTTTTATACATGTGATAAAACTTTGGTTCATCTTAAAACATTTGAAACACATATCTGAATGTAGCTGTACATGTCCTGTTTCCACATATTTTCTAGGCAAGGGCCGAAGCCCTTGCATTTTCTAAATTATCTTTACTGTCACATTTTTGTATTTATTATTTTCTCCACTTTTAAGTAAGATGTTGTCTTTCCAAAATCTTACCTAGAACTGATCTCTGGTGCAGAGAGTAATACTTTCTTTACAAAGATTCTTTTGTCTGAAGAATGGACATACTGCCCAGATTGTAACTTTTGAATAATTTAGTATTTTTATATATTTTCTTTTGTTAATAGCTTGACACTTCTATGTTATAAATTAGGCATCTTTAGAGTTAAACATAAACAATTATTGTACATCTGTTTACTACTTCTGCTAATATTGGACAACTAATACCACAATTTCTCTTCTGAAATGTATAGATATACCAACTTTACATCAAAAGCATAGTTTACTATTTTTCCCTTGTCACAAAACTGAAATGAGATGAAAAGATGTAATGAGTCACCAATATCCATAGAAACCAGTTGAACCCCAAATGTTTCTGACACTAATCAATGAAAGCTTCATGAATTTGAGCTTTGAAATAATGTGAGACATAATTATCAGGTTCCTGTGTGAAACCTAACTACTTACTAGACATATGAACTCTGTCTGACTTCTGATGTCATATGAGCCACGGCGGGAGAAAACCAGTCTTCGGGTGTTCGGAGTAGGTCAGACACTAACCGGTCTGTACAGCTACAGAAGCAGGCTAGAAGCTTGAAATTTCGGATTAGGAAGAAGAGGAAGTAAACTATCCGTGTAGCGAAAAACAAAGGCGCTGATCAGCTTCGCAGTTACTGCGAAGCTGATCTGCGCCTTTGTTTTCGCATAGGCAAAAATCTCGTTTTCTCATGACGTGGCTCATATAATTCAGAACAAAATGCAACTTATTTAATGATGGGCATTACATGGAGCCACAATTTCATCTAATAACAGATTATTTAGGGATAAGTACTAAATTACTTGGTGTTAGAGTTGCACTGAGAGATAATAGGAAGGATATAAAAACTGACAAATTGAGCAATCTCCATTGAAAGTTCTCATTCTTTAATCAAGGGCTATACTTAATATTAATGGCTACTTTACCAGTACCCTTGACTTCCAATAATTCTACAGGTTCATGTATTTCATCAGATAAATCACACAACTTCTGTGGAACATAGTTGATAATAATATGGGGACAGGTCTTTTTGTTCAAAATCTACCATGCTTGTTGTGGCCTTAATCAAGACCACTTTGTCCTAGTTGGGAAATCTCACTATAATGCTCATACCCAGACTTATCAGCTTCATCAATGGCAAGTTTATGGTCAGATAGCTTTTGTTTTAGTTGCTGTATTTGATGTCTTTATAATTGGCCTTAGGAAGAGACAATAAAACTGGAAATTATGGTTGGTCAGTGAAACTAATTAGCTTATTTGATGGGAAATTGATGTTTGTATAAACAAACCTGTCTGTTTCAATCCATTTCACTTGAAGAAAATTAGCATTAAAGTTTTGGGTAATGAACCAAGAAATAACACCAGGCTTGGACTTTGATGATGAAGATAATTGGGTCATTAGGAGGTTGCATGGATACATATCAAAGCGATTGTTCAATTGGGCAAAACTTGATTTAACAGAATTAGTGTATAAATGAAGTTTTTATGAAGACTAAAATTCACTGTCTAGCTGCCTGCCAGTCAATATTAGGGCAGAAAAAGGAGTCAGTCATAGATTTAATTCCCAGCCCCAGCATATCTTTTACTAGTTGTCAGTTATTGGTGAAAAGATGAGCATTTAATATTGGTATGAGAAAACCCGAGTTGTTACCCATGCAGTAACTGCATAGCTGACCAGCGCCTTTGTTTTCACTTTACAGATAGTACAATCCATCGTCTACTTCAGTCCAAAATTTCAAGCCCCTAACCATCTTCTGTGGCTTGTTATGTACCTGGTCAGAAAAGGCTAAGGTAAAGGGTAGTTAGGATATCAGACCACTAAGGCTTGGCTTTGACAATAAAAATGTTTGAATTACAGTTCAACCTGCCTCACTATAATGTGGTTTTCAATATAACATGGCCATGTCATGGCTCCCAAACTAATTATTTTCCTATATGTCTCTTGTTATATTATAACATGGTTTCACTTATAATATGGCCTACCATAAAGATAGTGTGTATTGTTATTATAACATCTGTCTCTAGCACAGGACAGACTTTCTCAAAGCGAGCTGGAATTACTCAGCCAGATTACTCAGACCTGATAGTGGTCAATATTGGCAACAAGATGACCTGCTATCTAAACTAGCTCTGACAGTCTCAAAATAAAGCCACTCATTCTCATTAGCTCAGGTTTCGTTGTGTTGCCTGTGGCCTTTCCCTTGTAGTCAGGAAATCTTTCTAAGCATATTCATTCATGTTCAACATAGTAGCCAGCAAAAACATAAGACACAAATTTAGTTAGTTCCTATAAAGACACAAAAGGCATTACAGAAAGTATATGGAAAATCATGGGAGGAGATGATGACCCATAAGGCCAAAATTAAAATTATATTTGTTTCCCCTTACCCGACCGACCCTAAAAAATTGCCACTACCCAAAAAATTTTATTGCAATTTTTCACACAAGACAAGTAGCTTATGAGGGGCTCTTGACAAGATTATTATTATTTTTTTTTAATTACAGAGAGGCAAAACTTATATGTTTTAGAAGGATACATTGAATTATTGTCTGATAATGCTTTCAATGATAGCCTTCTAGGTAAGTATTATTTCTGCAATCAAGTTTTAGCTATATTAGAACAACTAAAAACAAATTTCAATCTATATAAAACCTGAGAAAATAAAAATTAAATAATATTCTGAACGACCGACACACACCTGAGAAACAGGGTTGGGTAACTTAAGGTGAAACAAAAATATTTCTAAGGTTGCCCTCTTGTAACATGACCAAATCTAATACTCCGTTTAGACGGGTTCGAACCAGGTCCGATCCAACTTGGACCGGTACAAGTTAGTCCGGAACAAATTTTTCTTCTTGTTTACATTGAAATATTTAGATCAGAACAAATGACTCATGCGATAAGCTGACATGTTTTATGGTTTTGGCTGCTCAACTGGCATCATTCAGATTCGTATTTAGGTATTTAGACTGGGCTTTAGAAGAGAAGTACAGGTATGTGTGTAGCACAACTCAGTAGGTGCAACTTCAACAAAAACAACATGTAATAATAATAATAATAAACAAACAAACAAACAAACTAATCCGTCAAAGCATATTCAGTGTTATTTCCAATACATTGGCATCCAATTAATCACATTAATACATTTGTACATTATTAGTTTTTTTTCAACCTTGGGCCGAAACAAAGAGTTTCGACGGAATATTTGTACCGAACCAGGATCAGAACAAGATTTGGACCGGACCAGGTCCTAGGTTATGTAGCGGGCTAAGTTGGATCGTTCCAAAATTTTGGAGCGAACCAAATGTATTTGTCTAAACACTTGGACCGAACCAGGTCCGAACCTGGTTCGGAACAAATTCGTCCGTGTAAACAGCATATAATATACATGTAAAATTATGTAGAAACCCTCGATTTTCAGTGTTCATCTCTTGATTAATTGTAGTATGGTTGAAATACCTCTACAATCAGATAGCAGAGTAATCAAATATTCTGCTGAGTGAGAGAAATTTCTTTATCTGTTTAATAATACATTCTGTGTCTCCTGTGGTTATAGATGAATCAGGACTGAAAATGTAGAGCTAAAATAGATCAGGGTCAAGAGAAAATCTTAGATCCTTTAACAGCAGTGAACACATTAATGATAAAGGGGATGGGCCATACTGTGAGTCTCGTCAGTGTCCTTTTAGATTTGGCAGCATGGAGCCAAAGAGCATAACTGAAAAGCCTATCTTGGTGGCTTCTGATCAAGCCGAGTCTCTGACATAAATTATGACTTATGTGTTCTGGTTGTATAAAAGGTTTCTCATGTAATTTGTGACTAAGTGCATAATAGAGGAACGTGGTAGTCTGGTGGTAGATCATCAGACTCTGAATCAAGAGGTCCTGGGATCGATCCCCTCTTTGGGCGCGGCATTGTGTCCTTGAGCAAGACACATTAATTCGCAAGAGTACAGGTTAATACCCAGAACCAGTGGCTCCTTCCCGACATGACTGTAAATTGTTGACTGGGATGTTAAACCTTAATACAAACCAACCAAGTGAATTATGTCATTATCCATATCATTTACAGCTACAACAACATCTACATCGGTACGTTGAACCATCAAAATTTGACTATTACTCAGCGTTGGAGAATATTTTTTTCAAATATGGACGATGCTTCAACATTCTGACTATTATTACAAGGCATCTCTGCAAAACAGTGTTCTGATACCAAATGAGCCACCTCGTGGGAAAATCAACAATGTGGTTTCCGAACAGGTCTGACACAAATCAGCCTGCACAGCCACAGAAGCAGGCTAGAAGCTTGAAATTTTGGATTTAAGAAGAAAAGTGTACTATCCGTGTAGTTAAAACAAAGGCGCTGATCAGCTTCGCGGTTACCTATGAGGCAGCTCAAATTGACTGTCTTAAGTGTGTTGTTTATTGGCTGTTTGTGTATTATTCCTGGTGCAGACTGATTTAAGTTCCTTTTGTTGGCAAATAATTCTGGATTATTGATTTTGTTCCTAAGATCAAGATTTATTATGTGCATCTTTGGAAGAATTCCATCAATTCTTTGATGCTTTGAAAGACAGAATTTTCCAATAGGAGTTGTGTCATGTGTAAGCCAGCATTTGTTAAAAATTGTGAACAACAAAAGTGCTGATGAGCCTACACGATGGCACAACTTGATTAGAATCTTCATTTTAAGCCTTAGTTATTCAACTATTGAAGCCTTAAGGTTGTCCCATAAAGTGAACATTATTTCAGCGAGACTTTTTCATGATGGCACTCATAGCCTCATGATATCTTGATGGTGGCACTTTATTGGCTGGAAAATTAGCTGAAGAAATGCCATGTTACCAATTTAGCTGTGCAGTCTGTAGAAAATTAAAGTTCCTGTTAGCTGGCTTTTATCTTTTGTCCTATAATTACTAGTTGAGTAACAAATTGGCTTGTAATTATTGTATATTAGGAGTCTCTTAGGAAACTTCCTTCTTATCATTATACATGTTACCTACGATTATTCGGGATTGATTTTTTTTTTCAGGGAAGACCTTCACCTTTCAGAACAGTTCTGAATATACATAGATTCCATTTCAAGCTTCATTAAGAGCATTAAAGTATGTCAGTTAATGGTGAAAGAATGTACACAAAATACTGAGAACCTGCCTCTTGGAGGCTTGTCCAGGAAAAGTGTAAATATGTTTCAACAGGTCACTGAGTGTTCGGACGTTGGCATTTTAACATTTATGAAAAAGATAATTTTCATATACTCAGCTTTGTGAGAATGAAAAGTTTTTGTAAGCTTTTGTAAGCTATTGTAAGTGCCTGCTATTTCACAATAAAGCTTAAAATCATTCTTTTCTATTTTCAGGTTGATATGCCTGTGTTTTTCTACATTGACCCAGATATAGATGACGATATCTACCTCGAGGACACGGATCTGATCATCCTCTCCTACACATTCTTCGAGGCTAAAGACGGAATGTCTCTACCCCTGCCTGGATTTCAGGAACAGAAACCTGACAATATGAACCCGTTATGATGATTGTGATGGTGTACAAACTTATCTGACTTCTCTTGTGATATTGTGTATATTTGAGCCGCAATGCGAGAAAACAGTATTTCGGGGTGTCCGACCAGGTCAGATATAAAAGTGCCTGTACAGTCACAGAAAAAGCTAGAAGCTTGAAATTTCGGATTTAACACAAAGAGGGGTTGCACTATACTTGCAGCGAAAGCAAAGGCACCGATCAGCTATGCAGTTACTGCACAGCTAGACCAGGTTGCCAATACGAGTGGGGTTCAGAAAGTTCTGTCATAGGTGTTATAACTTTGTTAATAGACATAATAGGTTGCTGTATTATACCTTGATTGAAAGGGCTACATTTCTCCTTTATAATGATGCCAAAACAATGCACGAAAAGAAATAAATACTTTGAAATAGACGCCTTGAAAGACACCAGGGGTAAACCACTGGCACGTTTTCTTAAATTTGTGAATATTATTTAAAGAAAATCGACTTCGAAAAAATATAATCCATGTAATATATTTTTGAAACATAGATGAATATATCCTGCAAAAATAAAAATCATTCAGCTGAATTTATTTGAGTTATAGTAAAATGAAATATTGAAATTGGCTTGTTGTACATACATTAAAAATACGGTTTAAATTCAAATGACATTTATTGACATCTACACGTAGTCCAGGGAGCTTAAAATGCATTTTACCATTTAATTGTTTCATCCTAGCGTGCTCTATAGTAAACTTATAAAAAAGCAAACACATATAATGGTGCAGCGGTGCCAGAAAGGCTATAGGGGTACGTATTTTAATGACGTCATATACATCGCTTTATTATAAAGTCAGCATAGCATCGATAACGGCAATTTTTGTCACATTGCTTTTCTAAATATATTATTACTTATAACTGTAAAGTTGGAGAAAATTTGATCGGAAGTTATAAAGATATAACGCATGAAACGCACACAATAATATTCACAAATTCAAGAAAACGTGCCAGTGGTTTTACCCCAGGTGTCTTTCAAGGCATGTATTTCGAAGTATTTATTTCGTTCGTGCATTGTTTTGGCATCATTATAAAGGAGAAATGTAGCCCTTTCAATCAAGGTATAATACAGCAACCTATCATGTATATTAACAAAGTTATAACACCTATGACAGAACTTTCTGAACCACCCTCGTAGAGCAAGTTTAACGATGTCTGATACTGCAGGATCTGGTGATGTGGTAGTGAAAGGAATAATACACAGAAGGGCCCTCGGGGCCTAAAGATATAGATGTAGATGGGCTGCTTGTGCCTCTAGGTAAAGCTTATACTACTGACTGACCATCTGATTACTGGTTAGCCGCTCAGGTCTGAGCCTGTCCAGGAAAAGTGGTTCAAGTCAATCCATCCATACATATAAGCCTTATTGGTTTAGTTGGGTGCTTGTATTTTTGAAGCACTTTTTGGACCTAATTTTGGGTAATTTAAGTCACATTAAATGGAGGTAACATCCTGACATGACAATAGCTGTTGACTGGGACATTAAGCATCAATTCAAACAATAAACAACTACACAGAAGACTGTGCTCAACTACTCTATATTATTATACCCCCGGCATTTATGCCGACGGGTATATAGTTTTCGCTTTTCCGTTCGTATGTTCGTTCGTTCGTTAGTTCATTTCTTCGTTCGTAATTCCGGAACGTTCGTAGAATTTATGTCAAAGTTTTGGTTAAAGTTTCTCTAGAGGTGTATATCTCATGAACCAATGGTCAGAAACTATTCATATTTGGACCATAGGTACCCTATAGGGTTTGCTTTGTTTCCATGAGTTCGGACCCCAGGGTCCATGCCCGGGGGTGGGGCTGGAGGTCAAAATCTAGGTCACCTTTAAAATGTGCTGTTTACAATGTTAATGTTTCTTCTCTTAAGTTCATATCTTAACAAACAATCATAGGAATGTATTCTTATATAGTTCATAGATACCCTTTAGGGTTTGCTTTCATAATCAATGTCACCAAATCCTGGTTACCGTCCCCAGGGGTGGGGCTAGAGGTCAAAATCTAGGACCCTTTTTTATATGATATATACCATGATAAACTTTCTGTAAGTCTGTTTTCTTGACATCCACTAAGTCTTGCCAGAACGCATTCATACTTAGACCATAGGTACCATGTAAGATTCAGACTCTAGGGTCTATGTGCGTGGGGGGGGGGGGGGGGGGGCTAGAGGTCAAAATCTAGAACTTCTTTAATAATTGTATTTTCTGTACTTTTTTTACTATCATGTTAAGAAATCATTCATACTTGCCCCATAGGTACTCTATAAGGTTTGCCTTGTTTCTAATGACATTAGACACTAGGGTACATGCTGGGAGTGGGGCTAGAGGTCAAAATCTAGGACATCTTAATTTTTTTTTTAATTTTTTTTTTTTAAGAATGACATTCTAATTTCATTTCAATCTAGGACTGAGGACCTGACCCAAAATGTCCGCGCTTATGTCCTAGATTGGGTATACACGTCAGCTCTGTATACCGCTCTAAAATAGATAAAATATGTCATTGTAAAACTACACTTCCCCATGTTTGTATGTAAAGTACTTTACACTGCTTATTTCTAAAATGTACTTGATGAGGGTGCTGTCTTTCGTTGGTGATGTGAGGTTCAATGTCAGGGGTGAGCATGTGCCAGGTTGTTTAGGTAGGGGGTAGGGAAGGGGGCTTGGTTTCTAAAATGTACTTGATAAGGGTACTGTTTTTCATTGGTGATGTGAGGTTCAATGTCAGGGGTAAGCATGTGCCGGATTGCTTAGGTAGGGGGCAGGGAATGGGGCTTGGTGTCTATCAGCCGGGGGTATACGTGCCTCTCAAGGCACTTTTTCTAGTAATAAAATATAATTGTTAGATCCTTTGGAAGCAGTAAAAACATTCAAAGAGAGAAGGTGGGCCATATTGTACAATTTCGGGTAATGAACCTTCATCAGTGACCCTTTACAAAACTGGCAGCGAAAGCCAGACATTCATGATTGTTGCAATTTCTAGAATTTACACAAGTATATTCTAAATCAAAGACAACTATTCCAAAAGAGGCCAAATATTCTAAATTCTGTTAAGATGGTGATTCTTAACATACAATATATTTGAAATACTCCAAATATTTTCACTGATCTCAAAGGATCAAAAGAAAAATATAATCTGCACTATGGATGATGTACGGGGAGACTTTTTATAAACCTTTTTGTGGTCCATGTTAATATTCAACTCATGTTTGCAAACTATTGCCCTATTTCACTGAAGGCAAGTCATATATGCAAACTTTTTGAATTAATATGATAATTTGGTTGTTATGAAAATGAAATCAAATTTCATTTTAAATAAAGTTATATCAAGTAACTGAACTTTATTTTTTGTCAGCCGCCATATATATGTTGATTTTGTGTGGTTGCACTTTTTAACCCTGTCACAAAATGTGACATTATACCTTTATGTGTACCCCAGGTAACTTAAATGGCAAGGGGCTGCTTACCAGGATCATTGTTCTTTTTTTTTTAGCTCATCTGATCCAAAGGAGCCAAAGTCTCAGGTGAGCTTATGGAACAGCCATGCTCCATCTTCCATTGTAGTTGTGATCATTGTCATCGTTGTCTGCATTGTTCGTTTAATCTCCAGGGATAATCAAAGCCAAACTGCATGTGGGGCATCCTCAGGAAGGGTGTATGAAAGTTTGTATTTTATGTATTTCAATGAAGCTTAGTATGTAGCATCAGGGACTCTGTTCCCTCATAGTTGGTATAAATCATTACCTTTATTTGACCTTGACCTATTTTATGACAAGGTATAATTTGGTCACATTGGCTTTTCAATGGAAAAAAAAACAAACAACAAAAAAAAAACATTGGATTTTCGAAAGTTTTTTAGAATGTGACAGTGGCCAAGGCCAAGGTTTTTATTTTTAGCTCACCTGAGCCGAAGGCTCACAGGTGAGCTTATAGTATACCCATGATCCGGCGTCCATCCGTCCGTCGTCGTTGTCCGTCGTCCACAATTTCAAAGATCTTCTCTGAAACCGCTTGGCCGATCAAGTTGAAATTTTATGTGGAGCCTCCTTGGGTAGTGGCATTGAAATTTTGTTCGCGATATTTTGGTCACATGACCAAAATGGCCACCACGCCCATCTATGGTAAAACCCTTCAAAAATCTTCTTCTCAAGAACCGGTGAGCCGATTTCCACGAAATTTGCTATGTAGCATCTGGAACTCCACCTGATCATTATAATTTGCTAAAATGATGACCCTGGGTTGACCTTGACCTATTTTACAGCAAGGTCAATTTTGGAAACATAGGCTTTTACATGGGAAAAAGTGAAAACTATGGATTTTTTAAAAACTATTGGAGGCTGAGGCCTGAAAAGTGATAGATGAAAACAACTAATGGAGTAGATGAAGGTATGCGATTACTTTAGGTCAAGATCATCTCTTGACCTTGGCCTGTCTGTCATCCATACACACTTTACAAAGATCTTCTCCTCTGAAACCGCTTGGCCAATCAAACTGAAATTTTATGTGGAGCATCCATGGGTAGGGGTGACAAATGTTTGATCGCGGAATCCAGGTCACATGACCAAGATGGCCGCCACGCCCATAAATGGTAAAAACCACTCAAAAATCTTCTTCTCATGAACCGGAAGGCCGATTTTCACGAAACTTGGTATGTAGCATTTGGGACTACAGCCCATCATAGTTTGATCAAATGATGACCCTAGGATGACCTTGACCTATTTTACGGCAAGGTCAATTTTGTAAACATAGGCTTTTACATGGGAAAAAGTGAAAATTATGGATTTTTGCGAAAACTATTGCAGCCTGAGGCCTAAAAAGTGATAGATGGGAAACAACTAATGAAAGTATGTGATTAATTTAGGTCAAGGTCATCTCTTGACCTTGACCAGTCTGTCGTCCATACACACTTTTCAAAGATCTTCTTCTCCGAAACTGCATGGCTAATCAAACTGAAATTTTATGTGGAGCATCCATGGGTAGAGATAATGAAAGTTTGATCGCAAAATCCAGGTCACATGACGAAGATAGCCGCCACGCACATATATGGTAAAAACCACTCAAAAATTTTCTTCTCCAGAACCGGCAGGCCGATTTTCATGAAACTTGATACGAAGCATTTAGGACTCCAGCCCATCATAGTTTGATCAAATGATGACCCTAGGATGACCTTGACCTATTTTACAGCAATTTCAATTTTGGAAACATAGGCTTTTACATGGGAAAAGTGAAAACTATGGACTTTTTGAAAACTGTTGCAGCCTGAGACCTGAAAAGTGGTAGATGCAAACAACTAATGGAGTAGATGAAGGTATGTGATAAATTTAGGTCAAGGTGATCTCTTGACCTTGGCCAGTCTGTCGTCCATACACACTTTTCAAAGATCTTCTTCTCTGAAACTGCTTGGCCAATCAAAGTGAAATTTTATGTGGAGCGTCCATGGTTAGGGGGAACGAAAGTTTGATCGCGAAATTCGGGTCACATGACCAAGATGGCCACCATGCCCAACTATGGTAAAAACCACTCAAAAATCTTCTTCTCCAGAGCCGGCTGGCCGATTTAGGCAAAACTTGGTATGAAGCATTTGGGACTCCAGCCCATCATACTTTGTTGAAATGGTGAACATAGGATGACCTTGACCTATTTTACAGCAAGGTCAATTTTGGAAACATAGGTTTTTACATGGGAAAAGGCGAAACCAATGGATATTTTGGAAACTTGCAGCCTGAGACCTGAAAGTTGCTAGATGCAGACAACTAATGGAGTCAATGAAGGTAAGTTATTAATGAAGGCCAAGGTCATTTCTTGACCTTGACCCAAGGTCATTTAAATATCAAAATTAAAATTATGGTTTTCTCAGAAATCACTTGGTTTGGAAACTATTGCAGCCTGATCATGAGACCTGAAACTTTGCAGATGCAGACAACTTATGAAGTCAATAAAGGTGTGTGAGTATTCAAGGTCAAGGTCATTTCATGATGACTTAATACTCCAAGATCAGGCTTCAGGTGAGCGTTCTCAGGACCAATGGTCCTCTGGTTATTTTTACCTTTGCCATAGGTCATTTACATATTGAAAATATATGTCAGAAATGGCTTGGCAATCAAAGCCAAATTTTATGTGGATCCTCCTTGGGAATGGAGAACAAACATATAAAAGATCCAGGTCACATGAAGAAGATGGCCATCATGTCATATATGGTAAAAACACTGAAAAATCTTCTCAGGAACCAATGAACCAATATTTTGTAGTATTGGGGAATCTAGCCTATCATAGTTTGTATACATCACGACCTTTGGTTGACCTTGACCTATTTTATGACACAGTCACATTTGGTCACACAAGCTTTTCAATCCAAAAAAGTGTAAGCGATGGATTTTTCGATTTTTTTTATTACATGTGGCCTGAAAATTGGTAAATACAGAGAGTTTAGTGTGTTAATGAAATGATGTTAGAATTCAAGGTCAATGTTATTCATTCAGTTTGACTTTGGCAAAAATGACCCTTGTCAAAGATCACTTTTCAATGACCAAAGAGTTTCAGGTGAACGTCCTCAGGACCACTAGTCCCGTGTTTATGTTGTTGTTGTTTCCCATATTGGTTTAGGGCAGAAATATAGCTCTGTTTTTGATGGTTCCTAGCTTTTGCTTATGCCCCTTATGAGAGAGGCATAAGAAAACCAACAACATGGTTTCTGACCAAGTCCGACACAAACCAGTCTGTACAACAGGTACAAGCACAGAAAATGACTAGAGGCTGGAAATTTTGGATTTAGAAAGTACAGTAATTGTACTATCCATGTAGCAAAAACAAAGGTATTGATCAGCTTTGCAGTTACTGCGAAGCTGGTCTGTGCCTTTGTTTTCGCACATGGGGAATATTGGTTTTCTCAGGAGGCGGCTCCTATATTTAACTCTTCAGGGCTTCACAAAAATGTATGGATGAATCATGATATACAGTGGTGTTATGGCTAAAAAACCAAATTAGCCGTTTCAACGGCTAATTTGTTAACGGCTAATTGTAAAATTTCATGGCGAAATTGTGTGAAAAATAAAAGTCAGTGCGGAATTTCGCCGCGAAATTCCGCAGCGAAATTCCGGATTTCGCCGCGAAATTTCGCGGCGGAACACGGCGAAAAAGTATACCTGTCATTACGCATAAAAATCGATTGACAGGTATTTCGCGATGTTTCGCGGCGAAAAAGATGACACTCACAAAAGATTGTTTTGTTTAAATTTAATTTTACACTGGATGTTTTTATATCATTTCAAGTCGTATCAATATTTTGTTTTCGTTTCAATTTTGTATAATTATCGTTTTAGTCCCGACAGTCACAAAAGTTTTATTGTTTAAATTTCATTTTACTTTGTATACCTTTATTTCTTTTCAAGTCGTATGAATATTTGTTTTCCTTTCAATTTTGTATGATAATCGTTTAAGTTACGTTTTTTATTCGTGTCTTAAATGCTTCGAAGTTTCGGAGACAATATTAATGGCTTTGTGTTTATTTTCATGCTTCTTTTTCAGATTAATCAGACTTAACTGATAATATTAGATCCTATTATCTAGCTTAATTAACAGAACAAAAGCTTTAAGCGGCGTAAGCAATTTTCATGGGATGATTGCCCACAGATTTGTTTGTTTGTATTGAGGCTGAACGTCCCAGTCACCAATTTGTCAGTCATGTCTGGACGGAGCTACCGTTTCCTGGGTATTAAGTAGTACTGTGGGTAATAATGTGCCTTACTCAAGGACACAACACGGTGTCGCCAGTGCGGACCGAACTCGTGACCTCTCGATTCTGAGTCTGATGCACTACAACTATGCCACCGCGATCCCAACCCACAGATGTATACAAGTCTTTGGATTCAACATGAAGAAGCAATAGGTTTCATCTCTTCTTTAGACATTTAATCGCCTGTGGTAATGACACTGCTAAAAGCATCAGTGAATTTTCGATTACGTCAAATGGACGCCGTTTCGTTGAAATCAATTTAGTCGAAACTACATTTGGTCGCATACGACCTTCACCGGGTCGATATGATATTCGGTCGAATACGAGCAGTACAGCAACGTACATGTACAAAACTGTGTCGAAAGTGTAAATAATTGACGGGATTCTTTTGCTAACCGTTTTGAGTTAAACAGCGTGTTGTGTGCCTTCTAAAATCCACATGTACGGATGACTTAGAACACATACATGCATGTCGAATGTCAAAACCTCATTGTATACAAGCACAATACACTAGAAAAAAGGAGGATACTGTGCTTAAAACAAAATATTGTAGTTCATACTTTTACACTAATTTTGTGTAAGAAATGGGTCATATGAAGTTTTCAGTTTATTTCGGAACACATATATACAGTAAGGTCCACGAGTACGCACCGTGGCAATATGAGCGCATGCCGCATAAATCGATGGTGAATATATTAATTAGAACAAAGTTGAGCGCAGAAGCCTAGTGGTGGATTGTATTTAACTTATTTGGTCCCATTTAGATAATACTAGTCTTTGTATCGACTACCCTGTTGAATGTTGAAAATTATAGTAATTTTCTTTGGCTCCATGTTGCCAAATCTTAAGGGTCACTGACGAGACTTTACTTAATAGTTGAAACCGCGGTATGGCCCATTCCCTTTCTCATTAATGTGTTCGCTGCTCTTAAAGGATCTCAGTTTTAATTTTATTTGCATGAATTGGTCCTGTGTTCGATTCCTATATTCGTTGGGTTTCGTACTTGAGCAAAACCGGTTAACATGTATTACCCTGAAAGTGTTGTCGCCATGGGACTCAAACATTGTTGACTGTTAAACTGAACTCAGGATGATCTTCGCTAGTTGTACTTCTACAAGGCAAGTTCAATGTATAAATCGATATGATTACGATTAGTCTTGTGCTGGCATTCATAGAGGGTGATCAGAGTGGTAACCAGCAAGCCCAAATGTTAATATGTCTATTTTTGTTTTGTGGATTTTACATGGTTGATCTCAAATTAAGTTATCGTTGTTCACTCCTTAAACGCTATGAAGTGAAGAAATTGAGGAAAATTTTAAAAAAGAAAGCAATGAATCTAACTGTAAACTGAGCAATACCCTTTAGACAATGTTTGTGCTACGAAACAAGGCACAAAGTTAGATGGCCCCTGCCCATTGGGACCTAAAGAAACATATGGGCTGTTTGTACCTCCAGGAAATGCTTATACGCTATTGACTGATCAACTGATTCCGGGTTTACCGCTCAGGTCTGTGCCTGCCTAGGAAAAATGGTTTCGAGTCAAACCATCCATGCATGTAAGCAGTATTGGCTTAGAGGGATACACTTGTTGGATATCATGACGTCCCATAAAATAGAGGCAGCGTCCCAACATGACCATTGCTGTTGACTGGGACGTAAAGCATCTATTCAAACAAACAGACAAATTTAGATTCAACGAGCTGGCTCATTACATTATAAATACTTTCGTCTATCCGTGATTTCGCTATCGTACCATGTAATACCAATGGAAAAGTCGCATTATGCACGTTTTTCATTTCTATACATGCATAATTGTACATACTATTAATGTGCACGTACATCACGATCTATACTAGGAACAGATGAATCATAGTGTGGTCATTAAATTAAAAAATAAATAATTTTATTTTAACATTACAGGTATATTTCGCCGTGTTTCGCGGCGAAATAGAAAATTTAGGCTTACATGTTGTAAACGTTAAAAAACGAATTTCGCCGCGAAACACAGCGAAATTTCACCGCGAAAATCGAATTTTCGCGGCGAAAAAAATTAACCGATTAATTAGCATTCTCCCTAAGAATCATGCAGATGGTGATAAGTGACTAGTCACAGAAATCGTTCATTTCACCTTCATTTAATCAAACTTGTTGAAAAACTTC
Source organism: Rugalucina vietnamica (assembly GCA_964017185.1). Taxonomy (NCBI): domain Eukaryota; kingdom Metazoa; phylum Mollusca; class Bivalvia; order Lucinida; family Lucinidae; genus Rugalucina; species Rugalucina vietnamica. The sequence continues at coordinate 42,295,326 of OZ024871.1, read as the reverse complement.
GACAAAATAAAGCATTCCTTTTTTCTGACAATGGTTGCCATGGAAAGCAAAAATCAAAATTTCATGGAGATTGGCAGAAAATCGTTCAATGAAAAAGTGCAAATTGACACTTTTTGAGGTGGTATTTGAGATATGATAATCGGTTAGAATGTCTATATTAGTACTTATATCAATAGCATGTCATGACTTTTATTCGAAATTGTATTAAAAATTGAAAAATAATATTTGCATTTTGTTGCCTAGCAACGTAAGTACTACCACATAAATCAAATTTTCAAATTTCCAATTTTGGACATTTTCAAACCAAATTATCTCCTAACAGCATGAGTGTATACCAACTATATATATAGCGCCTTAACAACCAACACTTGTTGTTGAAATGCAAAGAATAAAATAACTCAAAATGTTTCTATTTTTTGTAACCATGGCAACCAAACAATGGGACCATCAGTAATTTTTCAAGAAATGACATTTTAAAATCAAATTATCTCCTAACAGAACAAGTGTTTATGAATTATACATATAGTTCCTTAATAACCAACACTTGTTTGTCAAATGCAAAGAATAAAATAACTCAGAATGTTTCTAATTTTTGTAACCATGGCAACCAAACAATGGAACCGTCTGCAATTTTACAAAAAAAAAGACATTTTAAACCAAATTATCTCTGAACAGCACAAGTATATATGAATTATGTATAGAGTGTCATAATAATCAACACTTGATTTTTGAAATGCAAAGAATAAAATAACTCAGAACATTTCTTATTTTTGTTACCATGGCAACCAACCAATGGAACCTTCAACAATATGACAAAAAATGACATTTTCAAGCCAAAATATATCCTACCAACAAACAAATACATGAACAGTGTATATGTTGTCTTAATTCAGAACTTATGCTTTTTTTAAACAAACAAACATTAAATAACTCAAAATATTCCTGACTTGTGTAACCATGGCAACCAAATCAAGCATGGCAACCAAACAATGGAACCGTCATCAATTTTGAAAAAAAAAAAAAAAAAAAAAAAAAAAAAAACACTTTCAAACCAAATTATCTCCTTACAGTACAAGTGTATATGAATTATGCATATTGTGCCTTAATACCCATCACTTGGTTTTGAAATGCAAGGAATAAAATAACTTAAAATGTTTCTATTTTTGTATCCATGACAACCAAACAATGGAACCGTCTGCAATTTTACAAAAATGACACTTTCAAACCAAATTATCTCCTAACAGCACAAGTTTGTATGAATTATGCATGTAGTGCCTTAATAACCAACATTTGTTATTGAAATATAAGAATAAAATAACTTTGAATGGTTATAATTTCTGTTACCATGGCAACCTACTAATAAAACCTTTAACAATTTGACAAAAATGACATTTTCAAACCAAACTATGAACTACCAACAAACAAACATATGAACAGTGTATATGTTGTCATAATTTAGAACTTTTGTTGTTGTTGTTTTAAACAAACAAACATTATATAACTTAAAATATTTCTGACTTGTGTAACCATGCCAACCAAATCAAGCATGGCAACCAAACAATGGAACCGTCAGCAATTTTGAAAAAAAAATGACATTTTCAAACCAAATTATCTCCTTACAGCACAAGTGTGTATGAATTATGCATATAGTGCCTTAATAACCAACACATTTTTAAATGCAAAGAATAAAATAACTCAAAATGTTTCTAATTTTTGTATCCATGGCAACCAAACAATGCAATTTTGCAAGAAATGACATTTTCAAACCAAATTATCTCCTAACAGAACAACTCGATATGAATTATGCATAAAGTGCCTTAATAACCATCACTTCTTTTTTGAAATGCAAGGAATAAAATAACTCAAAATGTTTCTAATTTTTGTAACCATGGCAACCAAACAATGGATTCGTCAGCAATTTTACAAAAAAATGCCAGTTTCAAACCAAATTATCTCTAAACAGCACAAGTGTATATGAATTATGCATAAAGTGCATTGATTATCAACACTTTGTTTTTGAAATGCAAAGAATAAAATCACTCAGAATGATTCTAAATTTTGTAACAATGGCAACCAAACAATTGAACCCTCAACAATTTGACAAAAAAGTGACATTTTCAAACCAAAATATTTCCTAACAACCAACAAATATATGAACAGTGTATATATGTTGTCTTAATTAAGAACTTTTTTTTAAACAAACATAAAATAACTCGAAAACTTTCTGACTTGTGTATCCATGACAGCCAAATCAAGCATCTATCTGCGATTTCTGACTTTTGTAACCATGACAATCAAATCAAGCAGCCATCTGCGATTTTGCAAAAAGGGACATGTTAAAACGAAAATATCTTTTTTTTACAAACACAAGTGTACAATGTATATGAACAATGTATATACTGCCTAAATTGCTGCAATTTGGTAATTTAATGCCAAAAACAATATAACTGAAATTGTTTCTTTCTAACTTTTGTAACCATGGCAACCAAACCAAGAAACCCTTAGCGATTTTGCAAAAAACAACAAACAACAAAACAACAAAAACAAAACAAAAACACATATACTCGGATCATATATTTGTTTATTGTTAGGACATATTTTGGTTTGTAAATGTCATTTTTGTCAAATTGTTGAGGGTTCCATTTTTTGGGTGCCATCGTAACAAAAATATAACAATTCTGAGTTATTTTGTTATTGGCATTTAAAGAAACAAGTGTTATTAAGGCAATACATGCATAATTCATATACACGTGTGCTGTTAGGAGATAATTTGGTTTGAAAATGGCATTTTTGTAAAATTGCTGACGGTTCCATTGTTTGGTTGCCATGGTTACAAAAATTAAAAATATCGTGTTATTTTATTCTTTGTATTTCAAAAACAAGTGTTGGTTATTAAGGCACTATATGCATGCCTCATATACACCTATGCTGCAATGAAATAATTTTGCTCGAAAATGTCATTTGTTTCTAAAATCACTGAAATTTTCATAGTTTAGTTACCATGGTTACAAAAGTAGAAACATTTTGAGTTATTTCATTTTGTGCTTTTGAAAATCAAAAGGTTTGTCATCGTTGCAACACAGACATTGTTCTTTGTTGTAAGGAGATATTTTTGGTTTAAAATGTCATTTTTTAGCAAAATCGCTAAGGGTTCCGTGGTTTGGTTGCCATGGTTACAAAAATTAGAAAGAAACAATTTTCGCTTATTTTGCTTTTGGCATTAAATTACCAAATGACAGCAATTTAGGCAATATATACATTGTTCATATACTCTTTTGTTTGTAAAAAGATATTTTCGTTTCATTTTTGCATAATCGCAGATGGCTGCTTGATTTGGTTGTCATGGTTACAAAAGTCAGATATATTTTGCGTTATTTTATGTTTGTTTAAAAAAAAAAAAAAAAAAAAGTTCTTAATTAAGACAACTGTGAACATATACACTGTTCATATATTTGTTTGTTGTTAGGAAATATTTTGGTTTGAAAATGTCACATTTTTGTAAAATTGTTGAGGGTTCCATTGTTTGGTTGCCATGGTAACAAAATTATAAGTTATTTTATTATTTGCATTTCAATAAGAAGTGTTGGATATTAAGGCACTATATGCACAATTCATACAAACTTGTGCTGTTAAGAGATAATTTGGTTGGAAAATGTCAGTTTTTGTAAAATTGCAGATTGTTCCATTGTTTGGTTGCCATGGATACAAAAAAAAAGAAACATTTTGAGTTATCTTATTCTTTGCATTTCAAAACCAAGTGTTGATTATTAAGGCACAATATGCATAATTCATACACACTTGTGCTGTTAGGAGATAATGTGGTGGTTTGAAAATGTCATATTTTTTTTATTTTTTTTATTTTTTATTTTTTTTTTTTTTGCAAAATTGCAGAGGGTTCCATTGTTTGGTTGCCATGCTTGATTTGGTTGCCATGGTTACAAACGTCAGAAATATTTTGAGTTATTTAATGTTTGTTTGTTTAAAAAAAGCATAAGTTCTGAATTAAGACAACATATACACTGTTCATATATTTGTTTATTGGTAGGAAAAATGTCAATTTTGACAAACTGTTGAAGGTACCATTGTTTGGTTGCCATGGTAACAAAAATTAGAAACATTCTGAGTTATTTTATTCTTTGCATTTCAAAATTAAGTGTTGATGATTAAGGCACTATATGCATAATTCATATATACTTGTGCTGTTTAGAGATAATTTGGTCTGAAAATGTCATTTTTTGTAAAATTGTTGACGGTTCCATTGTTTGGTTGCCATGGTTACAAAAAATAGACACATTCTGAGTTATTTTATTCTTTGCATTTGAAAGACAATTGTTGGTCATTAAGGTACTATATGCATAATTCATATACACATGTGCTGTTAGGAGATAATTTGGTTTGAAAATGTCATTTTTGCAAAATTGCTGATGGTTCCATTGTTTGGTTGCCATGGTTACAAAAAATAGAAACATTTTGAGTTATTTTATTCTTTGCATTTCAACAACAAGTGTTGGTTGTTAAGGCGCTATATGTATAACTGGTATACACTCATGCTGTTAGGAGATAATTTGGTTTGAAAATGTCTAAAATTGGAAGTTTGAAAATTTGATTTATGTGGTGGTACTTACGTTGCTAGGCAACGAATTGCAAATTTCATTTTTCAATTTTTAATACAATTTCATATAAGAGTCATGACGTTCTATTGATATAAGTACTAATATAGACATTCTAAACATTGAACATATCTCAAATACCACCTCAAAAAGTGTCAATTTGCACTTTTTCATTGAACGATTTTCTGCCAATCTCCGTGAAATTTTGATTTTTGGTTTCCATGGCAACCGCTGTCAGAAAAAAGAAATGCTTTGTTTTGTGAAAGTTTTTCAACAAGTCTGATTAAATGATGGTGAATTAAACGATTTCTGTGACTAGTCACTTATCACCATTTCTATAGGACCTGCATGATTCTTAGGGAGAATGCTAATTAAACGTTTAAATTTTCCTTTGGCCGGTGAAATTTCGCGGTGGTTTCGCCGCGAAAAATCACAAGTGATCAGCGCGAACTGTGCAAAAGTGGGTTTTTAGCCATAACCCCAGCAGGCACACAACGTTGATTCAACATTGACATCCGGTTAATAAAAGGTTGATATGTTGATCAACCTTGCTCAACCGAATGTCAACCTTTACTCAGCATTAGAATTGACAACGGTGAAACAACATTAACTTGATAATATTTAATCAAGGTTGATAAATATATCACATATAATTATCTGATTCTAGCTTTCTAAGAGATGTTTGGTAAACAATGAAACATCTACATTTTATCATCACTTTATAAAATTTCCAAATTGGACGAGCTCGAGGGAAAGTCATTAAATTATAGTTTGTCGGAGAATACAAGTAACACGCGGGGAAGACTAAGTAAGTCCGTGAAGACTAATCTCAGACCCATCCGGGTCTCTACTGGTTATAGGTGACATTTCGAAAATGTCGTTAACTAAAAAAAAAAAAAAAAAAAAAAAAAGAAAGAAAAGAAAAAAAAAAGAAGAAAAGAAAAAAAAGAAAAAAAAAAAAAAAAGCGAAGTTTTATATCTTTCAATTGCATTCAATTGATGCTGCACTTTCATCACAAACACCATGGGTGTAACGGCAGTGGAATGAACCCATCGATAAGGTTAATCATTTTCCCACAAAATGAACATGTAAAACAACGCACGAAATAATGTTTCTCGGACTTTTTTTCTGACTCTATAGCGTACATATAAAAGATATGCTAGCGTAGACTGTCGATCACGAAAAGGACTATGCTAAAGTTTATGTACCGTTCGCCGAGCATTTTTCTTTTAATAAACACGATAAAATATTATTGTGCAGGCTTTCTTCGCTGTTTGCAACAAAGTGTTTTTACCGTGGCATGATTACTCATTAATTTCTAAAGAGTTCTGTTTTTTCTCTGAAACATGATATCTTTGATACACATCAGAATAACACTCCTATATATATTATGACCGTACTTTATATCTTGCAAAATTTGATATATTTATTATTGTCTGTATTTCTGATTGAAAACATGGTGGGTATTTGTTAGTCACCTGAACTAGACAGTCCTTGTGAGTACCTTCTATGTATATTTTGTACTGAAACAAAAAAGAAGGTTAATGTCGTCTGACCATCCTCAAAAATTCAAGTGCGCATATTTGAGGACTATACGGCCTTTTTTCATAATTGAAACGCATGCGTATTCTGCTCAGAAAACATTCGCGGTCTTTTGACAACCACACAGTGCTAAGACAGCATCAGATTCTGGAAAGAATTAAGATCTGTTTAAATTCGAATTTCAAGGTAAGAAGTTTATATTAATAATCAGAATGCAAAATGTACAATATATGATACCGCAAAATGCATGCCTATTAAAAGGTCAAGCTATTTGACCTATAGCTATCGCAAAAGGCGCCAACATCCACAGAAAATCTACTGATCTACATATTAACTTTTGAAACACACTGATATACTACTTTGGAGATGCCACCTACGTCATGTCATAATCTTGTTATATTACCATTCATATGCTTATCATCCTACATGTATCTGTTTTTCATGCGTATTGGATGTCCGATCTGATCGCAATTTTATGGTTGCTGGCAGACGCAGCCTAGATCAGGGATGCCATATTAGTATAACTGCTCTGGGCACTGCATCAGCATTCCTCAACATTTGCTTTGCGGTCATCTAGTACTCACGATAAAATATGTCAAGTTAGTGTATTTGTGTATTTGTATTGAATGTTTTGTAGATGCGCTAAAATGTATTTGGCAATCTGAATAAAGAATTGAATTGAACATATTATGTAAATCAAATAAATATATGCCCTACAAGATAAGCATACGTTTATTTAAGGCATGTGATGTGAGATAAGTATTGTATTTCTAAAATGTGAATGTAACGTAGCCTATACGTAATAAAATTGGCGTTTCTTCTTCGTGTGTAGCAAAAACGACGAGCAAAACAAAATAGCGTTGAATCAACATTGAGTTTTCAACACTGAATCAAAACTGATAGCCCAAAGTTGAATCAACATTCATATCAAAGTTGAATCAACATTGATGTCTCAATATTCCCTCAGGTCTGAGTACGGTATTTACAAATATCACATAATATGCGTTAACACAAAAGTGCCTGTTTTGTTGTTGCAGGAGCAGTTAAACAGCAACAAATACAACAAACTGACATGTGGATTATTCATAAATTTTATCCGGTGGTGTTTTCATATATTGCTGATTTTTTAAAAGTCTTACTACTGAGACAGGCTAAACTGAACAACCCTGCATCTAGCAAACTCGGACCTAACCAGCTAACCACGATTCAATCTTAAGAAATTACTCCTGTAACAGAGCTCAACGTTTCGTTCAAAATTACGCTTGCCGAATGCTGCAACATGACACTATTTTTGTCAATCCTCATACCTGTTAATTGAGGGGAGGTGAGTTGGCAAACAATCCTCATACCCATAAACATGGGGAGGTGAGACATTTTTTTTTCTTTTAATGAGAATAATGATGCCACTATATTTTAACTAACATGTACCATCATTGCAACACAAACACACATTTCTTGTCAATCCTCATACCTGTTTATTGAGGGGAGGTGAGTTGGCAAACAATCCTCATACCCATAAACAAGGGGAGGTGAGACATTTTTTTTCTTTTAATGAGAATAATGATGCCATTAAATTTTAACTAACATGTACCATCATTGCAACACAAACACACATTTCTTGTCAATCCTCATACCTGTTTATTGAGGGGAGGTGAGTTGACAAACAATCCTCATACCCATAAACATGGGGAGGTGAGACAGATATTCTAAATTACCAACCATTCAATAAATTAAGTCAACATCATTATCACCAGGGAAACCAAAAGACCAACAAACAAAATTGACACGTCAAACTGAGTGAGAAGCTCTTTTCCCAGTCTCGACTTATTGAAGCTTTAAATAAACCAAAATGACAAATTTGACAAACGTGTAAGTCGGACTAATTCATTTCATAAATGTTAGCTGCATGTTTCCATGTGATAAAATTTATCAAGTAACATGTTCAAGTTATGTGAAGATAAAGGTTGAAGAAAATATTTTGCAGATTATATAACAAAGTTGCCTTGAGTATTCTTAAAAGTTAAACATTGCCTAATTCGTCTTGTGGCTTTTAGATGAGCGATCATTGCACAGTGCTACTTGTTTACAATCTTAGAGCAACTTTTTTCATACTTTGTACAATAATGCATGCACCTTCCTATATTTACATTTTTATTGCAATCGCCCTAGATGAAAGTATCTTTCTTAAAGCCAGATGTACGTAATTGACCTCACGGTAGAATTTTTTTATTTTTTGCATGTGAGTGTATTTTGATGTCCTACATACGAAAATGAAAAGAAATCGATACCGTTCCGAGCTTGTTTTCGAGATATCGGCCTTCAAAATCGTCAAATTTGAGAGCGAAAATACATTGACGTCAACGTAAAATGCGATTTTTAGACCCCATTTTTGTTAATTTTCTTGATATTATTTAAAAAAATCCACGGTAGGATTTTTTAAAAAACTGATATGTATCAGAGAAATTCCTGAACTACATATAGATAACGAGAAAGTCCTTAGTTACCGGATTCGAATTCATGCTATAGGCGTGCGAAGAGAGGTAGTCGTTGCTGAATTCAATACATTTTACGCGCGACGTCGATTTTGCGCCAAAATTTCCGACACTTTTTAGTATTCAATATTGCTAACTGTCGCGGAAATGTTGTTTTCTTCGAAATAACATGTCCACAATCTATATTTTGAGCAAAAATAATATAAAAAATCAAACTTTTTACATTTCTGAAGTCCTTTGCATAATTGTATGGATATAGTCTCGTATTCCGAACGTAAACTGACGCTAGAAATGACGTTTCGAGCGAAAACTGACGTAACGAATGCGGCGTAAAAATGACGTTTCGACCCTTAGATACGCACGTTCCTTTGAGCGCCTTCAATTACGTACATAATGTTCTTCATTTCCCAATGAAAAACATTAAGTCACGTGATCTAGAGGCCACGCCTATGGGCGGGTCGACGTCAAAACCCATCCAGCGACGTTGTTTGTTTACTCGTGTTGTCGTGACGTTGGTCATGTATCGCCATGACGTTAGGCGCGAAAATTTGACGTTTTGACTGGTCGGATTTAATGTCAAATAACATGAAACTGAACAGTGATATGCGCAATTAAAAATCTGATACTTGACTGATAATATAAAGTGTAAATATAAGTATTGAAATTCAGATTTTAGCTTTCACTGGATGATGAAAAACATTAGCTGTTTTAATCATCCGGTGAAAGCTAAAATCTGAATTTCAATGCTTAAATGTAATGTTTGGCGTTTAATAGTTATTTTCACTGTCTTTCAAAGACTGATGACCAATGCTCTGATGACGCATTTTAACATGGAGGGGAGGAGGACAAGATTGGATTCAACAGCCAAAACGAGTTAAGTCATTGAATTCGGGCCAAAATTTGTCCCATAATTTTTTTGACTTAGATTTTCAAGTTTTGCTATTTTTTCAACTAAGTGGAACCTGCCTAATAAATTGTGATGTTTGAAAAATGTTATCAACCCAAATTTTCAATTTTTATCGCTTCATGAACAACAGCACTAAAACCTAATGTGAACTACGTTACTGTGGTAGAGTACATTGGAACACGCAAAATATGTAACGAGGTATGACATTGTCAAACGTTTTGAAACTTATTTTTCAAAAATGTCTTTTTCTTGCTTAAAAACAAGTGTTATACGTAACACTTATGACATTATTGCCTTCTCAGCGTAATTTGAATGTTTGCCTCAAATGAAAATTTAAAAATAGTTGTTATACTAAAAATGCAAATATTATTTTGCTTATCTCCATCCACTTTTGAGCACTATTAGATAAATGATATCATTTTCATTTCGAATAAAGATGATAAATATCATAACTATACATATTTGAGGCGCTTGTAATACCATTTTGTCATTTTCGTGTAGGAAAATGTAACAATAGGTTGATAACGTAATTCACAAACCCATTACCAATGCATTCTTTCCTGTGTGAAATTGCAAATTTCTCTACAAATTATCTGCCTCAAAAGTGCCACAGAATGTTAATTTTATCTCTGTTTGCACTTAAGATACAATTCATTGTATATTTCTTTGTTGATTTTGCAGAAAGGACCCTTTCAAATGTACAAGATAAAGATTAAGTTAACATTCTATATTATTATTGTTATTCATTAACTTGTTGTAGTTCTCAAGACACCCAACCAATAAAGAATGAATCACCACACACCTATTCACAGAGGTTTTATACAACATATTAAGGCTTTATGTTATCGAAAAAGTACATTTTGTCCGAAAATGATGCCATAAAATGTTAAAGGTAACGTAATTCACGCACAGAATATATAAGGTTTTATCGACTGTAGTATGTTATAAACATGGTTTACATGTCTCTCTTTCACATAAAAATATCAAACGACATGCAAAGTAAGTCAAAAGAACATTTGGGATAAAAGATACCAACACAAGTGAACCAGGGCGTCAAAGACAGCGTGCCATTTCTAAAGGTATATTGAAAAAAGACAATAACTGTGAATAACACAACCTTTTTTGGATTATCTGGATACCAGGTGACAAAGATAAATGATAATAACAATGTACCAAGACGACAAAAGTCTTATATCACTGAAAGTATGCATCATGTAATCATATCGTGGATCTAAAGCAGAATTATGTAAAAAGTGAATTACTTTACATGATTGTGAATTACGTTACCTACACTCAATCATATTCAAATTATAGACGGTATGTTAAACATAATTTAAGTTTTAACTTTTGATTTTTGTTGTTTATAAAGGACACCTTGCACACATTGCATCGATATGATGGCTATCTATATAATTTACATAAAAGGGAGAAATGGTGTACCCAGAAAATATAGATTAAGTCCATGTAGCTACGAAAAAGCAACACTAGTATGGTAGGAATTGATACTTACGAGCAGTAATAGACTTGATTTAACCGAACAACTAACATAAATTCCAAAGAGACATGAGAATTCAGAGTTATTTCTCTTTAAGTAAAATTGTAGTAACGTAATTCACAGTAACGTAATTCACAAATTTGAGCTTTAACCTATTTTCTCGTATATTTACATCATCCTGTAAAGTTCTTTATCTATTTGCTACATAGTATGGTCAAAGTTCTTTCAATGCTGCCACTTGGAATATTTCTACCTCTTATTTAGCAAATGATATGGGTAGGGTAACGTAGTTCACAAAATTGTGTTATTTTTCAGCAGCTTTAGCTTTGACTTTATCGTGGACAAATGAACAATAGCTAGCCCACATTTGTATTTATTTTCCAAGCATGTATCAATTATCTTGCCAAAAACATGTAGCACGTAATTTAAACATACGTAAGTAGTATTTTGTGAGACATTAAAACTTAGTAACGTAATTCACGTAAGAATCTGGGACAGCAGTAATTGAAACATAAAAATTTTCATTTTTACTTTAGGACCAAAATCAAGGGGTAAAATAAAAGGCCTATGTATATGACATTGACATATGATAGAAAACCGCCGACCCGAACAATGTATTTTCAGTAATAAGTTCTGTAATAAGCTTACTATGCTGATGGGACAGCATTTTTGCTGGGTTTTTGTGGTATGTCGTGTTGAAAACGTCTTACAGAGAGACTGTAGTCCACATCTCCTGCTTTTCTTTCACATGACTGTAGGGATATAACCTTAACCTAGGTGAAACCGCTTCAACGCGCTGAAAAACTACTTGTCTACTTGAAAATATATGGATGGGACACAAAAATCCCCGAATTCAATGACTTAACTCGTTTAAAACTATCTTGTATACAGTCATTACAGGTATTTAAAAATACTAATAAAAGTACTCATCTAACATGGCTAAAAATAAGACAGGCTACGTAAAGAAATATTATAGTCACTACCTGAAGAAGTTGGGACAAGTATAACCTCTCTTTAAAAGAAATCACTGCAGTTCAAAATGAGGTATTCGTAAAGCTGTATTATTGTGGTCAATCATCAATATTGCTCCATTTTGACAACAGATACTGTCAAAATATGACTAAAAATTTGTTGCAATGAACTTAAAACGACCAAAACATATGCATTTATGTAATATAAAAGTGTAAATGTTTTAACATTTATTCACTTTCAGACAGTGTCCTCAATTCTTTTGAGAAGGGAACGGTAAAACTGTCTGACATTAACAAAGAAATATCCAACAAACTACGGTGGTCAGCCTACAGAAAAGGTGGAGATAAATGCCATACAAAGGAGAAAAATAAGCAACATCTGAGCCTTCTCGTGTCAAAACCAACAACCTTGGATCGCGACCAGGTCCGACGAAAATTGGACTGCGCAGTTACAGAGGATACTTAGTGATATGAAGTTTTGTGGTTAGTAAGTAAGGGAATTGTACTATCTGTTTTGCGAAAACAAAGGCAAGATGATCAACGTTGCAGTTAATCTGAAGCTGATCTGGTCTTTGTTTTTGCATATGCAAATTGTTGGTTTTCTCATGAGGTGACTCATCTTGTGATTTTAAGAACTTTTGTGTCCTCAACTCTTTAGAAAAGGGAACTGTTAAACTCTTTGCCATTAGGAGATATTCGGCAAACTACGGTTGTAAGCTTATCGAAAAGGTGGTGATAAATGCCGCACCAAAGAGAAAACTTTAGCAATTAGGTGAGTTGTACTATCTGTGTTGCGAAAACAAAGGCAAAATGATCAACTTTGCAGTTAACCTGGGCCAAAAATTACAATCCTCCCTTAAAGTTAAGGAAGACCTTAGTTAAGGTGGCAAATTTCAGCATCCAATACGAAGCATCCAAATCTTAATGAAATCAAACTTATCGGTTTGATAATGTACATGTAAATGGCATTTAATTTTACACACCTGTATATTTTCGTGAAAACAGTTATTGATTTTTACGGTAAAATATCGAGTCCATTTGTCACCTTAACTAAGGTAAGCCTTGACTTTAAGGAAGCATTGTAATTCTGGGCCCTGAAGCTGATAGGCGCCTTTGGTTTTGCATATGCAAATTGTTGGTTTTCTAGTGGGGTGACTCATCTTGCGTTTTTAAAAACTTTTGTGTCCTCAATTTTTTTTTGAAAAGGGAACTCTTAAACTCTTTGACATACACAAGGACATACATAAATGTCCTTGGGCCAAGGTCAAGAGATGACCTTGACCTTACTTAATCACATACTTCACATATGTCTCTGGATGCAATAGTTTTCAGAAAGCATTATGTTTCCACTTTTAGCCATGTTAACTAGTGAAAGCCAAGTTTCCCTAATTGACTGATTTCCATTCAATAGCTGAAATGCATGCAAAGTTCTTAACACTTAGTTGTGCTTTTTAAGCTGGAAATAAAATGCATATAGTAACATTTCTTTTTCATTATTCATTTCTTTTTCCAGGAAAAACAGCACTAATCGTTTTACAGGAGTCACATTCCGGCATGGCTTTAAAACACAGCTGAATAACAGTGATGAAAGCACACTGTTTTTGATTCAGCTTTGTTTCAATGTCATGTGCCTGCTGTACATAGCTTCCTTCAGGCACACAGCATTGAAACTATGTTAAATCAATGTTGATTCATTGTTGAAACTATGTTGAATCAATGATGATTTAATGGTTGAAACTATGTTGAATCTTTGTTGATTTGTCACATCAACATTGATTAAATACAGTTTCAATGTTTTGCCTGCTGGCATGGGAAAAAGGTACAAGTAGGCAAAGATCAGGAAAAGGCGCAATCAGAAAAAGATTCCCACTCCAAAAACCGAGGTGGGAAAAAACCAAACTAACAATCAGGTACTTATACCATGAAACATATCGTAAGCCGAATGAGCAGCTATTTTCCCAATAGGTGGCCACTCAGTTACCTTAACTTAACTAAAAATATGAAAACATACATAAGGCGCCAACAGCACAAAAAAAAAATTTTTAAACACCAAGACATAAAACAAAAAGAACCACTACAGAAGTATCGACTTGGAACGATCAGTAACACAAAGTTACTCTCCTTCAGACACCCAACATTGAGAAAATGTAGAAGCAACATTGAATCAATGTTGATACAACATTGAGTACCTACTGCTGATTAAATGTAGAGGACTCACAGCTGCTTCAATACTGAGAACTCAAGGTTGACCCAACATTTAGATCTCACTATTGAATAGGCATTGAAAGTTCAACTTTGATTCAACTTTGACAATAATGCGTTGAATCAAATTGCAAATTCAAATATATTTCAAAGTTATATCAACCTTAGGCCTCAATGTTGAAACAACGTTGCATCAATGTTTGCGTGCCTGCTGGGAACACCACTGTACATGTACCTGAAGTAAGTGCGTTTCATTTTTCTGATGTATGGTAAAAAGATATGCAGAATAATTTAGTATATTAATATTTGCATTCCATTTCCAAATCCCAAGACATATGATGAATCAGAGATGCATAAGTCTCTTAAGAATCATTTATAATTGGAATTAGTTTCCCTGGCAACCTCATTATTCCCAAATCATGACAAAAAGAACCTGTTTAGCAACCTGTAAAAATGTCTTGTATATGTATATCATTAATTGTTGCTAGAATGTTGTGACTGTGCAATTGTTCAAAGAAAATAAAGCAGCAACATTGACTGTAAACTTATATTCTGGTCAGGATATTAATTCTGGATAGCAGAAAAAGTGAGTTTGGATTTGACTGGTTTAGAATACGAAGAGATGTTTTCTTGTTGAAAGATTCACCTGTAATTTGATAACGTCACTGTCTGGATTGCAAGAGTACATGTATAGAATTATATTATAGTTTCATTATTAACAATCTTTTCTTCTCATATTACCAAGTCATTTATTGGGTGTGGCAGACAGATATTAAAATGGCAGAGACCCTAGTTTATTACAGAGAAGAGAATGAAAAGTTTCAGCAGGGATTGTTGATAGCAAAAATCTTACATCTAAAACATATTCAAAATGTGGATTGCTCAGGTTACCAGTTCTCCTGAACCATCAGTTTTAATCATTTTGTATAGTCCTTTCTCTGTCTCTGTTCACCATGGCCCCTCTCTTGATCATTTTGATATTTTCTTTCAAAACCAATTCAGTCTCAAGCTTCAGAACCATTTTACTTTGGGATAAAAAAAAACAATTTGTTTGAGAAATAAATTTCCTCTGATGACCTTGACCTGCTTTATAGACTCCATGGATGGATGCTTGTGATTGTGTCAGTTCCTGGTCTTTGCTTTAATTCTTAGCTCACGTGAGCCGAATGCTCACAATGTGGGCTTATAGTATATCAATGGTCAGTCATTCATCTGCAAGTCTGTCCACCGTTTATACATGTATCAAAGAATTGCTCGGCCAACTGAAGCTAGATTACATATGGAGCCTCGATAACAAGGGGAACCAAATGCTCTATGTAATGGTCCAGGTCACATGACCGAGCTTTATGAGTATATTAGATTTTTGTGTTTTATGAGTAGATAAGATTTTTGTGTTTTGGAGAAGATTTTAAAAGATTTTAAGTTTTATACCATTCATGGGCATGGGGGCTGGTTGCCAGCTTGGTTACTCCTCAGAAGGTCTGAGCTTGCCCACGAAATGTGGTTCGAGTCAAACCATCCACACATACATTGTATAAGCCTTTTACTTGGGTGATTATTTCTTCAAGTATATTTAGGGTGTCAAGACATCCTAATGTTGGACAGAAGTACCATGAAATTGAGACATGACTTAATTTACTGTTAGACTTGGACGCTAAGCCACAGCTCATTTTTTATTTCAGGGAGCAGGGAGCTAAGAGACCCCCTCCCCCCTCACGCACACCTCTGTAAGGGCCTCATAAGTGACGAATGTGGCCCACAGCGCAAGCTCCAAGAATTTGTGAATGACACATGTACCATGCATGGTTTCCTGTGCACTATCACTGTTGCCAAGAAACACACCAATGTGAAAGGACATTTTCATGCACCATGCATGGTTTCCTGTGCACTATCACTGTTGCCTAGAAACAAACCAATGTGAAAGGACATTTTCAAGCACCATGCATGGTTTCCTGTATACTTTCACTGTTGCCTAGAAACACACTAATGTGAAAGGACATTTTCAAGCACCATGCATGGTTTCCTGTGCACTATCACTGTTGCCTAGAAACACACCAATGTGAAAGGACATTTTCATGCACCATGCATGGTTTCCTGTGCACTATCACTGTTGCCTAGAAACACACCAATGTGAAAGGACATTTTCATGCACCATGCATGGTTTTCTGTGCACTATCACTGTTGCCTAGAAACACACCAATGTGAAAGGACATTTTCAAGCACCATGCATGGTTTCCTGTGCACTATCACTGTTGCCTAGAAACACACCAATATGAAAGGACATTTTCATGCACCATGCATGGTTTCCTGCGCACTAATATCACTGTTGCCGAGTTGAAACACACCAATGTGAAAGAATACTTTTATGCACCATGCATGGTTTCCTGTGCCCTATCACTGTAACCTAGAAACATACCAATGTAAAAGGACACTTTCATGCACTATGCATGGTTTCCTGCACACTATCACTGTTGCCTAGAAACACGCCAATGTGAAAGAATACTTTTATGCATCATGCATGGTTTCCTGTGCACTGTCACTGTTGCCTAGAAACACACCAATATGAAAGGACATTTTCATGCAACATGTAAGGTTTTCTGTGCACTATCACTGTTACCTAGAAACACACCAATGTGAAAGGACATTTTCATGCAACATGTAAGGTTTTCTGTGCACTATCACTGTTACCTAGAAACACACCAATGTAAAAGGACATTTTCATGCAACATGCATGGTCTCCTGCGCACTATCACTGATGCCTAGAAACACGCCAAGATGAAAGGACATTTTCATGCACATTGCATGGTTTCCTGCGCACTATGACTGTTGCCTAGAAACACACCTATGTGACAGGACAAAGAAAGTTCTGTTTGTTTGTTTGAATTGATGCTTAACGTCCCAGTCTACAGCTGCAAGGTCATGTCGGGACGTTGCCTCCATTTTATGGGACTTTTTCCCAAAATTGAGATGTCATGACACCCAAAAACGTGCTTTAAATATAACCACCCAAGTAGGTCACTAAGGCTTATATGTGTTGATGGGTTGACGAAACCGGCTCTGACCTGAGCGGTTAACCAGTAATTAGATGATCAGTCAGTAGCATTAAAAGCTTTGCCTGGAGGCACAAGCAGTCCATCTATTTCTTTTGGCCCCAATGGGCGGGACCCACAGAAAGTACATCAGTGTCAGTTTTGATAGACGCACTTCGTTGGATCTTGTAGAATGCCTACATATGTAAAGTATCAGTCACACCAGGCGAACGGACGTCAAACGGGTTAAGTCCGTTGGTGTCCGTTGGCATCCGTTCCTTATCCGGTGAACCCGTTCCGTGTCCGTTGATGTCCGTTTTACCCGTTGGTGTCCGTTGACAAGTTTTGTGCATGTTCAAAACTTAGAACGGGTTCCAACGGGTTAGACCGGATAAATGAATCCGTTGGGCCTCCGTTGGTTGTCCGTTAGCTGTGCGTTGGTATCCGGTTTGTCCGGTACTTATCCGTTCTACATTCGGTAGTCATCCGGTAGATACCCGTTCGCGTCAGGTCGAAAGTGGTGGCCAACGGACGACTAACGGACATGTAACGGTTAAAACGGTCTGGAACGGACGGGGACCGTTTGCTAAACGGACAACAACGGACAGGGAACGTTCAAGTAACGAATATAAGCTCTGTTTCATGTGATCGAACCAATTACCTCAATCTTAAAAGATGCGACTTGCCCAATCCTACACTCATTTTATTTCTATCACTTTTGTGTGTTAGGACATTCAGGAATATAGAATATTAGTTGAATAAAATATTAGTGCAAAGAGCCGGCCTTGAGTACCAAGCAGCGCTGATCCAGGCTGAGATAGACCTGCTTGGGATCAGTATTGATGAGCATGAACTGGCCAGTCAAGGTAAGAAGAGACAAAGGCGGCGATGGTGGTGTAGAGCCTGGTTAAGCCCAGAAAGGAGAAGACACTTTGGTCTCTATGACCAACTAATGACAGAACTTCGGCGGGAGGACCAGAAAGCCTTCGTCAACTTTCTAAGGATATCACCCGAAATGTTTGACGAAATCCTCGAGAGAGTGGGTCCGAGAATAACGAGACAGCGAACCCATTACAGGGATCCACTCCATCCCGGGCTTAAGCTGGCCATCACATTACGGCATCTGGCATCAGGATCCAAGTACGCAAACATGAAATTTGCATGGAGGGTGCCTCACAACACTATCTCTGTTGTAGTTCGAGAGTTTAGTATATTTTAACGAAGAGCTTCAATGAACATTACAATAGGGATTAGACGACGCGGCTGAGGGGAGGGCACTACGGCCTTCTTTCGCCCTCGTCCCTTTCCCTTTGTAGGTGTTCTTTTCGACTTGCCTTTTGGTGGCATCGTGACGTTCTGAGCAAAATTTTTCTTGCCTGAGTATTTATACCCGTTTCATCCGTCACGTGACCGTTTAAACACGTTCGTTAACCGTTAGACGACCGTTTTGCCCGTTTCTCGTGCGGTTCATGTTCGTTCTGTCCGGTATACATCCGTTCCTCATCCGGTAATATCCGTTAGTTAAACGTTCCTTGTCCGTTCTGTCCGTTGGTTAACCGTTCCTTGTCCGTTACAAATGCGGTTCTCGTCCGGTTTACACGTTCCTGAAATCTTCCGCGATGGTCTTCACCGCCCTCGAGACGACTTTTGGGAACGGATATCAACGGACAAGTATTTTTTGCATATTTTCTGTCCGTTCGGCATCCGTTCGGCATCCGTTGGAACCCGTTCTCTGGTCTGACTGATCCTTAAACAGTTAAAATATTCATAATACATGCAAGTCAATTAAATTCTAGACATTAAACAATACGCTTAAAGTACCAGGAAGAGCCATAGACAGGAAGTTCCTGCCAACCTGCCTTGTATTTTGCTTATGGATCTTTGTGATTTATGTCATAATAACGAAAGCATTAGCTCACTCGAAGATCGTATCTCTGTACCACCAAGCCGTCAGTTCTTGCCATACTGTCGCGTCTCAGTATCATTTGGAAATGATTGCGCCAGCTGTTATACAGTGTACGAACTCAAAATCGCTGCTTTCAACTCAGAAAGTAAAGTGAGTATCATGCGGGATCGACGACCATAGTTTTGTCGCGGAGATTTAAAACAGGCAAGCCAGTCACAACTGGGCCCGGACATTTATGACATACACGACGTATATTCAGTATCAGACGTGGTGCCTACTTTCCTTTCCCGACGATTAAATTGGAGAATATTATACCAAATCGAGAATGATCTTAAACATGTTAAACGGGAATAAGTGGCTCCTGAATGTCTACAAAATCATGGTTCTTTTCTAACGATTCATTTGAAACGTGTCTCAAGTATGGTAATCAAGGTAATCGTATTCATTGAATCACGTCCAAATTCAGCTGGAGTTCTATAAGACTCGATTGCGAAATGAAATGTTTTATAATAGAATGTCTGGACTTAAAACGTTGATATTCAGAATTACCAGGGGTTCTAGTTCAGTTGCTCTTCTGTTCTCGTGTATCACGCAGTTAGTGCATCACGCGAGTACTACTGCCTGGAACTTTCATTGGGCGGTCTGTATCCTAGCAACGCCGTTCGTGCTAACCTTAGGAAGTCAGCATTCAGCGGGACGGAGAAGAGAAGGCTCCAGCAAATATTTTCATGACCGAACATTTTATTTGCCAAAGAATTTTCCACACATGGGCGTCAAGTTGCATTTTATGCGTCCTCGCTGCGGCATCCTGACACAAAATTTTAACGAATGCCGGAAACCATAGTCTCGTGAGTCAGTACGTTCGAGGCCGAGGTCAGAACGTTACAGTGAACATTTTATTCTTGTAAAACAAAGTAGACACATTTGCCATTTTGTGAAACAGCTGTAGAGCTATTAAAGTTGTTTTAGTGCAGTGCATGTTTTCATGTTGAAGTAATCAAACAGCTGCAAAATGACGTCTACGTGAATGATCATTATGCACTTTCACCAAACCATGAAATGTACTTCACTATGTGTCGCTGCACGACAAAACTAACTCAACATTGCGATCTATCGACGTTGACGAACTGAGTCATTGGCATCTTGTCACTGATAAGCAAAACAGCGATTTCATTTCATTCTTTGCCATTGAGACCAACGTCGCCAACATGTACGTGTACACGTTATTGTTGCGCTGGGTGCCCTTGGGGCCATTTTGTTTCGGATGGAAAATTCAGCCATTTTTCATGCTCTTACATCATACAAGTCATTTAATGCATAACTTGCATTAACTATTGCTTAGCGTTGATGAGATGAACTCTCATAGGGATGCACATCTACAAGTGCTCTCGAAGTTACCGTTGGCAGGAATGCGTGCATCATGCAAGCAATCGCAATGCAGACCACAAAATGTCCACATCCGTTACCGGTTACAGAATGAATACAGTTTAAAAGAGCATTGAGCTGTGAAAGGTTTACGAAGCTAAGGACTTCAAATTGCGTGTTAACTCATTTAAGCCTGGCGTCCCTTTTATGGGACATAGGCAAACAGAATAGCCCCAGATGTGACGCCGCAGAACGCGGCGTCCCATTTGGGACTATTCTGTTTGCTTAGAAAATTTTCATCGAAAAATTGAATAAAATTTAAAAATCACTCCTAACGCCCCTACAAATGAACGTGGACTCACTCATTTGATAATGATGGGAGAATCCATTCGTCAAAATATGGGTCCCTGGCGAAATGACAGCACGGGCTGATGACGTGTACACAAATGATAGCATACACGGAGTTTGTTTCCCGATACTGTGGGTTAAAATATTGGCATGGTATATAGAGGGCGGAAGAAGTCACAGTTATTTCAGATTTTATTACAAAAGACATGTTTTTAAAAATGGTTACAAATATGGCATGTTTTAATTGTTATATTTCTTTATATAAAATGGAATTTGCACTTTAAAGCAATGTGGATTTTAGCATCAATCATCAATTCTATCGATACATGAACAGATTCCTAGCATTGTGGTCAATATTTCATTAATCATTCATACTTAAACACTAAACACGAGACATAACCAACCATAAACGAACATACTGCATCTATATAACGAGCCGAATTGACCCGCTCTCAAAACATTACTCCCAACAACACCGGCGTTTGTCGAGGCTTCAAGACGACGCTCTTAAATGTGTGCAAGGCTTAAAACGAAGAATTGTTAAAAAAACATAACGCAAATACATGAACAAAAAAGTGCTCAAGAGCCCCACCTCTATACTTTTATGCCTACATGTACATTTGAGCCACCTCGTGGGAAAACCAACAATGTGGTTTCCGAACAGGTCCGACACAAACCAGGCTGTGCAGTCACAGAAAAAAAGCTAGAAGCTTGAAACTTTGGATATAAGTAGAAGAGGAATTGTACTATCCGTGTAGCGAAAAAAAAAGGCGCTGATCAGCTTCGCAGTTACTTCGAAGCTGATCTGCGCCTTTGTTTTCGCCTATGCAGATTGTTGGTTTTCTCATGAGGCGGCTCATTTATCAGATACTTTTGTTGTTGGGTTTCACGTCTCTACTCAATTAAATGTTTGCTGAATATGCTGTTTTGCAGTTTGCATAGTCGGAAATATTTTACTCATTTAATTATCCCGTATGTTGGTTTTGGGATAGACTAATTCTGGAACTAATTCGTAGTTTTATACACAAGAAAGAATAAGACAACACAAGAAACAAATATCTTTAAATATTTGGCGTTTCTCGAATATTTTAGTCTAACCGAGACAGGTCTGCAGAATCAAAATCTGCATCATTCGAAACCAGACTGCAACGGAGAAAGCTTGACTCTGATCCCGAAAAAAAGTAGCATACGACACGCTAGGGTTCATTTTGTTTTTTCTTTTCTTTGACGCAGAACACTATTGATATCTCGAAGAAGTCTCGGTGGAATCGATCTATCCATACAGGCTATAATTTGATTCTCAGTTTAGTCTGCCATAAATGCAAAAACAATTATTCTAATACGTCAAACCGAGGTGATGTCTTGGGTGATTCTGACATTTAGCTCTCCGCCTACTTTCAACAGTAGAACAAACAGTTCACAAGTGTAAAGGAGCCATGCTGCTCTACTAAAACAACTCTAGTAGCACCATCAGGAAAACATATCCGTGACATATATACCCACTTGAACCCCACTTTTATATAGCAAAACTGGGGTACGCAGGGGTATACCTATTTTTCTTATTTTTGCTCCAAAACATAGATTGTGGGTACTCGTTAGAACCGCCTCGTCGAGGCGGTTCTAACGTGTACCCACAATCTAAGTTTTGAGCAAATATAAGAAAAATATCAAAATTTTTCCAGTGAATTTTTTTCATTTTTACAACCAAAACATTTTCTGTATATTGCATGGGCGAGTTTTCGTAATGCTAGGCCTACTTTCAACAAACAGGTCACAAGTGTAAAGGAGCCATGCTGCTCTACTAAAATAACTCTAGTAGCACATTGGTATTTTTGTAGAAAAGATTGTTGGTTGATTCCGTGTTTTAGGTCGAATGGAGATGGAACCTCTCATCCACATGACTGGAAATGACCGGGACCGAACCCACGACCGCTGGTTTTTAAAGCGAAAAGCAAGTAACCGTTATGCCAAGGAAGCTTCTTTTGTTAAAAGTGCATCAGACTTGACGGGATACTGTAAGCATGGAATTGTCTCTGGTAAAACCGTATTGTCGGAAGGTCCGTCAACCTAGCCAATTCGTACCAGCGTGTACACTGCATACATGTATGTTTTGATGTGTATCTCTAATTTATCAGATTACCTGATCATATTGATAAACTAGCTTATCTCGACGCCGTCCATATACACCTGGTGTCGCTGATAAGCCTATCTGAGCCGCTTCATGAGAAAAATAGCATTTTGCATATGTGAAAACAAAGGGGCAGATCAGCTGGTCAGCGCAGGCCTTTGTTTTCGGTACACGGATAGTACGATCTTTTTAAATCTCAAGCTTCTAGCCTGCTTCTCTACTTGTTTTACACGGTTTGTGTGGGACCTGTTCAGAAACCACATTGTTGGTTTTCTCGTGACGCGGCTTATTATTCTAGCTTCCATTTTACACTTACTGACAGATGCCATGTATAACATGATCAATTCTAGACAAAACAAAAAAGCAAAACGAAACAAATAAATCATATGCTCATACAAAAAAAAATGTATTCGTAGTGATGTACAGTAATTTATCCGGTTTCGAATCTTATCCAGTTCCGAATCAAGTGGTCGTATCGTCACGAACTACACAGCAGCTGTTCAATTAAAAAACAAATATTTTGTATGGTCATGAAGTCTATCTTTTTCTCGTCCTCTGCACAAAGTCAGATTTTGAAAACTTATCTGCATGCTAAAAATAAATCTGTTCTTCGAGATGACCTGTCGAATTAGAATGTATATTGCACTTGTGTAATTATCCGCAAGGTGCAGGTTTCCGCAAAATGCATGAACATTGAACATTATTTTTTTACACTTTTGGTTCCAACATGCGTTCCAACATTAATTATAACACACCAGGAAAACTGAACTTCATTTATTGATTTTCTGTTGCGTAGGAGCTTGTTAATTTTATCTACCAATTTAGCTAGTTTCGGGTCAGTAAAAATTAATTGTGTCGACATAGTACATGTACTCGTAAATCTATTAATATCGCAGTACACGTCTTAGCGCTAAACCTAAAGCCTAAGGAACTGAGGAGGGAGTGTTTAAATCTCAGTAAGTATTTTATTTGATATGTGTGTGTGTGTGTGTGTGTGTGTGTGTGTGTGTGCGTGCGTGCGTGTCGCCACAATACCACAGTCTTTCATTTGCAATGCAGTTTGTTTGAATAGATGCTTAGTTCTAGTCCACAGCTATGTCAGGACTTTGCCCCCATTTTATGGGACTTGTGCCCAAAGTGTCTAGTGTGGGTTCGAACCCCGCTCTGGCCATGTGAGACAAACCAAGTTCTGCTTGCGAGCGTGTCAGGTGGTTTTGTTTTTCTCGGGGTTCTCCCGTTTTCGTCCCACCTACTGATTGGCGCGTCTCATATGAGCTGAAATAATCATGAAAGGGACGTTAAACTGAATCAAAAAGGGGGGGGGGCAAGTTAGGATGCCCTGACATTCTAAACTAAACGTGCTTCAAATATAAACACACAACAAAGCCAAGAAGGACAAACACTGGGTTCGATCCTCACGTTGAGCGCCGAGTTATGCTTTTTGGTCCTCATATAAGGAATCTAGCAACATCTCTCTTTTTCACTCTCTCTCTCTCTCTCTCTCTCTCTCTCTCTCTCTCTCTCTCTCTCTCTTTCAAAATTGTTCTATCTATTATTTTGATTTCTTCTTTTGACATAGTAGTCTAGTGAGTAGCTGTTTCCCAAAAAGTGGCTATTCATTTACCAAAACTTAACTAAATAAATGAATGCCAAACCCCCCACCCCGTTGCCGAGTGGTAAAGAGCTGATTTCATTAACGCGTTTTATTCGATCGTCTCACCGCTGTGTTTGTTGTGGGCTCTCATGTGAGACAAGTTCTGCTTGAAGATATGCCATTTTTTTTTCTCTTTTCTCTCTCTCTCGGGGTTCGCCCGTTTTCACCACACCAACTGACTGGCTCGTCTCAAATGAGCTAAATGATCTTAACGGGGACGTAAACTGACCCAAGATAGATAGATAAATAAATGAATGAATTTTAAGAGGGGGTGGGGGCTGGAAGATGTTTCCAGGCCTGGATATTATTTTTCTGTCACGACGCGGTCCTGTCTTTTTATTGGTATATATTACAATACGTAACATAGTAATACAGAATTTACTCTGCCCTAGATATGTTTTTCGGCCGAAATTGGATCCTTTTTTTTTTTTTTTTTTTTTTTTTTTTTAAATCTTACAGCCCCCCCCCCCCCCTCCCCCTCCCCAATAATAAAAATCAAATGGTCGTTTCCTTACGCAGTTGATTCTTTGTGCAGTCGATCTGCATCGCGAACAAAACATGCTGTCTGGATTTCTAGTCTAGTTGACATACTCCTGTTAGATATCTCTGTTTACGCAACATTAAAACTGTGTTTGAAATTCAATGTTAATCAAACAGGTGAAAGTTAAACTCATAAAACATCAACAACAAAACAAATAAACAAACCAACAAACAAACAAAAATGAAAATAACCAATGCACAGCCCATGATTACCAGCTCATAACTGCAAAAATCTGGAACAAGTTACGCCATTATCGACTTAGAACATGTATTTGTTTTCGATTGACGCCAATATCCAGAACGTAAGTTATACGTCGTATATATGTACACAGTTTTTTTTTACACTTTTTCTATCTGAAATGGTAAACTGTGTGTAAGTCTTGTTTTATAAAGAAGTAATGAAGCTACAAACTCAAAATCATAACACAATAGCGCCAGAGAGTGTCCTGTTTAAAAATTATCGCAAGTGATTCGGAACTGGATAAATGATTCGGAACTGGATAAATTGGTGGTCTGCTTCAAAGCCATCGTGTGGCACACAGAATATTCACAATTAATCAGACTAAAGTTTATTATTTAGAAGAAGGATTATACTTTCTAATGGTATGGTCGAAACCTAGTTTGCTGTGAGCAATTATCTGGAAACCACTTCGAAAAAAAATGTGACCCGGAACTGGATAATTTACTGTATGAAACATTGTTAACTATTCATTCATATGAAAATTAAAATAAAGTACATGCAGCATCTTGCTTATTCATTTGTAAATAAAGTGAGGTTAATGTTATGAGCCCTTCAGCGACATACTGTGACGGAGTTTGATACTACACATATACCTCATACATAGAGCCCAATGACCAGGACCCAATTTCATCAGTCTTTGTTTGTGTCCTACAATCGCCATAAACTCAGGGGCAGAAACTCAGGGGCAGATCCAGGATTTCCTTGGAGTGGGTTCAAGTCTAGCAAAGGGGGTTCATTTCTAAAATTCACCTTAATTTTCTCAAACTTCCCAATGCAAATAAAATATTTTTTCTGAGGGGTTTCGCTCAAATCCACTCTAAATCCTCCACTGAGCTTTATCTAATATATTTTAAGTGTTAATATGATACATTTATGACAAAGACGTGTCCTAAATGATTTGTGGAAAGTGGACCGTGGTCTTCCGACACTTATGCTTATAGGACACCATAACCATTATCATTATAATGTCGTCAATACATGGTATTAACAAAGATTCTTAACGTTTGACATATGTGGATAAAATCATGTTATGCTTGTGAAATGCTAGACTGGAATGTTATTTCCTACACATATTATTTGATTTCCTTCACAGTCTCATTTGATTCCCATGGTAATTATATGTTTGATTTCACACCCTATTCATTGTCAGTGAACAATCATTTTCCTAGATGTTGATATTTCAGATTCCTGTCCGGAGACAATAGTTCAATGAAATTTGTTTAAAACATTGAAGAAACTGGAAACGAACAGATTATATAAAATCAATATACAAAACAGAATGAAATTAAGTTTTGATAGGCTTAAGACAGAATTCTGTTTAATATTTGCATGTTCATGTACAATATACCATGTCCAAATATTCATCACGTTTGATCATTATCCTGGCAGTTTGCTTTCCTTTTGATGTGTGACACACATCGTTATTTATCACATATGAAGGATTTCACGTAGCACAATTTTGTCAAGATTACCTCGGGAACATACTCCCCGATCCTCGGAATATCAACAAATAAATGGTCATCTCCGACCCTTGTGACAATATCCCTTGTCCCTTTTCACTTAATACTCCCACAAAGTAGCCGATGCTCTGTCCTCAGCCACGGCTCGCATCAGACCGTTTTGGCCACCTTTCAGGTAACATCCATTTGGAGCACGGATCACCATGACCGATTGTCCACAGAACTCGAATTTGAACTCAGTCGGGCTATCGTCCGAAATCACACCATTGTCGTCTCCAATTCCAATAAATTGGCCGTCAGGACCTGCAAAATAAAATAATATTTAAACATATAACCAAATGTTGCGTTTTAATTGTGGCAGTACATATTAATGGTGCCGTGACCAGGATATCGATTTCTATATTTTTATTGAAATATTGCGCTTACTGTGACTAGCCTACACTATATAGCAAAATAGGAAAACTCGCAGGCAAATTTATCACAAAAATGGCAGATATGAACTAGTCTTTTTGAAGTGTAATTCGTTCAAGCATTTTTCTATTCTGAGTGATTACTTTGAATGCGTAAAAAAAACTAAAATTTCCTATTTATAAACTTACCCTTCAGTTTATAGGTATCCTTTTTTGTTGATTCTACTGATAAAACGTCATATTTGGCTTTGCTACACGTATATTGTCCTTTGGTCCCAGTTCCTACGAATCCAAACTCGCTCTTCAACACGAGTTGTGGTCGGTTTACGATTACAATTTTAAACTTTTGTTGGTCCCCTAGCTCACTGCTGGATGATATGAGTGCACCTGTGGCTTTATTTGACAAATATTTCCCGTCACACCCTTTGATCCCAGCACACCCATCGTCATCCCAGTCGATGGTAAAGCATCCATTTTTGGTCCTGAAGGGTAGAAGTGGAATTAATATAGACAACCCTTAATACTAGACCATATTAAATGATCACTTTCTTATATTTTGGGTTGACCCTTCAAAGTTTAAATATATTTTGGCTAAAATTAGGGCTCTGCATAGGATACTTCCGAGTTCGGCGAGCCTCCAAGGTACCCAGGTTATACAGGGTGAAATAAGCCTGCAAATGAAGGACCGGGAACGCAATGTCAGTTGTTTTGCCTGGGTTTTAGTTAATCATCATTCCAGAACTCACCCAGTTTGGCACATTCCAGCCAGCCTGTTTCTCAAAGGAACCGATGTCCGCGAAATTAAGTAATTGCGTACATACCAATACACTTTTCGCTGACCGGCCTTCATCTCAATGGTGGAAAAAAGTTCCAGGAAATCGAAGTAAGCCTTCCTGATTGACCAGGACACCAATCTTAGAAATCATATTAAATGTCTTAAGATACTCACGGGTCTGCGCCTTTAGCCTGAACACCACCCCCTGCCTGCAGGAGCCAACACTCATTCTTGCACGTTCTGATGACCCAGGTGTTTGAGGGTTTGTTGTATTCTAACTGGAATATCTCCGTCTCTCCGACCTGGCCCTCCTCGTCCGGGTCCTGGTTCGCCGACACGTCTACACCTGAAGACAAGACCGAACAGTTATCAAACAATTTCAGGAAATGGACCAAGAAACATCGGTTCTCCTATGCGTGCTGTATACTGCAGCAATCAAATGAAAGCTTCACATGGTTTTAGTGTGTGTGTTTGCTTCTTTGATTGATTGATTGATTGATTGATTGATTGATTGGCTAACTTGATTGCTAATGTATTTTAAGACTGATAATATGTTTTTATGTCAGACAGAACAGTATTGAAGGCACTTCTAAGTTGTTATGTATAATCCTTCGGCAAAGTATGATAGATGCATGCGCGCAAGTACTACCGAAACTACGGAAAATCAGATTATTAATCATTTCTTTGTTCCATTGTTTGAAGCAATCAAAGTATGAGGTTAATGAATCATATCTGCAACATGATAATGAGCATTGCCTCGAGAAATCATGTTGTTGTGCCTAAAAAATAATCGAAGACTCAGCTGCGAGGAAATCGTTTGTTTTAGCTGCAAATATGGTACATTGTACACAGTTCCATTTTAATATACCTTCAGAATCAGAAATGTCGCTAAGTCTGAAGCTATCTTTTCTGGTTATACAGACCCGTGTTTCGAGTCTGGTTGAACATGTAAACCCTAAGACATGCTTTCACGCGCTAAGTCACAATTAGCTCTGACTGATAATGACAAAGGATGCTGCTGGGCCCCAACAGCTGTTACAATCACCGTTACATAATGGGAACTTCAAACTGATTAGATTGGTCACGGTGTATTCTCAGGCATGTGCCCCATATGTTCTCATTTTGCGTTACGAAGAGAACTGAAGTAAAGTGTATTAATTGTTAACTACAAATGGTAAATGCTGCTTGAAACACGATGTATATGTGGAGCATTCGGGTCCACTTCGATACTTCAGTATCTCAACGTCTTGGAAATCGCTTCCGAGACGACCCTCTTTTGGGGCAAAGAAAACAACCCACAGAAACTGTTAAGCATGTTCAGACGGAATGAAACCTTTCTGCTGAAGGGACGAATAATCATGATACAAACGATTTAGTAAAGTTCATGTACACTATTGCTACCAGGGGGTTAGGCATTACCGATCCCAATCTAGCGAGCCAGTTGGATGCTGCGCGGCGTTCATCCTCCTGTTGAGTCAGGTGTTCGTGTCTTTGGTAACGTAATGCATATAAGATTCCATGTGATTCTAAACACAAATTGACAAAGTCACAAATTTAAGTGCATGTGCTGTTGTTGTTGTTGTTGCTGCTGCTGCTGTAATGTATGGTATTTCGTTCTGGTAAACCATTCAAGAAGACATTTCTTGGAGCTCATGGTAGCCTTTTAGTGCTCCTTTTATTCTGGCACAAGCCTTCGCATGGGCAATGAGCAAGTATCGGAATCTGTATGGATGCCCAGTACGTACTAAGTTCTGTTATCGAAACAGAATACCGTTTTCTCTCAACAAGGCGCACATTATTACCGGAAAATTAGTCTGCTATTTATATAATAGCTACTTGATTATAGCAATTAGCTGTCCAAATAATAAACATTGATGAGAAATAAAGTAGACTCTAATAACCCAAACTAGATCTACTTATCGTTAGAGACTAAAAAACGATGGTCAAACATTTTCTGTTTAATTCCGTGGGTTTCGCGCGCGGAAAGTTGCTATCAGCATGACCTGACTAGCCTAATCACCTGGTCTGCGGCTGCCCAAGAAAAGTGTCAGAGTTTAAACCATCCATTAGTTGTGCGCATGAATGTATGAACTCGAATTAAGCCAAAAGATGTAACATATGACGCTAGCAAGAAATCTAATCAAATCACTGGTCAGTTGCCGACCCCGGGAAGCTGACATGATGGTATCAAAGGCATTTTCCTTTGACATGCTCTTTGTCTGGCACCTGAATCGCTATATATTATGTTTGCATCGTAAGTCTATGAACAAAATAAATATTTTGTCAGTTATGTTTTTCCATCTTGTTTTTATTGGAACTCCATGTTATTAACTCTCAAATGCTGTTACAGTAGCCAAAACAAAACCTGGCTGAATGCATGTGCTTTGATGAGATGTGAACCTTCACAGCCACGATCAGTCATGACGATTCTTTGCCACGAAAACACGCTGAAACCACAAAGACGCTGTCTAGAATAACGTTTTCCCGTTTTCTTTGTGTGTACCAAATGAGTCAGAAAGAGTTACAAATGTCTTATCAATTTTGGCACTTTTACCAGACCAAGACAGTTATTACCTGGTATTAGGTGGGATATCAAAAAGATTTTCATCCGATATATAGGTTATTGCACCTGCCGCTAAATTAACAAGTGAACTACAAGATCTTTCGAATACCATCAGTGCCAGGAGCTTGTAGACCTATCCTGCTTCATAAATCATCAACATTTTGATGATGAAAACAGACATTGCGGAAAATGCATTGAGGGTAACAAACCAATGTATAGGTGCGACAATATGGGTTTGGAGATGCGAAAAACAGATGTCTAGGTTATTGGGTACCTCATTCAGATGCTACTTAACTTCATGATTTTAATCTACCAGTATCAACGCATAACTACGCCTTCGCGTTCTAGTTTCTCCGCATCGAAATCTGTAGCCGGTGCTCGTGTCTCGGCCTGCAATAAGACCGAATGCAACATGCAGATGCTACACTCGAAGCGACGCGGATGACATGCTGGAGGACAGAATCTTAAATTGCCAATAGCATTACTGGTCAGTCTGTGTGGATCTATGCTACCCACTGTACCCAGCGCCTTCAATTTTCGTACAACTTATAGCATGGGTTTCTTACTATGACTGGTTTGGTTTTCGTGTTATGACTTCGTCTATCAACACCAATCAATGTTTGTCTGACCTATGGCGGTCAATTCATCAATCAAAGTGGCATCTTGTAAAACTAGACTTTTATGCCAATGTGGACATCAT